>NC_041313.1:127741092-127864894 GCF_004329235.1 Podarcis muralis | reverse complement strand
ACAACTTCTTCGTCGGATCAAAGTGGGCATTACCCAACTATTGATACACTCCACCCCAATGTTAGAGTGGTGTAAGGTTCCAGGGGTACAGGAATGAGGTGCAGCAAAAACTCTGGTGTCCTTAGGTTATATGGTTTATTGATAAATATATATATGATGGGCTCACAGCATCAAAACCCCAAGAGGTCCCTAGCCAAGCAGCTTTGGATTCAAACAGACACCAGCCATGTTCCGAAACTCTCCTTCCAGCTGGCTGCTGACAGACTGAAACCTCCCCCCTCCAAATCAGGCCACAGCAACTGAAATCCTCTAACTCTTGTCCCTGCTCACTAATTTGGACCTCAGGGTGGGGCTCCCCCCACTTTCTTCATGGCTCATTCTTAGCAGCCATTATCAGTATTCCAGCTTTTGAATCCCTGCTAGATCTGGAGATCCAGAGACCTTGATTCAACCCATTACTGGTTCCAGGAATTTAGGGGTGCCGGCACCCCCAATATAACAATAAATTAAATGTGCACACCCCTATTATTCCTCCTCAATCTCTCTCTCTCCTCTCCCTCGCAACATGAGTCCATTTCCAGGGACAGCCCATCTCCTCCTTTTGCCCTGATGCTTTTATCTCCACTGAGCCGGTGATTTCTTAATTGCTCTGTAAAGATTCAGCTATTTTGTGGTGATAACGATGTTAAGCCTTGGGATGACTTGCTCTGAGCTGCACCAATAAAGATTGTCCTCAACCTCCCTCTGTTGTCTTTGAACTGTTTCCTTCAATTAAAGGTCAATATTCACAGAGTAGGGATGCGGGAGGCGCTGTGGGTAAAACCTCAGCGCCTAGGACTTGCCGATCACATGGTCGGCGGTTCGAATCCCCACGGTGGGGTGCGCTCCCGTTGCTCAGTCCCAGCACCTGCCAACCTAGCAGTTCGAAAGCACCCCCGGGTGCAAGCTTGTCACGCTGGCCAAGTGACCCGAAGTGTCTGCGCACAGCGCTGGCTCCCAGCCTCTAGAGCGAGATGAGCGCACAACCCTAGAGTCTGTCAAGAATGGCCCGTACGGGCAGGGGTACCTTTACCTTTTATTCACAGAGTGCGTCACTTGTCCATCCTGGAGGGGGGGGAATCTACCCATTTCCACACAACTTCACCTGTGAAAAGGTGGTTTTTGTTGGTTTCTGTGTGTTGCCACTGTGCTGTGCTCTTGGAGTCACAGGGCTCTGTTTACATTCCAGAGATTCCAGGCTGTTTCTGCCCTGCCTTCAGGGCTCAAGTAGAACATCCTCACCCTCTCTCTCACTCACACACACCAAACCACCAACAGCCAGAGTTGCAACAAAGACTGACAGTTCATCCCTTGCCCCATAAGAAGAATCCATCTCCCATTTTTGCAGAGTGCTTTGCTCAGTTATTCGCATTGCACCGTACTGATAAAGCTCTTGGGTATTCGATACATCGCTGTCTGTCAGGGATGTGGCTAAACTGAACGCCTGGGAAGAGTCTGACTCTGGAGATGAAGGAATGCCAGTACAGAGGGAGCCAGAGTCTGGAGACAAGGGAATGCAGCCACAGACAGAGCAGGAGTGGGTTAGTTCGCCTCCCCATCAAGAGTTCCCAGAGTTAGATAGAGCAGCAGACCTGGAAAGCTCACAGGCAGAGGGAGGGGAGGAGATAGATGACATTGAGGGGGTTGCTATGCAACCAGAAGGCTGGCTTGCCACATTTGGAAGTAAGTGAAATAACGCCACATTCCCATTTGAAGGAGCAGGGACCAATAGGGGCATTAAGCCAGTGAGCGAGAAGGGGCCCTTGCGCCCTGATCCTTGGGAAGAGCATGGCAAAATCTCCCTGTTCCCATCTGTGGAAAGGCTGGAGAACACCAGAGATTCGACAGAAGGTTCACAGCAGCAGAAAGGTTAATCCCCCAAAGTCAGAAGTTTGACAAGGACTAACCCAGAGAAGCAGAGTTGAGGGAAAGCTCTCTCTCTCTCTCTCTCTCTCTCTCTCTCTCTCTCTCTCTGTGTGTGTGTGTGTGTGTGTGTGTGACCTAATCTTTCCAAGCCTGCTTTGCACCCGCTGCCGTCATTTGCCCAGAGAAGGGCTTCTTCTCCTCTCTCGCAGCAGCCTGGGCTGTTCAGCGAGGATAGTGACAAGTGCTGGGTTTTTGCAAAAGTGACACCTTCCCTACCTAGCAACTGATGACCAGGCAGCCTCGGAGCCTGTGATTGGCAGGGACCAAAGCTCAGCTGCAGGGAAAGTCCCCAGCCAGACAACTCAAGGCTCACCCAGGGCAGGTCTGGAAATCCCCAGCCCGTGTTCAGCATGAGGGGTGGGGGTGGGGAGGGCGCAGAAAGCAAGCAAGGCGTAGTGAGCAGCAACAGCAACAACAGCAGCAGCAACAGACTCCCTTCTCCACTTGCCCAACCGAGAGTTTTGGCTTCAGTAGGAAAAAACAAACTTCGCATGCACAAACGCATTTTGGAATGTGCTGAGCTGTATAACCAGAGCGGATTAATTTACCAGGACGCCGTTATCCTTATTCTCCCTTCTTTTTTCAGTTACAGATAGGTAGCCGTGTTGGTCTGCCATAGTCAAAATAAAAAAATTCCTTCCAGTAGCACCTTAAAGACCAACTAAGTATCTGAAGAAGTGTGCATGCACACGAAAGCTCATACCAAAAACTAACTTAGTTGGTCTTTAAGGTGCTACTGGAAGGAATTTTTTTATTCTTTTTTCAGTAATTGAATCAGGTCCAGCAAGCATTGGCGCCATTTCTAGGGGGTCCTGGGGTCCCACAAAATTATTGCTGTGGGTGCCCCACCTCCACCCCCCACTGCCGCTGCCCACACACTCACGGCAGCTGGTTGAGAGCTCTAACAACCACAGCAGACCACAGCAACTGCGTAAAACAAATTAGGGCTTCTATTGCTTTCATATAATTAATTATAGGTTCACACAGTTTTGCAGCTGGGTCAGATGCCTTATTTATTTTTGTGGTACATAAAAAAGAAAAAGAAATATGCAGTTTAGCTTCCTGAATCCTAGGCTGGTCGGTTCAACCACATAGGTGAAAAGAACAGACAACTAATTGTGGTGCCTAGTGCCTCGGGGTGCCTGTCAGTCATGTCCGACTCTTCGTGACCCCCTGGACCAGAGCACGCCAGGCCCTCCTGTCTTACACTGCCTCCCGCAGTTTGGTCAAACTCATGCTGGTAGCTTCGAGAACACTGTCCAACCACCTCGTCCTCTGTCGTCCCCTTCTCCTTGTGCCCTCCATCTTTCCCAACATCAGGGTCTTTTCCAGGGAGTCTTCTCTTCTCATGAGGTGGCCAAAGTCTTGGAGCCTCAGCTTCAGGATCTGTCCTTCCAGTGAGCACTCAGGGCTGATTTCCTTCAGAATGGAGAGGTTTGATCTTCTTGCAGTCCATGGGACTCTCAAGAGTCTCCTCCAGCACCAGAATTCAAAAGGATCAATTCTTCGGCAATCAGTCTTTATTGGCACATATTTTCGTGTATTTACTCCTTTCCACATACATTCCTATTCCACCGTGTATGCCATGACTCATTGTGAAAATAGACTATGCTGGACTTGAGGGGGGTGGGGAGTCCGCCTTTGGCCTGATCCAGGTTTAGGGCTCACCGTATATGTGCTTATGTGGCTCCTTCAGACCACATCCAGAGGCCTCGGAGGGAGATGCGGATTCTGAGTGTGTTTGTTAGCAACCGGGGCATCAGGACGAGGTAGGAATGCCGGATTATGGCACTGGAATAATAATAATAATAATAATAATAATAATAATAATAATAATAATATAATAATAATAATAATATAATAATAATAATAATGATAATAATGATAATAATAATAATAATAATAATAATAATAATAATAATAATATAATAAATAAGTAAGTAAGTAAGTAAGTAAGTTATTATTTATACCCTGTCTGCCCATCTGGCTTGGTCTCCCCAGCCGCTCTGGGCGGCTTCCAACAAACATTAAAAATACATTTAAAATGTCACACATTAAAAACTTCCCTGAACAGGCCTGCCTTCAGATGTCTTCTAAATGTCAGTTGTTTATCTCTTAAACACAGAATGGCAATATCTTGCTCAACTTTTGACAGGGACGCGGACTTATAAAAAATATTGGGGGGGCCCGGGAAAGCTCATGAATAATAAATAAGCTCATGAATATGCAGATAAAGTGGCGCCGCCTCCTCGTGAGCGAATAGGGGAGAGTGTCCTGCGCCTATTAATCAGCTCCGAAGGAAATTGGGTGGAGCTTTTGCTCGGGAGGGAGGGCAGGAGGCATGCAGCCCGACCCTCCCTGTGCATTTTTGGGCTGAGGGAAGGGCGGCGATGGCGCTCTGCTGGAGGGGCGCCCGAGATTATTGGGGGGCAGAGCCCCCCAAACGAATTTTTGAGGGGGCTCGGGCCCCCTCAAGCCCCATGGAGTCGGCGCCTATGACTTTTGATCATGTGGATCGTGCTATAGCAGGCTTCCTCAGCCTTGGCCCTCCAGATGTTTTGGCACTACAACTCCCATGATCCCTAGCTAGCAGGACCAGTGGTCAGGGATGATGGGAATTGTAGTCTCAAAACATCTGGAGGGCCGAGGTGGAGGAAGCCTGTGCTGTAGCTATCCTTATACTGCAGGCAATGCACAGCGTGGGTGTGGGGAGGGGAAGGCGGGGGAGTTTTTGGGGGTGTTTTAATCCCGGTGGCCAGACTCCCTCTGAACCTTCGGGTGGAAGTGAAAGTTCCCTAAACAAACAGCCTCCATTTTAACTCTTCGCAGAATTTATTTTGCTTCCCCTCTCAGCCACCTACCACCCCGTTCCAGGAAGAGCCCTCCTTTTTCTCTCTCGCTGCAAAACAACGGCAAAACTTTGGCACAGGTTCGGAGGGAAACCCACATTTTGGGGCTTGTAGTCAGTAATCCTCCCCCTTGCCTCCCCTGAAGCATTCTTGACAAATCCACTCTCAGGGTGACCAGCGGGCAAGATCTGAGGACTCGGGCGAAGGCTGGCTGCTCATCGTTTCTAAAGGGGAAGGAAAGCCTGACATCTGGGCTGCATATGGGTTTCTGTCCTTAAGCCCAAAGGCGTAAGCATACTCTGCATGTGCTCAGAGGCACTGTCCTGTCCAGCCAGCCCAAAGGTGGGAAAGCAGGTGCTGTAGCTACGGGACCGCCTCTCCTGGTATGCCCCGCGGAGGACCTTAAGGTCCACAAATGACAACATTTTGGAGGTCCCAAGTCACAAGGTGGTTAGGTTAGTTTCAACTAGGGCCAGGGCCTTTTCAGTACTGGCCCCGACTTGGTGGAACGCTCTGTCCCAAGAGAGTAGGGCCCTGTGGGACTTGACATCTTTCCGCAGGGCCTGCAAGACAGAGCTGTTCCACCTGGCCTTTGGTTTGGACTTAGTCTGACCCTTACGTTTCCCTCCCCTTATGGTTTTGACTTTTAAAATGAGTCTGCATTTTAACCTGTATTTTAAATTGTTTTTTTTTCTTATTCTTTTTTTCTTATTATGTTTTTACTGAAATTTTATTGGTGTTAGCCGCCCTGAGCCCAGTTCTGGCTGGGGACAGCGGGGTATAAATAAAAATTATTATTATTATTATTATTATTATTATTATTAACCCCCCAAGGGTTTGACTTCACCTGCGAAGATGCCCTCCTCCGTTGTCTCCCGAGACAGACACCAACCACAAGAAACTGGAAATCAGGTCTGGGAAATTTTTTTAAGGGGTCCTCTTGAATAAACATTCCTGCACTTTGGAGTGATTGAGTCCCCCCAGCCTGGGCTGAAAACAAGGACAGGTGGCAGTTTTGTTTTTCGGCCATGGAAAGCCAGAATAAAAAGCAGGACAACGTTTTCATTGAGGTGTCAGAAGAGACTGGGAGGGAGGTGACAGTTCCCCTTTAGCAGGAGAGAACAACTCCCTCACATACCCCAGTTTCCCACTGAGTCCGCTTGAATTTCCAAACTGAATTCCCACTCAACTCCCCTGGCACCCACAGGGATGGATGAGGTGGAAGATGAGGAGGCAGAGACCTGAAATGGGAGAACAGTGCAGCTGCTGTGTCACATTTTTAATGCCCCCCCTCATGTGAAGGAGAAGAAAAAAGTGTCCTGGCAACAGATTGGCGTGCAACATTTCTCCCTGATGTGCTAGATTTCTCACTGCAGGGAGTGCCAATGTAATTTTCGTCTACGTGCAGACCCTGCCTGAGGCTGCAAAGGAGGACTCTTACTGGGTAAACAGACGGAGGGGTGTGTGGGTGCAAAGGGGGGCTCTGGACAGGAGACTCTCTTAAGCTACTATCTTGGCAAGGGGGGAACTTCTCAACCTTCCCCTCCCCCCCTCCCCTCCACTGGTCACAGTCCCTGACAACAGAAGCAGGACCTCTAGGCGCAGAGAGTGTGTCCCCCACCCCCTCCTTCCTTCAGCCCCCGCTGGCAGCCGAGGGGACGCTTCCCCATGCGTCAAGCACAGCTCAGCATTCAGGGAAATGAAAGAGGGAAGCTGGCCACGATCCAGGAGGCGGAGGTCAACTCTGAGCGTAGCAAAACCTCCTCACAGAGGAGCCATTTCTGCTTCCCACAGGGAAGGACCCCCACCCCAACCCAAGCAGAAAGGATTAGCACAAAGGATTGCAGGTGCAGAACATCTGCTTGGCATTCAGAAGGTCCCAGGTTGATTCCCTGATGGCAATTCCAGGTGGAGGAACCCCTGATCCTAAAAGACCAACATTGGCTCCCAGTACGTTTCCAGGCACAATTCAAAGTGTTGGTGCTGACCCTGAAAGCCCTAAACAGCCTTGGCTCTGAAGACCTGAAGGAGCGTCTCCACCCCCATCATTCTGCCTGGACACGGAGGTCCACCTTTGAGGCCCTTCTGGCGGTTCCCTCCCTGTGAGAAGTGAGGTTACAGGGAACCAGACAGAGGGCCTTCTCGGTGGTGGCGCCCGCCCTGTGGAACACCGTCCCAGAAGATGTCAAGGAAATAAACAAGTATCTGACATTTAGAAGACATCTGAATGTAGCCCTGTTTAGGGAAATTTTTAATATTTGATGTTTTATTGTGTTTTTAATATTATGTTGGGAGCTGCCCAGAGTGGCTGGGGAAACTCAGCCAGATGGGCGGGCTATAAATATATTATTATTATTATTATTATTATTATTATTATTATTATTATTATTAACCCTGGAGAGTCACTGCCAGTCAGTGCAGACAGCACTGAGTTGGTTGGACCAATATTTTGATTCGGTATAGCTTCCTGACTAGCTTGGTTTTTTCAAAGTGACACATCCACCCCACGTATCTGGGAGAGAACATCAACAACAACAACATCTAGTGTTTTCCCTCTTCTCACTATTTTGCCCCTATTTTCTGTGTGCCTCATTAAAAAAAAGAATTAATGTTAGTTGAAAAAAAAGTTGTTCAGCTCTTCCTCCCAATCTGTAAGTCTCCAGATGTTAAATGATACCTGAGAGTGGAGTTTTTGAGAAGCGTCCTTTCTGGTGCCAAGGCTTGTTCAGGGACATTACAGTGGCCAACAGACAATACCCAGCCTGCTGTGCAATCTTAGACCTTCCAGCTTCCGAGATTTGACCAGCACTCCATCCTCTCCCTATTTTGCCACTATTTTTTTATGTGTTGGGCATGTTAGACCCTTCTAATAGCTGGATCCAGCAAGTGATAAACTGTAAGTCAGGCTAGCTTCTGAATGAGACGATCACCTGGGTGATGGGCCATTGAGGGCACAAAGGAAAGGGGCTCTCTGTGAGATGGAAAGTGGTACCCTCCCCGCTCCCTCAACTTGCAGATAGTGAGAAGGACAAAAGCCAGAGTTTAGAGTTGAGTTGCAGTGATGTGAGCCAAAGGGGAAAGCAGCGAGCTTGAGAGAAAGATCAAGTTTTGATTTCTGTTTGAACCCAAAGCTCCAGATACGGGAGAAACAAAACCCATTTTTGTTAATGCTATGAACTCCTCCATCGCGGGCTCAGGTTGTATATTGTTACCAGAAAAATCTGAGGGCTCCCTTGGACAAAAAGTAAAGACACCAACCAGAGTAAATTGGAGCAAATCAGCAGCCTGTTAGGCTTGGCCTTTGTTGCAACAGGGCCCTCCCCTCACTTGCAAGAGAGAGGAAAGACACCGAAAAAATGGTGTGCAAGACCTTATAAAAACTTTTGAAATTCCCACCCTGTAGGTCAAGCCCACCCCCAGAAACATCATGCATACATTACAGAAAGGAGGGGTTGAGGGAGGAGTTGTGGTGGTAACCTGAGTGTCCTGTCACCTGGCTGGTTCCTCCTTTCCCCCTCCCCAAAAGTCACTTCCAGGCAGTGGCGTAGCGTGGGGGGTGCAGGGGGGGCCGGCCGCACTGGGCGCAACATCTGGGGGTTAGGGTTAGGGGACGCAAATCCATGGGTTAGGGGGCGCAAATCCACGGGTTAGGGGGCGCAAATTACTTGCCTTGCCCCGGGTGCTGACAACCCACGCTACGCCACTGCTTCCAGGAGACAAAGGGGAGTTGGCAGTTTCCTGTCCCCAGAGGGAAGATCTGATCATTGTCCCTTGTTTCAGTCCGTGCTGAATCCACTCCCATATGCAAGTTCTTTGTGATCTTGATGGTCTTCTGTCTGGGACCATCAGGGTTGGCATAGCAACTGGGCAGGGCTCCTGTGGATGTGCTGGGCTGGCCTTCCCCATTTTGTAGTCTTTCCTTCATGGAGTAAAATAAAAGTGGAACAGTGCAAATCCGATGTATGGTTGAGTTTCTATGAATTTATAACAGAAGTGTAGCGTATGTAGTGTGTGAGTGTGAGTGTGTGTGAAGTTTGTACAAACTGAATGATTGGGGGGGGGTTTCCTGCTACAGTGTGTGTGTGTGTGTGTGTGTGTGTGTGTGTGTAAATAAACCATATATCATAAAGACGCTACAGTCTCCCCTGTGCCTCATTCCCAAAAGGAATCACAAACTCAGGGTAAGTGCATGGAACCCCGGGAATCTTGCATCACTCAGAGACTGAGGGGTGGGGCGTGAAATATGGGAAATACTTCATTTTAAAAAAATATACTGCAAGTTGAAAGAGTTGTCCATCCACCTTCAGGATTCAGAACCCCTCCTCCCCCTGCCAAATCTTGGCCTTTCACCTAAGATCAAATATTTGGGTTTTGGTTAAGAGCTCCCAGCGGCGTTCGCGAGAGGCGTCCTTTCTGGAGCCAAGGCTTGAGTACAAACATTCAAGCAGCAAAGTTGCAAAGTTAGCAGAATGCAGGGGAATTGTCATCTTATTGCAGGTTACCTTTCACCGAAAGAACAAACATTCTTCTAGATCTCAAATGGATGGGAACCAAACTGGTGAGAGTTAACGAATGCAGCGAGACAATGGAGAACCTGTTAATGGGGGCAGGGCGGGGGGGGGCACCAGAGCAATAATTTGGGGCAGAAGGCCAGGGTCCCAACTCAGCAGAAAGAGTGGGGCGGTGGGCTGGTTGGCCTAATCTATGCAATAATAATTGAAACAATAATTTTATTATTCACACGCTGCCCATCTAGCCTGGTTGCCCTAGCAAGGCTGTCTTGAAGCCTTTTCTTGCCCCACTCCTGCTGCCCCACCCCACCCGTTGCCCAGAGAAAGGCTCTTTCTACCCTTCAGCTGCCAGGGATACAGTCAGAGAGGAAAACCAAGTGTTGGTTTTTGCAAATGCTTAACCTCCCCTCCCTAGCAACTGATGACCAGCCAACAAGGTGCCCCATGATATTCTTGTAAAGAAGCTGGTAAAATGCGGTCTTGACTATGCTACCACTCAGTGGATTTGTAACTGGCTGACTGACCGAACCCAAAGGGTGCTCATCAATGGTTCCTCTTCATCCTGGAGAAGAGTGACTAGTGGGGTGCCACAGGGTTCTGTCTTGGGCCCGGTCTTATTCAACATCTTTATCAACGACTTGGATGATGGACTCAAGGGCATCCTGATCAAATTTGCAGATGACACCAAACTGGGAGGGGTGGCTAACACCCCAGAGGACAGGATCACACTTCAAAACGACCTTGACAGATTAGAGAACTGGGCCAAAACAAACAAGATGAATTTTAACAGGGAGAAATGTAAAGTATTGCACTTGGGCAAAAAAAATGAGAGGCACAAATACAAGATGGGGGACACCTGGCTTGAGAGCAGTACATGTGAAAAGGATCTAGGAGTCTTGGTTGACCACAAACTTGACATGAGCCAACAATGTGACGTGGCAGCTAAAAAAGCCAATGCAATTCTGGGCCTCATCAATAGGAGTATAGCATCTAGATCAAGGGAAGTAATAGTGCCACTATATTCTGCTCTGGTCAGACCTCACCTGGAGTACTGTGTCCAGTTCTGGGCACCACAGTTCAAGAAGGACACTGACAAACTCGAACGTGTCCAGAGGAGGGCAACCAAAATGGTCAAAGGCCTGGAAACGATGCCTTATGAGGAACGGCTAAGGGAGCTGGGCATGTTTAGCCTGGAGAAGAGGAGGTTACGGGGTGATATGATAGCCATGTACAAATATATAAAAGGATGTCACATAGAGGAGGGAGAAAGGCTGTTTTCTGCTGCTCCAGAGAAGCGGACACGGAGCAATGGATCCAAACTACAAGAAAGAAGATTCCACCTAAACATTAGGAAGAACTTCCTGACAGTAAGAGCTGTTCGACAGTGGAATTTGCTGCCAAGGAGTGTGGTGGAGTCTCCTTCTTTGGAGGTCTTTAAGCAGAGGCTTGACAACCATATGTCAGGAGTGCTCTGATGGTGTTTCCTGCTTGGCAGGGGGTTGGACTCGATGGCCCTTGTGGTCTCTTCCAACTCTATGATTCTATGATTCTATGATTCTATGAACTTCGGAGCCTGTCATTGGCTCAGATCAAAGCTCAGCTCCAGGAAAGTCCCCAACCCTGCTGCTACCCAATCAGAGCAGAACATAGCAGGGGGGTGCGGGGTGGGGGAAGGGGAGGGTAGAAAAGCCGGGCCAGGCCACCAGAAGCAATAGAACTATGGTATTTTGCCTCCAGGCCAAGAACCACTACGCCCTGCACATTTACTGATCAGCAAAACAAGAGAAAATGCCTTCTAGTAGCACCTTAGAGACCAACTAAATTAGTTATTGGCATGAGCTTTTGTGCGCGTGAAGTTTGCATGCACACGAAAGCTCATACCAATAACAAACTTAGTTGGTCTCTAAGGTGCTACTGGAAGGAATTGTTTTATTTTGTTTCAACTACGGCAGACCAACACGGCTACCTACCTGTAACAAGAGCAGATTAATTTGCCATGTTGCCATGTTCCTTATTCTCGTGTCATATTTTAATTTTTAAAATTGTATTTGTGCATTTTCTATCTTGCATATACAAGTGAAATAAAAACATAAACATACAATCCCCTTTGACTCCCCCCTTGTGGATCTTAATATAATGATTTTCCCTCTGCAGCGCTTTCATAACTCTATTCTTATAAATCCTTTTTCATTTCATAGTTCGTTTTTTTGCTACAAGTTTTCTGTCAATCCTACCAATGTGTGTAATTGTTTGCAATAGTTTTTTCCTCTTCCAAATAGATTATAAACTTTCCCCAGTCTTTATTACAGACCGCCTTTTCCTGGTTTCTAATTCTTCGTGTACGTTTTGCCATTTTGGCATAGTCCATCAGTTTTATCTGCCACTTTTCATTGGCTGGAGTTGTACCATCTTTCCATTTCTGGGCAAACAGAATCTGTGCAGCCATGGTCGCATACATGAATAGTTTCATCTGGTCCTTTGGGATCTCTGGGCCTATAATACCGAAAAGAAATGCTTCTGGTTTCTTAAAGGTAAAGGGACACCTGACCATTAGGTCCAGTCATGTCCGACTCTGGGGTTGTGGCACTCATCTCGCTTTATTGGAGAGGGAGCCGGCATACAGCTTCCGGGTCATGTGGCCAGCATGACTAAGCCGCTTCTGGTGAACCAGAGCAGCGCACAGAAACGCCGTTTACCTTCCCGCCGGAGCAGTACCTATTTATCTACTTGCACTTTGACATGCTTTCGAACTGCTAGGTTGGCAGGAGCAGGAACCGAGCAACGGGAGCTCACCCCGTCGCAGGGATTCAAACCGCCAACCTTATGATCGGCAAGTCCTAGGCTCTGTGGTTTAACCCACAGCGCCACCTGCGTCCCTCTGGTTTCTTAGGAAAAGTTATTTCCAATATTTTTTCAATTTATTATCTATCATTTCTCAGAAGTCTTTTATCACCTTACATGACCACCACATGTGATAAAAAGTACCCTCTTCTATTTACATTCCCAGTTTTAGACTTTGATTTATACATTTTAGCTAATTTACTAGGAGTGAAAAGCAATGATACATCATTTTCATTTGGTTCTCCTTCAAGAGAACTAAAATGTAACAAGCTGTACATTTTAACCCTGTTGTCTGTAGTCTCTCCCATGTTGCCAATTCAGTATCATAACCAAAATCCTTCGCCCATAACCAATTTGACCTGTTCATCTTTCGTTTGCCAAGCTAATGAAAGTTTATACATTTTAGAAATTAACTTACGTCACATTTTTATATCTGAATCGGGTTAATCAGCCTGCCCCTGCTACCTTTCAAAGAAAGAAAGAAAGAAAGAAAGAAAGAAAGAAAGAAAGAAAGAAAGAAAGAAAGAAAGAAAGAAAGAAAGAAGTGTCCCTAGCCTGAAAGCCTTGTGTGACTCTATTTACAGCGAAGTAAATTCATTTTGTGCATGCTCAGGGACACTACTCAGTTGCAGGCAATGCGGACAGGGAGACCAGGTTAAGGTACTGGAATTAAAAACAAATCAACAAAATTTAGATTCTGCTCAGTGATTGTTTTTATTGTGCTATATCTATCGTTAGGCTGTTCAGCAACAGATAATGCACAAATCTAGCAGGGGGGCGAGGATGGGGGAGAGGAAAACAGCAAAGTTGTGTGTGTGTTTTAATCGATGTCAGCTAGACCTCCTTCGGCTGAAAGTGGAAGTTCTCTGAGCAAACAAACAAGCTCCTTTTTACAGAATTAGCGCTGGGCTCCCTCCCAGCCACCACCAGCCATTTCCAGGAACAGCACTGCTTTTCTGAGAACAGCAGCCTTCCCCACCTTCAAATAAATTCCTGCCCAGTCTGCTAACGGAGCGAGGCCAGCATCACCAGTTGCCGGCAGACTCTGCCTGAGCGCAGCAAAAAGAGGACTCAGGCTCAGGAATCATAGAATTGTAGAATTGGAAGTGTTGTAATCAAAATCTGCCCTTTTTCCCTTATGGGGTATCCAAGAGCCCATATAGAGTCCTTATGTGGGTTCCCTATTGGTAGGAGAAAATAACAGAGGCCAACCAGAGAATATTTAGAAACAAAGCAGCTAGTAAGCCTGATCTTGATTGATCTGTTGCAATAGGGTGCTCCCCTCACACGTAGGAAAGGAGGAGGACCCAGAACCAAGGTGTGCCTGCCCTTATATAGACATTTTTAATTCCCTGCCCTGGAGCTCCAGACCACCCCTCCATACATCATACCTACATCACAGAAGGGATGTAGCCCAAGACCACCACCCCAGATACATCATACCTACATCACAGAAAGGCAGTCTACAACAGAAATCTGAGTGCATTGTTTATCTCCTGTCTGGCAAGTTACCTGTTAATGGTCACTTGATTGGATATCCTGGGGAGCCTGGTCAGTCTTCTGTAATGCCTGCCCTTATATAGACATTTTATATATAGACATTTTAAATTCCCTGCCCTGGAGCTCAAGACCACCCCTCCATACATCATACCTACATCACAGAAGGGGTGTAGCCCAAGACCACCACCCCAGATACATCATACCTACATCACAGAAAAGGCGGTCTACAGCATAAATCTGAGTGCGTTGTTTATCTTGTCTGACAGGTTACCTGTTAATGCTCACTTGATTGGATACCCTGGGGAGCCTGGCTAGTCTTTTGTAAGGACAAATACTTAGTTCCTGAGCCAGGTCACAGGCTCACCCTATTCAAACATAGACATACCTTTAAGACAGGATTTGTGAAGGAAAAGACAATGGGGAGGCTTTTCCATTTTCCAAGAAAACATTTGGCCAGTTTGGGAATCAAAAGTGGTTTCAGGTCAGTCTTCCTGTGCTGATTTATGTACGTGCTTGGTTGGTACATTTACGAACATTTTATATATATCTAAGACCTTAAAATTCTTATCACAGAAGGGACCCAAGGGCCACCAATTCAACCCCCTGCAATGCTGTTCACAATTCATAAAAGCGAAGGCATTGGGGCGGATGAAATCCTGGGGGCTGTGCTGGTCTCTACCCCTAACCCCAAAAGCATGAGCATACTCTGCATGTGCCCAGAGGCACTCTCTCCCATCCAGCCAGAAGCACGAATCGGACTCCAAAGCTGGCATCTGATAATAGCAAGAACGAGGAAGAAGAGTTTAGATTTGATATCCCACTTTATCACTACCCGAAGGAGTCTCAAAGCGGCTAACATTCTCCTTTCCCTTCCTGCCCCACAACAAACACTCTGTGAGGTGAGTGGGGCTGAGAGACTTCAGAGAAGTGTGACTAGCCCAAGGTCACCCAGCAGCTGCATGTGGAGGAGCGGAGATGCGAACCCGTTTCACCAGATTACGAGTCTACTGCTCTTAACTACTACACCACACTGGCTCTTGTAGTAAACAAGTTGGGCCTGGGAAATAAGAAGAAGGGGGTTTCTGCTGCCACCAGGCTGAAATCCAGGGCTGATGCAGCTGTTGGCTCTGATTCCACCTTGGTCACGCCAAGCCAAACTCAGAACACAGCAGCATTTCCATCAGGGTGCCAGGAGAGGAGAGATGATTCCTCTTGAGCAGGAGAGAGCAACTCCCTCTCTAGTTTCGTATATTCAATATGCTCAAACTCTGTATCTTCAACTACCAATCTGGCAAGGGGACCAACTCTTCTCCTCTGGCCCTCTGAGCCCAGAGCTTGTGTCCCCCCCACCCCCGCTTCTCTCTGCCCCATTGGCAGGGGGGGGGACACTGTAGAGAGGCGCTGGGGGGAGTTTCGCTTCCCCATGCCTGAGCACCTCTCAGCATTCAGGGAAATGGAAAAGGGAAGCTGGCCACGATCCAGGAGATTGAGGTCAGCAGAGAGCAAAGCAAAATATAATAATAATAATAATTTCCAGGTTTATACATTTCAATAATTTTACTGTCATTTTAACATTTCGAAACGTGACTTCGTTCCCCCTCTTTCTGAGGTTCCTTGTATTTACCATACTTTCCCATGTATAAGACAATGAATTTTTATTTAAAAATTATGTTTAAAAATAGGGGGCGCCTTACACACGGGGGCGTGTTATACATAGAAAAATATGGTATTTTTTATATTTTCTGCATATCCAAATTAACTTAATTTGCTCATTTATTTCATCTTCTTTCAATATATACTCTTATAAAACTGCAGGTTATTACAATAAAATCCTGCCAATGTTCTTTTCTGTCTACAATTTGTTTGTAAATAATAAACCATTTCCATTCTTTTATAAAAAAAGTTTTTTATCTTGATTTTTCATTTTTCTGGTAAGCTTCACCATTTCTGCATATTCCATAAGTTTTTGTGAGAGAGCCAGTGTGGTGCAGTGGTTAAGAGCGGTAGTCTCGTAATCTGGTGAACTGGGTTCGTGTCTCCGCTCCTCCACCTGCAGCTGCTGGGTGACCTTGAACTAGTCACACTTCTCTGAAGTCTCTCAGCCCCACTCACCTCACAGAGTGTTTGTTGTGGGGGAGGAAGGGAAAGGAGAATGTTAGCCGCTTGGAGACTCCTTCGGGTAGTGATAAAGCGGGATATCAAATCCAAACTCTTCTTTGTATCCATTCTTCCTTTGCTGGGACTTCTTCTTTCCATTTTTGGGCAAGTGACATTCTTGCCACTGTAGTGACATACATAAATAATTTTCTATACAGTTTAGGGAGTTCTACACCTATAATTCCCAAAAGGAAAGCTTCTGCCTGATTTGGTGGGCAGTGTCCCAAAGTCTCTGCCACCTCCTCACCCCCAGGGGTTTAGCCTGTATCTGGACTGCACCACTTCAGCTTGCAAGGAAGGGCCTCTATTTTGGGACAGACACATTGATTCCACCACATGGGAAAGCAACTGATTTCCAGCCAAGACCCTCCTCTCCTGGGGTCGTTAGGGGCGCACTGAAGAGCAGTTCATCCTCTGAGTTGCCTCCTCTGCAGTCTGAGGCAGGACACATCCAGCCCTGCCACAGATCCACCACTTATAATAATAATAATAATAATAATTTTTTATTTATACCCCGCCCTCCCCAGCCAAGGCTGGGCTCAGAGCGGCTTACAAGCAATAATAAAAACAAGATGAGTGATTACAACTTAAAAACAAAAATAAAATACAACATTAAAATAATGGAACATTAAAATATTAAAATGAAGCCTCATTGCAGGAGAAGGAAAAGAAAAAAGGGGGGGAGGGAATCAAATTGGCTCCAATCCAAAGGCCAGGCGGAACAACTCTGTCTTACAGGCCCTGCGGAAAGAAATCAGATCCTGCAGGGCCCTGGTCTCATGAGACAGAGCGTTCCACCAAGTTGGGGCCAGTGCTGAAAAGGCCCTGGCTCTGGTTGAAGCCAATCTAACTTCCTTAGGGCCTGGGACCACTAGGGTGTTGTTATTTATGGACCTTGAGGCTCTCCGTGGGGCATACCACTTAGGGGAGGATGAGGACAGAGACCTCGGGTGCAACTTGTAACAATAATAATAGTAATAGTAATAGTAGTAGTAGTAGTAGTAGTAGTAGTAATAATAATAATAATAATAATAATAATAATAATAATAATAATAATAATTTATTTGTACCCCGCCCATCTGGCTGGGCTTCCCCAGCCACTCTGGGCGGCTTCCATCAAAGATTAAAAATACAATAAAAGGTCACACATTAAAAGCTTCCCTGAACAGGGCTGCCTTCAGATGTCTTCTAAATGTCAGGTAGTTGTTTATCTCTTTGACATCTGATGGGACGGTGTTCCACAGGGCGGGCGCCACCACCGAGAAGGCCCTCTCTCTGCCTGGTTCCCTGTAACCTCACTTCTCGCAGGGAGGGAACCGCCAGAAGGCCCTCGGCGCTGGACAGAACGATAGGGTGGAGACGCTCCTTCAGGTATACTTGGAGGGACAGGGGTCAGCAGTGGGGGCAGCAAGAGAGGAAGGTGGAGGGTCCTGGATTTGGAGATTCCAAGTCCATGGAGAGGAAGAGGCCCTGCAGAGAAGGGGGGGGGACACACACACACCCATTATTACAAAATAAAAAAATTCCTTCCAGTAGCACCTTAAAGACCAACTAAGTTAGTTCTTGGTATGAGCTTTCGTGTGCATGCACACTTCTTCAGATACACTGATAAGAAGTGTGCATGCACACGAAAGCTCATACCAAGAACTAACTTAGTTGGTCTTTAAGGTGCTACTGGAAGGAATTTTTTTATTTTGACTATGGCAGACCAACACGGCTACCTATCTACTACTGGAACCATTATTACAAAGGAGCTTAAAGGTAAAGGTACCCCTGCCCGTACGGGCCAGTCTTGACAGACTCTAGGGTTGTGCGCTCATCTCACTCTATAGGCCGGGGGCCAGCGCTGTCCGGAGACACTTCCGGGTCACGTGGCCAGCGTGACATCGCTGCTCTGGCGAGCCAGCGCAGCACACGGAACGCCGTTTACCTTCCGCTAGAGTGGTACCTATTTATCTACTTGCACCCGGAGGTGCTTTCGAACTGCTAGGTTGGCAGGCGCTGGGAATTGAACGACGGGAGCGCACCCCGCCGCGGGGATTCGAACCGCCGACCTTTCGATCGGCAAGCCCTAGGCTCTGAGGCTTTAACCCACAGCAGTGGCGTAGCGTGGGGGGTGCAGGGGGGGCCGGCCGCACCGGGCGCAACATCTGGGGTTTAGGGTTAGGGGGCGCAAATCCACGGGTTAGGGGGTGCAAATCCACGGGTTAGGGGGTGCAAATCCACGGGTTAGGGGGCACAAATTACTTGCCTTTCCCCGGGTGCTGACAACCCACGCTACGCCACTGACCCACAGCGCCACCCGCGTCCCTACAAAGGAGTTTACCAAATCACAAAATCAAAGCTTTCACCCATCTAGGCGGCCAGACTAGGAAATGAGAAATGCCCGGTGTGGGCAGCTAGATGGGCACCAGCTTGCAGAAATGCACACACAAAAAACACAACTCCCTTCCGCAGACCCGCTGTGTTGTGTGTAGTCGACAAGGCAACACTCAAGGAAAGCGCCGGACAACCAACCTCACGTCATTCCTCCACTGGCCACGAGAGGGCGAGCTTTCCCTATACGTATATATTTCCCTATGATAGCTGCGCCCCTAGCTTTGAGTAGCAAAACAACTGCAAAAGTTTGGCACTGGTTTGGAGGGAATCTCAAATTTTGGGGTTCGTGGTTAGTTTTCCTTCCGGGGGATTCCTCCCCCCCCTCCCAGAAAGCAAATATCTTCTTCCCTCCAAACAAGCTCTATACTATAATTCCATTTCTTTCAGCAGCAAGGAATGAGACACCCCCCCAAAAAAAAGTCCTTCGGGAAATGAAGGTGGCAGTTTTACTTTCCCCGCTTCATCTCTGTTGTTCCCACTTGGTTTGGAAGGTCCGTCTTTATTACACCGCTTTTACCACGTCGGGGGAATCCCGTGTCCTTATTGTGGGTAGCGCGGCTGGTGTTTGGGGCTGGGCTTTGCTATGGGGGGGGGCATAGCTCTGTGGTGGAGCAGCTGCTTTGCATGCAGAAGGAGATCCCCGATTCAGTCCCCACCACTGAAGAAGAGAGCCCCCCCCAAAAAAACACACAACACAACCCAGGTGGATGAAGCTTGCACAACTTTACAGACCTCCCCTCTGGAGTCACCCGCTCCCACCCCTATTGGGAGACTCCGCTGTGGGGAGGAGAGGCAACACGGGGGGGGGGGGGGCAGGACGCAAAAGGCTGGTCCCCATCCCCTAAGACACACACACACGGGCTGCTCTGTGCCGTAGCTCTATGGGCTCCTTGCGTTCGAGGTTTTACAAAAGGGAGGAAGGGTGTCGGTGGAATAACACGCCTCCGTCCTCGTATTTCCGGGAAGAAAACGGGTTTCGCGAGCAAAGCACGCGAGGATCACCAGAGAGGAATCATAGAAGAGTTGGAAGAGACCCCCCAAGGGCCATCGAGTCAGTGGCGTAGCGTGGGTTGTCAGCACCCGGGACAAGGCAAGTAATTTGCGCCCCCTAACCCGTGGATTTTAGCACCCGAGTGCCAGCGAGTGCCCCCCCCATGTTGCACCCGGTGCGGCCGGCACCCTTGGCACCCCCCACGCTACGCCACTGTTCCAACGTTCAGCTTCACTGGATGCCCACGAGTTATATTGTACAGAGAGAGGGATAAAAACTTTCCTCTCTGTCCACTCTCTCCTTGCCATGCCTTAGTTTTGCGGGCTTCTCTCCTGTCGCCTCTTGCTTGCCTTTTCTCTAAACTAAAAACAAACCCAATGCTGCCACCTTTCCCCAGGGCACCAGCTCCATCCCCTTGCTTAGATTCCCCTCTACCAAAGCTGAAAGCAGCCTGAAGTTCCTCCTGATCGTGAATGGGAAACAGCTGGCGAAGCCGAAGGCCTGCCAGGGAAGGGATCTCTTCCTAACCTGCTCCACGGAGCCCGTTCCTTGCAAGCGCTCCGTGTCCCTCGGATGGCGAGCGCCTTTGGAAACGCGGAGCAGGCGCTTGCCGGCGAGCAGCCCCCCCCGCCCCTTCCCAAGCTAATCCTTTTAAAACCGAAAGCCTCTTAACCCGCTGGCGAGAGGCTTAGCCGGGCCTCGCCCGCCCACCGGCTTCCTCTCGGAGGTTTTTGGGGAGCGCAGGGCGCGGCGAGGCCCCGGCGGCGCGTTGGAGTGCGGATGCTGCCCGTGCCGGCCAGGCGTCGGGTGGCGGCATCGGCGCTGCTACAGCGGCTGCTCCTCCTGCGAGCAGTGAGCGGAGCGCAGCCCGCAAGTAGCAGCGGCGGCGGGGGGGCGCGCGCGCGCTAGGGCGCAAGGCTGCGTGGCTGCGGGGAGCCCTGCGGAGGAAGGAACTTGTCCCTTCCCTCTGGACTCGCGCCCCCCCCCAGATGTTGCGCCCGGTGCGGCCGGCACCCTTGGCACCCCCCACGCTACGCCACTGCATCGAGTCCAACCCCTGGCCAAGCAGGAAGCACCATCAGAGCACTCCTGACATATGGTTGTCAAGCCTCTGCTTAAAGACCTCCAAAGTAGGAGACTCCATCACACTCCTTGGCAGCAAATTCCACCGTCAAACAGCTCTTGCTGTCAAAGTAAGGACAAAGAGGTAAAGGTGCGGCGGGAAGAGGGAGATTGGAGCGGGCGGGGAGAAAAGGACAGAGAGAGACCCCCACCCCCGCAATGCAAGCGCCTTTCTGGAGCCCCATCGGCAGGGGCTCCGATCCGCGCGAACCCAGCTGCGAAGTGGGGACCCAACACCTACAGGGATTGCATTGCACGATCTCCTTTGCAGCGGCCCCACCGCTTGAGGGCAAGCGATGCTCAACTGCCCTGGACCCCTGGGGCGCCTTTGCAGCAACTGGAATGTGATGCCCACCAAGGGGGTCCCGACGGAGGACCCCTATCCCCAAGCAGCCCTGGATTTGACCCCAAGACCGAAACATGACGCGCCCCGCTCTCTGCCTTTCCCCGCCTGGCCGGAATCCCTCAAGGCGCTCTTGATGGAGAGAGGGTGTCCATGAAAGGGTTAAAGGAAGTGAAATAGGCCGGGATAAAAGACCCCCCCCTCCCTGCCCATCTTGGGAGGCTCCTCTGGATGGAGAGGTTGGTGCGCCTGGGAGAGATTTGATTCTGTGCAGAGGGCAAGGAGTGAGCTGGTCGTAGGGGAGACTGTGGGGTGGAGGGAGGAGGGCAGAGGAAATTGGGGGGGGCTGAGGGAGGGATAGCAGCAGCCCTGGGGGGGGGGAGAGAGCAGTGGCGTAGCGTGGGTTGTCAGCACCCGGGGCAAGGCAAATAATTTGCGCCCCCTAACCCGTGGATTTTAGCACTCGAGTGTGAGCGCCCCCCCAGATGTTGCGTCCGGCCCCCCTGCACCCCCCACGCTACGCCACTGGGGCTGGGGGTGAGCGAAGGAGCCAAGCCCCCCCCCAAAGGCTCAGCAGGAATTTATTAAATTTATTATTTGCGGAGCCCCCGCGGGCTGAGGCAGCCGAAGCCCCTCCCCTCAGGCGCCTCCCCGCCCCTCCTCTCCTTGGGCTGTAGGTGGAGCCCGAGCTCCGAGGCGCTCCAGATCCGGGCTTGGCGAGCGCCTCTCTCCTCTTCCCGGCCGGGTCTGGGGGCTTCGAGCCGCGCTCCGTCCTCGGCCCCCCCCCCCACGGCTGAGACTTGCGCTGAGAGCCGGAGCCAGCAGTGCCCCCTCCAGGCGTCGGTGGCGGCGGTTGGCGCTGCTGCATGCGGCTGCTCCTCCTGCGAGCGGTGAGCGGAGCACAGCCACAGCGACGGCGGGGGGCGCGCGCGCTAGGGCGCAAGGCTGGCGGGTGGCCGGCGGGGAGGCCCTGCCGGAGGAAGGAACTTGTCCCTTCCCTCTGGACTCGGGCCCCCCAGATGTTGCGCCCGGTGCGGCTGGCACCCCTGGCCACCCCCCACGCTACGCCACTGGGGGAGAAGCCCTGCTGGAGAGAGAGAAGAGAGAGAGAAGAAGAAGAAGAAGAATTTGGATTTGATATCCCGCCTTTCACTCCCTTTAAGGAGTCTCAAAGCGGCTAACATTCTCCTTCCCTTCCTCCCCCACAACAAACACTCTGTGAGGTGAGTGGGGCTGAGAGACTTCACAGAAGTGTGACTGGCCCCAAGGTCACCCAGCAGCTGCATGTGGAGGAGCAGGGAATCGAACCCGTTTCACCAGATTACGAGTCCACCGCTCTTAACCACTACACCACACTGGCTCGAGAGAGAGAGAGAGAGAGAGAGAGAGAGAGACTCTTCCTTTGGAGAGATGTCTCCATCCTTGGGCACTGGAGGAGGACTGTCTGGTGGGTCTGCCTTGGCTTCTCCCTCCTGCCCAGGAATCTGCCACTCCTTCAAGTCAACAGAGGGCAGGGGTCCCAACTCAGCAGAAAGAGTGGGCGGTGGGCTGGTTGGCCTAATCTATGCATATAATTGAAACAATAATCTATTATTAACATGCCGCCCATCTAGCCTGGTTGCCCTAGCAAGGCTGCTTGAAGCTTTTTCTTGCCCACTCCTCTGCCCACCCACCCGTTGCCCAGAGAAAGGCTCTTTCTACCCTCCAGCTGCCTGGGATACAGTCAGAGAGGAAAACCAAGTGTTGGTTTTTGCAAATGCTAAACCTCCCTGCCTATAACTTGATGACCAGCCAACTTCGGAGCCTCTCATTGGCTCGAGCAAAAGCTCAGCTCCAGGAAGTCCCCAGCCTGCTGCTACCCAATAGGGAGGACACGCAGGGGGCCAGGGTGGGAGAGGGAGGGGGGAAAGAGGGGAGGGCAGAAAGGCCAGGCCACGCAACAGACTGCTTTGCCCAAGAACACGGTTCCTCTGTACATTTACTGATCATCATAAAAAGAGCAGATTATTTGCCATGATGCCATTTTACTTATTCTTATTCTTTGATTTTCCCTCTGCAGTGCTTTCATAACTCTATTCTTATCAATCCTTTTTCGTTTCATAGTTTCATTTTTGCTACAAGTTTTCTGTCAATCCTACCTATGTGTGTAATTATTGCAATAGTCCCCCCCATAGATTATAACTTTCCCCAGTCTTTATTACAGACCGCTTTTCTGGTTCTTATTCTTCATGTAAGTTTTGCCTTTTTGGCACAGTCCATCAGTTTTATTCTGCCACTTTTCATTGGCTGGAGTTGTACATCTTTCATTTCTGGGCTCCAGATCTTGTGCAGCCAATGGTCGCATACATGAATAGTTTCATCTGGTCCTTTGGGATCTCTGGCCTGATAATCCAGAAAGAAATGCTTCTGGTTTCTTAAAGTAAAGGGACACCTGACCATTAGGTCCAGTCCATGTCCGACTCTGGGTTGTGGCACTCATCTCGCTTTTATGGGAGGGAGCCGGGTACAGCTTCCGGGTCATGTGGCCAGCATGACTAAGCCGCTTTGGTGAACCAGAGCAGCGCACGAAAACGCCGTTTACCTTTCCCGCCGGAGCGAGTACCTATATTATCACTTGCACTTTGACATGCTTTCGAACTGCTAGGTTGGCAGGAGCAGGAACCGAGCAACGGGAGCTCACCCGTCGCAGGGATTCACCGCCAACCTTATGATCGGCAAGTCCTAGGCTCTGTGTTTACACAGAACACCTGCGTCCCTCTGGTTTCTTAGGAAAAGTTATTTCCTATTTTTTCAATTTATTATCTATCATTTCTCAGAAGTCTTTTATCATTACATGACACCACATGTGATAAAAGTACCTCTTTCTATTTACTTCCATTTTTAGACTTTGATTTATACATTTTAGCTAATTTACTAGGAGTGAAAAGCAATGATAATATTTTCATTTGGTTTCCTCAAGAGAACTAAAATGTAACAAGCTGTACATTTTAACCCTGTTGTCTGTAGTCTCTCCATGTGCCAATTCAGTATTACATAACAAAATCCTTCGCCATAAACCAATTTGACCTGTTCATTTCGTTTGCCAAGCTAATGAAAGTTTAACATTTTAGAAATTACTTACGTCACATTTTTATATTCTGAATCGGGTTAATCAGCCTGCCCTGCTACCTTAGAAAGAGAGAAAGAAAGAAAGAAAGAAAGGAAAGAAGAAAGAAAGAAAGAAGAAAGAAAGAAAAGTCTCCGCAGCCTGAAAGCCTTGTGTGACTCTATTACAGCGAGATAAATTCACTTTGTGCATGCTCAGGGACACTACTCAGTTGCAGGCAAGCGGACAGGGAGACCAGGTTAAGGTACTGGAATTAAAAAAAATCAACAAAATTTGATTCTGCTCAGTGATTGTTTTTAATTGCTATAATCTTCGTTAGGCTGTTCAGCAACAGATAATGCACAAATCTAGCAGGGGGGCGAGGAGGGGGAGAGGAAAACAGCAAAGTTGTGTGTGTGTTTTAATCGATGTCAGCTAGACCTCCTTCGCTGAAAGTGGAAGTTCTCTGAGCAAACAAACAAACTCCTTTTACAGAATTAGCGCTGGGTCCCTCCCAGCCGCCACCAGCCATTTCCAGGAACAGCACTGCTTTTGAGAACAGAACTTCCCCACCTTCAAATATTCCTGTCCAATCCCTAACGGATCAAGGCCAGCATCACCAGTTGCCGGCAGACTCTGCCTGAGCACAGCAAGGAAGAGGACTCAGCTCAGGAATCATAGATCGTAGAAGTGTTGTAATCAAAATATGCCCTTTTTCCTTATGGGGTATCCAAGAGCCATATAGAGTCCTTATGTAGGTTCCCTATTGGTAGGAGAAAATAACGAGGCAACCAGTAATATTGAGAAGCAAGCAGCTAGTAAGCCTGATCTTGATTGATCTGTTGCAACAGGGTGCTCCATCCACGTAGGAAAGGAGGGGACCCAGAACAAAGGTGTGCCTGCCCTATTATAGACATTTTAAATTCCTGCCCTGGAGCTCCAGACCACCCCTCCATACATCATACCTACATCACAGAAGGGGTGTAGCCCAAGACCAACCCAGATAACATCATACCTACATCACAGAAAAGGCGGTCTACAGCAGAATCTGAGTGCGTTGTTTATCTTGTCTGACAGGTTACCTGTTATGCTCACTTGATTGGATCTACTGGGGAGCTGGCTAGTCTTTTTGTTAAGGAATACTTAGTTCCTGAGCCAGGTCACAGGCTCCCTATTCAAACATAGATACCTTTAAGACAGGATTTGTGAAGGAAAAGACAATGGGGAGGCTTTTCCATTTTCCAAGAAAACATTTGGCCAGTTT
This sequence comes from Podarcis muralis, assembly GCF_004329235.1. Classification (NCBI taxonomy): domain Eukaryota; kingdom Metazoa; phylum Chordata; class Lepidosauria; order Squamata; family Lacertidae; genus Podarcis; species Podarcis muralis. The sequence goes on along the minus strand of NC_041313.1, from coordinate 127,839,887 downwards.
GGGAATCAAAAGTGGTTTCAGGTCAGTCTTCCTTGTGCTGTATTTTTGTACGTGCTTGGTTGGTAAATTTACGAACATTTATATATATCTAAGACCTTAAAATCTTCTCACAGAAGGGACCCAAGGGCCACCAATTCAACCCCTGCAATGCTGTTCACAATTCATAAAAGCGAAGGTTGGGGCGGATGAAATCCTGGGGCTGTGCTGGTCTCTACCCCTAACCCCAAACAAGCATGAGCATACTCTGATGTGCCCAGAGCACTCTCTCCATCCAGCCAGAAGCACGAATCGGACTCCAAAGCTGGCATCTGATAATAGCAAGAACATAGAAGAAGAGGAAGAAGAGTTTGGATTTGATATCCCGCTTATTCAACCCTAAGGTCTCAAAGCGGCTCATTCTCTTTCCTTCCTTCCCCATAACAAACACTCTGTGAGGTGAGTGGGGCTGAGAGACTTCGAGAGTGTGACTAGCCCAAGGTCACCCAGCAGCTGCATGTGGAGGAGCGGAGACGCGACCGGTTCCAGATTATGAGCCTACCGCTCTTAACCACTCTACCCACATTGGCTCTTGTAGTAAACAAGTTGGGCCTGGAAATAGAAGAAGGAGGTTTCTGCTGCACCAGGCTGAAATCCAGGGTGATGCAGCTGTTGGCTCTGATTCCACCTTGTCACGCCAAGCCAAACTCAGAACACAGCAGCATTTCCATCAGGGTGCGGAGAGAGGCGGAGATGATTCCTTGAGCAGGAGAGAGCAACTCCCTCTCTAGTTTCGTATATTCAATATGCTCAAACTCTGTATCTTCAACTACCAATCTGGCAAGGGGACCAACTCTTTTCCTCTGGCCTCTGAGCCCAGAGCTTGTGTCCCCCCCCCCGCTTCTCTCTGCCCCATTGGCAGTGGGGGGGGACACTGTGGAGAAGCGCTGGGGGAGTTTCGCTTCCCCATGCCTGACACCTCTCAGCATTCAGGAAATGGGAAGAGGAAGCTGGCCACGATCCAGGAGATTGAGGTCAGCAGAGAGCAAAGCAAAACCTCTCCAGAGAAGCTGCTTGCTCCCTTCCCAATCGCAGCAGAAATATATATATAATAATTCCAGGTTTATACATTTCAATAATTTTTACAGTCATTTTAACATTTTGAAACGTGACTTCCTTCCCCTCTTTCTGAGGTTCCTTATATATACATACTTCCCATGGAAAAGGCAATGAATTTTATTTAAAATTATGTTTAAAAATAGGGGGCGCCTTACACACGGGGGCGTGTTTACATAGAAAAATATGGTTTTTATTATTTTTCTGCTATCCAAATTAACTTAATTTGGTCATTTATTTCATCTTCTTTTAATATATACTCTTATAAAACTGCATGTTATTACAATAAATCCTGCCAATGTTTTATTGTCTACAATTTGTTTGTAATAATAAACCATTTCCATTCTTTTTATAAAAAAGTTTTTTATTCTTGATTTTTTTTTCTGGTAAGCTTCACCATTTCTGCATATTCCATAAGTTTTTGTGAGAGAGCCAGTGTGGTGTAGTGGTTAAGAGCGGTAGTCTGTAATCTGGGGAACCGGGTTCGCTCGCCCCGCTCGCCTCCACATGCAGCTGCTGGGTGACCTTGGACTAGTCACACTTCTCTGAAGTCTCTCAGCCCCACTCACCTCACAGAGTGTTTGTTGTGGGGGAGGAAGGGAAAGGAGAATGTTAGCCGCTTTGAGACTCCTCTCGGGTAGTGATAAAGGGGATATCAAATCCAACTCTTCTTTGTTACCATTCTTCCTTTGCTGGGACTTTCTTCTTTCCATTTTTGGGCAAGTGACATTTTGCCACTGTAGTGACATACATAAATAATTTTCTATACAGTTTAGGGAGTTCTTTACCCTATTCCAAAAGGAAAGTTCTGCCTGATTTGGTGGGCAGTGTCCCCAAAGTCTCTGCCACCTCCTCACCCCCAGGGGTTTAGCCTGTATCTGGACTGCACCACTTCAGCTTGCAGGAAGGGCCTCTATTTTGGGACAGACACATTGATTCCACCACATGGGAAAGCAACTGATTTCAGCCAAAGACCCTCTCTCCTGGGGTCGTTTAGGGCGCACTGAAGAGCAGTTCATCCTCTGAGTTGCTCTCTCTGCAGTCTGGGCAGGACAGATCCAGCCCTGCCACAGATCACCACTTGGGGAGGATGAGGACAGAGACCTCGGGTTGCAACTTGTAACAATAATAATAGTAAATAGTAGTAGTAGTAGTGTAGTAGATAATAATTAATAATAAATAATAAATATTATAATAATAATTTATTTGTACGCCCATCTGGCTGGGCTTCCCCAGCCACTCTGGGTGGTTTCCATCAAAGATTAAAAATACAATAAAAGGTCAACACATTAAAGCTTTCCCTGACATGCTGCCTTCAGATGTCTTCTAAATGTCAGGTAGTTGTTTATCTCTTTGACATCTGATGGGAGGGTTCCACAGGGGGCGCCACCACCGAGAAGGCCCTCTCTCTGCCTGGTTCCTGTAACTCTCACTCTCGCAGGAGGGAACCGCCAGAAGGCCCACCGGTGCTGGACGAACGATGGGGGTGGAGACGCTCCTTCAGGTATACTTGGAGGGACAGGGGTCAAGTGGGGGGCAGCAAGGAGAAAGGTGGAGGGTCCTGGATTTGGAGATTCCAAGTCCATGGAGAGGAAGAGCGCCCTGCAGAGAAGGGGGGGGACACACCCCATTTATTACAAAGGAAGCTTAAAGGTAAAGGTACCCCTGCCCGTTTGGGCCAGTCTTGACAGACTCTAGGGTTGTGCGCTCATCTCACTCTATAGGCCAGGAGCCAGCGCTGTCCGGAGCACTTCGGGGTCACGTGGCCAGATGACAAGCTGCATCTGGCGAGCCAGAGCGCACCGCGGAAACGCCGTTTACCTTCCCGCTAGTAAGCGGTCCTATTTATCTACTTGCACCGGGCGTGCTTTCGAACTGCTAGGTTGGCAGGCGCTGGCGACGAGCACGGGAGCGCCCGCCGCAGGGATTCGAAACCGCCGACTTTCGATCGGCAAGCTCCTAGGCGTTGAGGCTTTAACCCACGCCGCCCCCGCGTTCCCTACAAAAGAGTTTACATAATCACAATCAAAGCTTTCACCCATCTACGGCGGCCAGACTAGGAAATGAGAAATGCCCGTGTGGGCAGCTAGATGGGCACCAGCTTGCAGAAATGCACACAAAAAACACAATTCCTTCGCAGGCGCTGTGTTGTATGTAGTCGACAAGGCAACACTCAAGGAAGCGCGGACAACCAACCTCACGTCAATTCCTCCACTGGCACGAGAGGGCGAGCTTTCCTATACGTTATTTCCCTTGATAGCTGCGCCTAGCTTTGAGTAGCAAACAACTGCAAAGTTTGGCACTGGTTTGGAGGGAATCTCAATTTTGGTGTTCGTGGTTATTTTCCTTCCGGGGGATTCCTCCCCCCTCCCAGAAAGCAAATATCTTCTTTCCCTCCAAACAAGCTCTATACTATATTCCATTTCTTTCCGAGGCACGCAAGGAATGAGGCACCCCCCCCAAAAGAGCCTTCGGGAAATGAAGGTCAGTTTTACTTTCCCCGCTTCATCTCTGTTGTATTCTGTTTGGAAGTCCGTCTTTTACACCGCTTTTACCACGTCGGGGGAATCCCGTGTCGTTTTTGGGGTAGCGCGGCTGGTGTTTGTGGGCTGGGCTTTGCTATGGGGGGGGGGGCATGCTCTGTGGTGGGAGCAGCTGCTTTGCATGCAGAAGGAGATCCCGATTCAGTCCCCACCACTGAAGAAGAGCCCCCCCCAAAAAAAAACACAACCCAGGTGGATGAAGTCTTGCACAACTTTACAGACCTCCCCTCTGGAGTCACCCGCTCCCACCCCTATTTGGAGACTCCGCTGTGGGGGAGAGGCACACGGGGGGCGGGCTGCGCTTCACGTGTGGTCCCCATCCCTCTACACACACACACGGGTCGCTCTGCACTGCCGTAGCTCTATGGGCTTCCCTGCGTTCGAAGAACGCGCAAGTGTCGGGAGATTCTGTGTGGGCCGAGGAAGGACCCGCGCCCCGCGAAGTGGGAGGCTTTTACAAACGGGAGGAGAGGGTGTCGGGTGGTACACGCCTCGCCCGTATTTCTCCGGGAAGAACGGCTTTTTCGCGAGCTAGAAGCAGCGGATCCAGAGAGGTCTGAAGATTTGGAAGAGACCCAAGGGCATCCAGTTCAACCCTGCCAGAGGAACCCCACGAGCATCTGATATGCGGTCTGTCACCTACTGAGTCCGCTTGAGTTTCCAAACTGAATTCCCACTCAACTCCCCTGGCACCCACAGGGATGGATGAGGTGGAAGATGAGGAGTCAGAGACCTGAAATGGGGAGAACAGCGCAGCTGCTGTGTCACATTTTTAATGCCCCCCCCCTCATGTGAAGGAGAAGAAAAAAGTGTCCTGGCAACAGATTGGCGTGCAACATTTCTCCCTGATGTGCTAGATTCTCACTGCAGGGAGTGCCAATTCATCTACGTGCAGACCCTGCCTGAGGCAGGGAAGGAGGACTGTGACTCACTGGTCACAGTCCCTGACAACAGAAGCAGGACCTCTAGGTGCAGAGTTTGTGTGTCCCCCACGCCCTCCTTCCTTCAGCCCCCGCTGGCAGCCGAGGGGACGCTTCCCCATGCCTCAAGCACAGCTCAGCATTCAGGGAAATGAAAGAGGGAAGCTGGCCATGATCCAGGAGGACGGAGGTCAACTGTGAGCACAGCCAAACCTCCTCACAGAGGAGCCATTTCTGCTTCCCACTAGGGAAGGACCCCCCACCCCACCCCAAGCAGAAAAGATTAGCACAAAGGATTGCAGGTGCAGAACATCTGCTTGTCATTCAGAAGGTCCCAGGTCCATTCCCGGATGGCAATTCCAGGTGGAGGAATCCCTGGGTTTGAAAGACCTACACTGGGTCCCAGTACATTTCCAAGCACAATTCAAAGTGTTGGTGCTGACCTTTAAAGCCCTAAACGGCCTCGGTCCAGTACATCTGAAGGAGCCTCTCCACCCCCATCGTTCTACCCGAATACTGAGGTCCAGCTCCAAGGGCCTTCTGGTGGTTCCCTCCCTGCAAGAAGTGAGGTTACAGAGAACCAGGAAGAGGGCCTTCTCGGTGGTGGCGCCCGCCCTGTGGAACACCGTCCCAGAAGATGTCAAGGAAATAAACAAGTATCTGACATTTAGAAGACATCTGAATGTAGCCCTGTTTAGGGAAATTTTTAATGTTTGATGTTTTATTCTGTTTTTAATATTATGTAGGAGCTGCCCAGAGTGGCTGGGGAAACCCAGCCAGATGGGCGGGCTAAAATAAATTATTATTATTATTATTATTATTATTATTATTATTATTATTAACCCTGGAGAGTCACTGCCAGTCAGTGCAGACAGCACTGAGTTGGTTGGACCAATATTTTGATTCGGTATAGCTTCCTGACTAGCTTGGTTTTTTCAAAGTGACACATCCACCCCACGCATCTGGGAGAGAACAACAACATCTAGTGTTTTCCCTCTTCTCACTATTTTGCCCCTATTTTTTGTGTGCCTCATTAAAAAAAAGAATCAATGTTAGTTGAAAAAAAGTTGTTCAGCTCTTCCTCCCAACCTGTAAGTCTCCAGATGTTAAATGATACCTGAGAGTGGAGTTTTTGAGAAGCGTCCTTTCTGGTGCCAAGGCTTGTTCAGGGACATTACGGTGGCCAACAGACAATACCCAGCCTGCTGTGCAATCTTATACCTTCCAGCTGCCGAGATTTGACCAGCACTCCATCCTCTCCCTATTTGCCACTATTTTTTTATGTGTTGGGCATGTTAGACCCTTCTAATAGCTGGATCCAGCAAGTGATAAACTGTAAGCCAGGCTAGCTTCTGAATGAGACGATCACCTGGGTGATGGGCCATTGAGGGAACAAAGGAAAGGGGCTCTCTGTGAGATGGCAAGTGGGTGGTACCCTCCCTCGCTCCCTCAACTTGCAGATAGTGAGAAGGCAAAAGCCAGAGTTCAGAGTTGAGTTGCAGTGATGTGAGCCAGAGGGGAAAGCAGCGAGCTTGAGAGAAAGATCAAGGTTTGATTTCTGTTTGAACCCAAGGCTCCAGCTACGGGAGAAACAAAACCCTTTTTTGTTAATGCTATGAACTCCTCCATTGCATGCTCAGGTTGTGTGTGTGTGTGTGTGTGTGTGTGTGTGTGTGTGTAAATAAACCATATATCATAAAGACACTACAGTCTCCCCTGTGACTAATTCCCAAAAGGAATCACAAACTCTAGGTAAGTGCATGGAACCCCAGGAATCTTGCATCACTCAGAGACTGAGGGGTGGGGCATGAAATATGGGAAATACTTCATTTTTTTAAAAAATATACTGTAAGTTGAAAGAGTTGTCCCGTCCTCCTTCAAGATTCAGAACCCCTCCCCTGCCAAATCTTGGCCTTTCGCCTAAGATCAAATATTTGGGTTTTGGTTAAGAGCTCCCAGCGGCGTTTGCGAGAGGCGTCCTTTCTGGAGCCAAGGCTTGAGCACAAACATTCAAGCAGCAAAGTTGCAAAGTTAGCAGAATGCAGGGGAATTGTCATCTTATTGCAGGTTACCTTTCACCGAAAGAAGAAACATTCTTCTAGATCTCAAATGGACGGGAACCAAACTGGTGAGAGTTAACGAATGCAGCGAGACAATGGAGAACCTGTTAATGGGGGCAGGGCGGGGGGGGCACCAGAGCAATAATTTGGGGCAGAAGGCCAGGGTCCCAACTCAGCAGAAAGAGTGGGGCGGTGGGCTGGTTGGCCTAATCTATGCAATAATAATTGAAACAATAATTCTATTATTCACATGCCGCCCATCTAGCCTGGTTGCCCTAGCAAGGCTGTCTTGAAGCCTTTTCTTGCCCCACTCCTGCTGCCCCACCCCACTCGTTGCCCAGAGAAAGGCTCTTTCTACCCTCCAGCTGCCTGGATACAGTCAGAGAGGAAAACCAAGTGCTGGTTTTTGCAAATGCTAAACCTCCCCTGCCTAGCAACTGATGACCAGCCAACTTCGGAGCCTCTCATTGGCTCGGATCAAAGCTCAGCTCCAGGAAAGTCCCCAGCCCTGCTGCTACCCAATCAGAGGAGGACACAGCAGGGGGGCAGGGCTGGGAGAAGGGAGGGGAGGGGGAAAGGGGGAGGGCAGAAAGGCCAGGCCACCAGCAACAGACCTGCTTTGCCCAAGAACCATGGTTCCTCTGTACATTTACTGATCATCCTAAAAAGAGCAGATTAATTTGCCATGATGCCATTTTCCTTATTCTTATTCTTTGATTTTCCCCTCTGCAGTGCTTTCATAACTCTATTCTTATCAATCCTTTTTCGTTTCATAGTTCATTTTTTTGCTACAAGTTTTCTGTCAATCCTACCAATGTGTGTAATTGATTGCAATAGTCCCCCCCCCCTAGATTATAAACTTTCCCCAGTCTTTATTACAGACCGCCTTTTCCTGGTTTCTAATTCTTCATGTAAGTTTTGCCATTTTGGCACAGTCCATCAGTTTTATCTGCCACTTTTCATTGGCTGGAGTTGTACCATCTTTCCATTTCTGGGCTAACAGAATCTGTGCAGCCATGGTCGCATACATGAATAGTTTCATCTGGTCCTTCGGGATCTCTGGGCCTATAATACCGAAAAGAAATGCTTCTGGTTTCTTAAAGGTAAAGGGACACCTGACCATTAGGTCCAGTCATGTCCGACTCTGGGGTTGTGGCACTCATCTCGCTTTATTGGAGAGGGAGCCGGCGTACAGCTTCCGGGTCATGTGGCCAGCATGACTAAGCCGCTTCTGGTGAACCAGAGCAGCGCACAGAAACGCCGTTTACCTTCCCGCCGGAGCAGTACCTATTTATCTACTTGCACTTTGACATGCTTTCGAACTGCTAGGTTGGCAGGAGCAGGAACCGAGCAACGGGAGCTCACCCCGTCGCAGGGATTCAAACCGGCAACCTTATGATCGGCAAGTCCTAGGCTCTGTGGTTTAACCCACAGAACCACCTGCGTCCCTCTGGTTTCTTAGGAAAAGTTATTTCCAATATTTTTTCAATTTATTATCTATCATTTCTCAGAAGTCTTTTATCACCTTACATGACTACCACATGTGATAAAAAGTACCCTCTTCTATTTACATTCCCAGTTTTAGACTTTGATTTATACATTTTAGCTAATTTACTAGGAGTGAAAAGCAATGATACATCATTTTCATTTGGTTCTCCTTCAAGAGAACTAAAATGTAACAAGCTGTACATTTTAACCCTGTTGTCTGTAGTCTCTCCCATGTTGCCAATTCAGTATCATAACCAAAATCCTTCGCCCATAACCAATTTGACCTGTTCATCTTTCGTTTGCCAAGCTAATGAAAGTTTATACATTTTAGAAATTAACTTACGTCACATTTTTATAACTGAATCGGGTTAATCAGCCTGCCCCTGCTACCTTTCAAAGAAAGAAAGAAAGAAAGAAAGAAAGAAAGAAAGAAAGAAAGAAAGAAAGAAAGAAAGAAAGAAAAGTCTCCGCAGCCTGAAAGCCTTGTGTGACTCTATTTACAGCGAAGTAAATTCACTTTGTGCATGCTCAGGGACACTACTCAGTTGCAGGCAATGCGGACAGGGAGACCAGGTTAAGGTACTGGAATTAAAAACAAATCAACAAAATTTGGATTCTGCTCAGTGATTGTTTTTATTGTGCTATATCTATCGTTAGGCTGTTCAGCAACAGATAATGCACAAATCTAGCAGGGGGGCGAGGAGGGGGGAGAGGAAAACAGCAAAGTTGTGTGTGTGTTTTAATCGATGTCAGCTAGACCTCCTTCGGCTGAAAGTGGAAGTTCTCTGAGCAAACAAACAAACTCCTTTTTACAGAATTAGCGCTGGGCTCCCTCCCAGCCGCCACCAGCCATTTCCAGGAACAGCACTGCTTTTCTGAGAACAGCAACCTTCCCCACCTTCAAATAAATTCCTGTCCAATCCCTAACGGATCAAGGCCAGCATCACCAGTTGCCGGCAGACTCTGCCTGAGCACAGCAAGGCAAGAGGACTCAGGCTCAGGAATCATAGAATCGTAGAAGTGTTGTAATCAAAATATGCCCTTTTCCCCTTATGGGGTATCCAAGAGCCCATATAGAGTCCTTATGTAGGTTCCCTATTGGTAGGAGAAAATAACAGAGGCCAACCAGATAATATTGAGAAGCAAAGCAGCTAGTAAGCCTGATCTTGATTGATCTGTTGCAACAGGGTGCTCCACTCACACGTAGGAAAGGAGGAGGACCCAGAACAAAGGTGTGCCTGCCCTTATATAGACATTTTAAATTCCCTGCCCTGGAGCTCCAGACCACCCCTCCATACATCATACCTACATCACAGAAGGGGTGTAGCCCAAGACCACCACCCCAGATACATCATACCTACATCACAGAAAAGGCGGTCTACAGCAGAAATCTGAGTGCGTTGTTTATCTTGTCTGACAGGTTACCTGTTAATGCTCACTTGATTGGATACCCTGGGGAGCCTGGCTAGTCTTTTGTAAGGACAAATACTTAGTTCCTGAGCCAGGTCACAGGCTCACCCTATTCAAACATAGACATACCTTTAAGACAGGATTTGTGAAGGAAAAGACAATGGGGAGGCTTTTCCATTTTCCAAGAAAACATTTGGCCAGTTTGGGAATCAAAAGTGGTTTCAGGTCAGTCTTCCTGTGCTGATTTATGTACGTGCTTGGTTGGTACATTTACGAACATTTAATATATATCTAAGACCTTAAAATTCTTATCACAGAAGGGACCCAAGGGCCACCAATTCAACCCCCTGCAATGCTGTTCACAATTCATAAAAGCGAAGGCATTGGGGCGGATGAAATCCTGGGGGCTGTGCTGGTCTCTACCCCTAACCCCAAAAGCATGAGCATACTCTGCATGTGCCCAGAGGCACTCTCTCCCATCCAGACAGAAGCACGAATCGGACTCCAAAGCTGGCATCTGATAATAGCAAGAACATAGAAGAAGAGGAAGAAGAGTTTGGATTTGATATCCCGCTTTATCACTACCCTAAGGAGTCTCAAAGCGGCTAACATTCTCCTTTCCCTTCCTCCCCCACAACAAACACTCTGTGAGGTGAGTGGGGCTGAGAGACTTCAGAGAAGTGTGACTAGCCCAAGGTCACCCAGCAGCTGCATGTGGAGGAGCGGAGACGCGAACCCGGTTCCCCAGATTATGAGACTACCGCTCTTAACCACTACACCACATTGGCTCTTGTAGTAAACAAGTTGGGCCTGGGAAATAAGAAGAAGGAGGTTTCTGCTGCCACCAGGCTGAAATCCAGGGCTGATGCAGCTGTTGGCTCTGATTCCACCTTGGTCACGCCAAGCCAAACTCAGAACACAGCAGCATTTCCATCAGGGTGCCAGGAGAGCGGAGATGATTCCTCTTGAGCAGGAGAGAGCAACTCCCTCTCTAGTTTCGTATATTCAATATGCTCAAACTCTGTATCTTCAACTACCAATCTGGCAAGGGGACCAACTCTTCTCCTCTGGCCCTCTGAGCCCAGAGCTTGTGTCCCCCACCCCCCGCTTCTCTCTGCCCCATTGGCAGTGGGGGGGGGACACTGTGGAGAGGCGCTGGGGGGAGTTTCGCTTCCCCATGCCTGAACACCTCTCAGCATTCAGGGAAATGGAAGAGGGAAGCTGGCCACGATCCAGGAGATTGAGGTCAGCAGAGAGCAAAGCAAAACCTACTCAAAGAGAAGCTGCTTCTGCTCCACCTTCCCAATCGCAGCAGAAATATATATATAATAATTTCCAGGTTTATACATTTCAATAATTTTACAGTCATTTTAACATTTCGAAACGTGACTTCCTTCCCCCTCTTTCTGAGGTTCCTTATATTTACCATACTTTCCCATGGAAAAGGCAATGAATTTTTATTTTAAAATTATGTTTAAAAATAGGGGGCGCCTTACACACGGGGGCGTGTTATACATAGAAAAATATGGTATTTTTTATATTTTCTGCATATCCAAATTAACTTAATTTGGTCATTTATTTCATCTTCTTTCAATATATACTCTTATAAAACTGCATGTTATTACAATAAAATCCTGCCAATGTTCTTATCTGTCTACAATTTGTTTGTAAATAATAAACCATTTCCATTCTTTTATTAAAAAAGTTTTTTATCTTGATTTTTCATTTTTCTGGTAAGCTTCACCATTTCTGCATATTCCATAAGTTTTTGTGAGAGAGCCAGTGTGGTGTAGTGGTTAAGAGCGGTGGTCTTGTAATCTGGTGAACCGGGTTCGCGTCTCCGCTCCTCCACATGCAGCTGCTGGGTGACCTTGGGCCAGTCACACTTCTTTGAAGTCTCTCAGCCCCACTCACCTCACAGAGTGTTTGTTGTGGGGGAGGAAGGGAAAGGAGAATGTTAGCCGCTTGGAGACTCCTTCGGGTAGTGATAAAGTGGGATATCAAATCCAAACTCTTCTTTGTATCCATTCTTCCTTTGCTGGGACTTCTTCTTTCCATTTTTGGGCAAGTGACATTATTGCCACTGTAGTGACATACATAAATAATTTTCTATACAGTTTAGGGAGTTCTACACCTATAATTCCCAAAAGGAAAGCTTCTGCCTGATTTGGTGGGCAGTGTCCCAAAGTCTCTGCCACCTCCTCACCCCCAGGGGTTTAGCCTGTATCTGGACTGCACCACTTCAGCTTGCAAGGAAGGGCCTCTATTTTGGGACAGACACATTGATTCCACCACATGGGAAAGCAACTGATTTCCAGCCAAGACCCTCCTCTCCTGGGGTCGTTAGGGGCGCACTGAAGAGCAGTTCATCCTCTGAGTTGCCTCCTCTGCAGTCTGAGGCAGGACAGATCCAGCCCTGCCACAGATCCACCACTTAGGGGAGGATGAGGACAGAGACCTCGAGTGCAACTTGTAACAATAATAATAGTAATAGTAGTAGTAATAATAATAATAATAATAATAATAATAATAATAATAATAATAATAATTTATTTGTACCCCGCCCATCTGGCTGGGCTTCCCCAGCCACTCTGGGCGGCTTCCATCAAAGATTAAAAATACAATAAAAGGTCACACATTAAAAGCTTCCCTGAACAGGGCTGCCTTCAGATGTCTTCTGAATGTCAGGTAGTTGTTTATCTCTTTGACATCTGATGGGACGGTGTTCCACAGGGTGGGCGCCACCACCGAGAAGGCCCTCTCTCTGCCTGGTTCCCTGTAACCTCACTTCTCGCAGGGAGGGAACCGCCAGAAGGCCCTCGGTGCTGGTCAGAACGATGGGGGTGGAGACGCTCCTTCAGGTATACTTGGAGGGACAGGGGTCAGCAGTGGGGGGCAGCAAGAGAGGAAGGTGGAGGGTCCTGGATTTGGAGATTCCAAGTCCATGGAGAGGAAGAGGCCCTGCAGAGAAGGGGGGGGACACACACACACACCCATTATTACAAAGGAGCTTAAAGGTAAAGGTACCCCTGCCCGTACGGGCCAGTCTTGACAGACTCTAGGGTTGTGCGCTCATCTCACTCTAGAGGCCGGGAGCCAGCGCTGTCTGCAGACACTTCCGGGTCACGTGGCCAGCGTGACAAGCTGCATCTGGCGAGCCAGCGCAGCACACGGAACGCCGTTTACCTTCCCGCTAGTAAGCGGTCCCTATTTATCTACTTGCACCCGGGGGTGCTTTCGAACTGCTAGGTTGGCAGGCGCTGGGACCGAGCAGCGGGAGCGCACCCCGCCGCGGGGATTCGAACCGCCGACCTTTCGATCGGCAAGCCCTAGGTGCTGAGGCTTTAACCCACAGCGCCACCCGCGTCCCTACAAAGGAGTTTACCAAATCACAAAATCAAACCTTTCACCCATCTAGGCGGCCCAGACTAGGAAATGAGAAATGCCCGGTGTGGGCAGCTAGATGGGCACCAGCCTGCAGAAATGCACACACAAAAAACACAACTTCCTTCCGCAGACCCGCTGTGTTGTTGTATGTAGTCGACAAGGCAACACTCAAGGAAAGCGCCGGACAACCAACCTCACGTCATTCCTCCACTGGCCACGAGAGGGCGAGCTTTCCCTATACGTATATATTTCCCTATGATAGCTGCGCCCCTAGCTTTGAGTAGCAAAACAACTGCAAAAGTTTGGCACTGGTTTGGAGGGAATCTCAAATTTTGGGGTTCGTGGTTAATTTTCCTTCCGGGGGATTCCTCCCCCCCCTCCCAGAAAGCAAATATCTTCTTCCCTCCAAACAAGCTCTATACTATAATTCCATTTCTTTCAGCAGCAAGGAATGAGACACCCCCCCCCAAAAAAAGTCCTTCGGGAAATGAAGGTGGCAGTTTTACTTTCCCCGCTTCATCTCTGTTGTTCCCACTGGTTTGGAAGGTCCGTCTTTATTACACCGCTTTTACCACGTCGGGGGAATCCCGTGTCCTTATTATGGGTAGCGCGGCTGGTGTTTGGGGCTGGGCTTTGCTATGGGGGGGGCATAGCTCTGTGGTGGAGCAGCTGCTTTGCATGCAGAAGGAGATCCCCGATTCAGTCCCCACCACTGAAGAAGAGCCCCCCCCCCAAAAAACACAACCCAGGTGGATGAAGCTTGCACAACTTTACAGACCTCCCCTCTGGAGTCACCCGCTCCCACCCCTATTTGGAGACTCCGCTGTGGGGAGGAGAGGCAACACGGGGGGGGGGCAGGACGCAAAAGGCTGCGCCTTCACGGCTGGTCCCCATCCCCTAACACACACACGGGCTGCTCTGTTCCGTAGCTCTATGGGCTCCTGCGTTCGAAAAGAACCGCGAAGTGTCGGGAGATTCCTGGTGGCCCGAAGGAAGGACCCCGCCCCCCGAGAAGTGGGAGGTTTTACAAAAGGGAGGAAGGGTGTCGGTGGAATAACACGCCTCCGCCCCCGTATTTCCGGGAAGAAAACGGGTTTCGCGAGCAAAGCACGCGGATCACCAGAGAGGAATCCTAGAAGAGTTGGAAGAGACCCCAAGGGCCATCGAGTCCAACCCCCTGCCAAGCAGGAAACACCATCAGAGCACTCCTGACATATGGTTGTCAAGCCTCTGCTTAAAGACCTCCAAAGAAGGAGACTCCACCACACTCCTTGGCAGCAAATTCCACTGTCGAACAGATCTTACTGTCAAAGTAAGGACAAAGAGGTAAAGGTGCGGCGGGAAGAGGGAGATTGGAGCGGGCGGGGAGAAAAGGACAGAGAGAGACCCCCCCGCAATGCAAGCGCCTTTCTGGGGACCCATCGGCAGGGGCTCCGATCCGCGCGACCCAGCTGCGAAGTGGGGACCCAACACCTACAGGGATTGCATTGCACGATCTCCTTTGCAGCGGCCCCACCGCTTGAGGGCAAGCGATGCTCAACTGCCCTGGACCCCTGGGGCGCCTTTGCAGCAACTGGAATGTGATGCCCACCAAGGGGGTCCCGACGAGGACCCCTATCCCCAAGCAGCCCTGGATTTGATCCCAAGACCGAAACATGACGCGCCCCGCTCTCTGCCTTTCCCCGCCTGGCCGGAATCCCTCAAGGCGCTCCTGCGCCTTGATGGAGAGAGGGTGTCCATGAAAGGGTTAAAGGAAGTGAAATAGGCCGGGATAAAAGACCCCCCCCTCCCTGCCCGTCTTGGGAGGCTCCTCTGGATGGAGAGGTTGGTGCGCCTGGGAGAGATTTGATTCTGTGCAGAGGGCAAGGAGTGAGCTGGTCGTAGGAGAGACTGTGGGGTGGAGGGAGGAGGGCAGAGGAAATTGGGGGGGCTGAGGGAGGGATAGCAGCAGCCCTTGGGGGGGGAGAGCAGTGGCGTAGCGTGGGTTGTCAGCACCCGGGGCAAGGCAAATAATTTGCGCCCCCTAACCCGTGGATTTTAGCACTGAGTGTGAGCGCCCCCCCAGATGTTGCGCCCGGCCCCCCTGCACCCCCATGCTACGCCACTGGGGCTGGGGGTGAGCGAAGGAGCCAAGGACCCCCCCAAAGGCTCAGCAGGAATTTATTAAATTTATTATTTGCGGAGCCCCCCGCGGGCTGAGGAAGCCGAAGCCCCCTCCCCTCGGGCGCCTCCCCGCCCCCTCCTCTCCTTGGGCTGTAGGTGGAGCCCGCGCTCCGAGGAGCTCCAGATCCGGGCTTGGCGAGCGCTCCGTCCTCGCCCCCCCCCCCGCGGCTGAGACTTGCGCTGAGAGCCGGAGCCAGCGGTGCCCCCTCCAGGCGTAGGTGGGCAGCGTTGGCGCTGCCTGCAGTGGACTTGGCTCCTCCTGCGAAGCAGTGAGTGCGAGCGCAGCCGGCAGCCAGCAGCAGCCAGTCCAGGGGCGTGCCGCACGCTAGGGCGCAAGGCTGGCCCGGGTGGCTGGCGGGAGCCCTGCGGGAAGGAACTTGTCCCATTCCCTCTGGACTTCGCGCCCCCAGATCGTTGCGCCCGTGCGCGCCGGCACCCCCTGGCACCCCCCACGCTACGCCACTGGGGGAGAGCCCTGCTGAAGAGAGAGAGAGAGAGAGAGAGAGAGAGAGAGAGAGAGAGACTCTTCCTTTTGGAGAGATGTCTCCATCCCTTGGGCACTGGAGGAGGACTGTCTGGTGGTCTGCCTTGCTTCTCCGTCCTGCCAGGAATCTGCCACTCTTTCAAGTTGACCAGAGAGAGATGCCTGATTAAGGGCGGGGGGGGGTGTTCCCACTTAGGGTAGTGATTAAAGCGGGGAATTCAAATCCAAATTCTTCTTCTTCTTCTTCTTCTTCTTCTCTTCTTTCTTCTTCTTCTTCTTCTTCTTCTTCTCTCTCTCTCTCTCTGTCTCTCTCTCTCTTCTTCTCTCTCTCTCTCTCTCTTCAGCAGGGCTCTCCCCCAGTGGCGTAGTGTGGGGGGTGCCAGGGGTGCCGGCCGCACCGGCGGCAACATCTGGAGGGCGCAAGTCCAGAGGGAAGGGACAAGTTCCTTCCCTCCGCAGGGCTCCCCGCCGCCACCGCCAGCCTTGCGCCCTAGCGCGCGCGGCCCCCGCCGCCCGCCGCTGCTGCTGCTGCTGCGCTCCACTCACTGCTCGCAGTTCCCACTGATTTCCCCACTTCTTTCAGGAAGCTCAATCTTCTCCCCGTTGATCCTCGCAAGCTACTGCATGGCTGGCTGTGGGCCGCCTTTTGTTGTTTAGCTTTAGTCTTGTCCGACTCTTTGTGACCCATGGACCAGAGCACACCAGGCACTCCTGTCTTCCACTGCCTCCCGCAGTTTGGTCAGACTCATGCTGGTAGCTTCGAGAACACTGTCCAACCATCTCGTCCTCTGTCGTCCCCTTCTCCTTGTGCCCTCCATCTTTCCCAACATCAGGGTCTTTTCCAGGGAGTCTTCTCATGAGGTGGCCAAAGTATTGGAGCCTTATCTTCATGATCTGTCCTTCCAGTGAGCACTCAGGGCTGATTTCCTTCAGAATGGAGAGATTTGATCTTCTTGCAGTCCATGGGACTCTCAAGAGTCTCCTCCAGCACCAGAATTCAAAAGCACCAATTCTTTGGCGATCAGCCTTTTTATGGGTGGGCTGCCTTATACCAAGTCAAACCCTTGGTCCACCTTGGAGAGGAGAAGAGAGAAAAAGGTGGAAGGTCCTGAGAGGGAGGAGGGAGGAGGAGGCCTTCTCCAAAGCGGCTCTTTGCTTCTGGAATCCCCTCCCAGGAAGTAGCCAGAGACCTATTCCTCTCTCTCACGCTCTACCACTCTTTCAAATCAGAACCAGATAAGGCGGTGAAGGTCCTGTGTGAGTGCCTGGAGGCAGTTGGAAGATTGTGGCTAACAGATTGAGGTTGAATCCTGACAAGACAGAACTACTGTTTTTGGGGGACAGGGGGCGGGTAGGTATAGAAGACTCCCTGGTCCTGAATGGGGTAACTGTGCCCCTGAAGGACCAGGTGCACAGCCTGGGAGTCATTTTGGACTCACAGCTGTCCATGGAGGCGCAGGTCAATTCTGGGTCCAGGGCAGCTCTCTACCAGCTCCATCTGGTACGCAGGATGAGACCCTACCTGCCCGCAGACTTTCTCAACTGGTTATTTTCCGCTCAGACTACTGCCATGCACTCTACGTGGGGCTACCTTTAAAGATTACCCAGAAACTACAACTAATCCAGAATGCAGCAGCTGGACTGGTGACTGGGAGTGGCCACCGAGACCACATAACACCTGAAAGACCTACATTGGCTCCCAGGATGTTTCCGAGCACAATTCAAAGTGTTGGTGCTGATCTTTAAAGCCCTAAACGGCCCAGTATACCTGAAGGAGCATCTCCACCCCCATCATTCAGCCCGGACTCTGAGGCCCAGCACCGAGGGCCTTCTGGCGGTTCCCTCACTACAAGAAGTGAAGTTACAGGGAACCAGGCAGAGGGCCTTCTTGGTAGGGGTGCCCACTCTGTGGAAAGCCCTCCCATCATATATCAAAGAAATAAACAACTATCTGACATTTAGAAGACATCTGAAGGCAGTTTAGGGAAGTTTTTAATGATTGCTGTTTTAATGTATTTTTAATGCTCTATTGGGAGCTGCCCACAGTGGCTGGGGAGGCCCAATCAGATGGGCAAGGTATAAGAAATAAATTATTAATATTAGTATAATTATTATTAAAGGGGCACCGGATGCCTTGTTATACTTTCTTCAAAAGATGAATATTTTGGAATACGTTTCCAGTGGCGTAAATAGCACTTCCGTTTTACTCATTCCACACAGGAGCGAATCTGATCTGCAAGTCTGAGCTCAACTTCTTCCTTGAGACAGAAAAATACAGAGACTTTGAGAGGTAAGTCCTTCCTCTTGCCTGGCAGACTGTATCTTGTAGGTCTCGTTTCAGTTTGTGGGAACATGAGAAAAGTCCTGCTGGATTAGGATCAGGGCCCACCTCGTCCATCATCCTCTTCTCACAAGAACCAGGCAAGGAGAACCCCCCCCCCAGCAGGGCCAACAGCTGTCTCCCCACTCAGGACTCCCAGCCCCTGGGATTCAGATGAATAATTCCTCCGTAGGGGGAGGGGGACTAATAGCTGGGAACTGAAGGACTGCTACTGAAATGGTGGGTGGTTCTGAGAAGGTGGACACAATGGAGCCGCCTCAGGAAGTAAATGGTGCAGGATTAGGGAATGTGTGCAGTTGCTTGGAGTGTATCAGAAGATGTTACACATCACGGAGGAAGGGGGAAACAATACAGATATTTAGCTTTTTTAGAAGATGGAGAAAGCGTGTCCCTCTAGGTTTTGTGCCAGTAGAACTCCCATCATCCCTGGTCGTTGGCCATCCTTGCTTGGGCTGATGGTACTTTGTGTCCAGCCACATCTGGAGGGCCAGAGGTGCCCCACCTCAGCATAGAGGATTCCTCTAGGGGCTCAGATTCACTTGGGAGGTCCAGGTGGGTATAGATACCAAGGGTTACTGAGACACGTTTTCAGGGATTATGAATGATACCTAGACTCCAAATCCAAGGTGCCCACACTAAATGAAGGTCTGGATGATACCCTCAAAGAGGTCTGGTTTATATTCCAGAAGACGGCCAACCAGAGGATAGATGTGAAGGTTCTGAACTGAGTTACAATCGAGATTCTGAGTTACAGTTCAGGCTGAGAAATGGAGGCAGGGATCCTAAATGTCATCTAAAGGTGGTTTCCCCCCTCACGCTCTCTTCTGGTGGAAGCATCTCTGACTGCACCTCCTCTCTCAAAAGTCAGATTCTGTCCTTCCACCCCCTTTTGTTGACATCCATCTGCCTCGAGACACAATGTAGAGTCTCCATGAGGTTGAAGTCAAACAGGGGTGTTAGAAGCACAGACGTGACCCCCGCAGAATACAAGTCTGGGCAGTGTGTGTGGAGGTCCTGGGCTGCCTGCACGACAAGAACATCTTCTCCAGCAGGGTGCCCCCGTTTAAAAATGCAAAAATCCGGACAGAGTTGTTGAGCTTTTTAAAAATACAAATTCTCCCCAAAAGAAGCAGCTTTTGAGCTTTCCTGATGTTTTCCCACCATAGAAATCTTCGGAATGTAATGGAGTCGGGCACAGCTTCCCTGTGCTGACTTGAGCCTCACGCTCTCTTCCTGGCTCCAAGCAGAGTATCGCACCAGCGGTTTTGCCTTGTGTGGGTCATAAATCCCAGTCTGTACACAGGCCTCTTGCATAATCTAAGAAGGCTTTATTATGTACAGAAAAAACATCATAAATCACCCCAGAGATCGGGCGGACATTCTCTCCGGCTCAACAGCTAAAAGCGAAAGTAACTCACACGCAAAGAAAGATTCCCGTATGTGAACAAAACCAGGCCTCAGGATGTGAGACGTCACACAGAACTGTTTAACCCTGTAAGTTCTGGTTCTCCTCACAAGAAACGGCAGCCTTGCCATACGTCTGGGTGGACCTTTTGCCGATCTTGTGAAAATCCTCCTGGACGCTATTTTAAACGCTCAATTCCCGGGGGGGGGGGGACAGACCTATGGCAGCCCTACCTTCTCAACCTTCTTGATATGGTCCAAAGGGAAGCAGAGCAATATCTTTGGCCCCAGGAGTTACCGGAAGGAGGCATACAAGGACTCCACCCAACATGTTGCAATGTATTTGGACTGATAGAAGCTCCATATAAAGCACTCAGGAGTCCAGCTGTGTTGCAAGGAGGGCTTTATTCCAGCTGCAGTCCTGCAGCATCATAAAGTACCATAAATCAGCCTTCCTACATACAGGGGAGAAGCCATTGTGGAGAAGTCAAGCATACCTCTGTATACAAGCTGGCTATAGACCATCGCTTGGGATGCTGACTCCCCACATGAAACTGAGTCAGCATTTCCACTCCTTGATACCCACAACACTCCAACACAATTGTCTTAAGGACGTCACTCCCGATTCTTGTAGGGTTTACTGCTTAGCCTCTTCTTTTCCTGAAGATATTCATGCAAGGCTGCAGAGGTTTAGGATCAGAGTTTTTCTTCTACTGCTTGGCCTCCCTTCCCAGGTTGATGAGCCCCTCACTTCCCTCTACGGCACTTGCATAAATCACCTGCTTGGCTGTTGGAGTCACTATTGGTCTCGTCTGCTCAATGTGCCAGAGTCTGTCATCGCATGCAGTGAAAGTCCCCGACTCACCAAGGGATTGAGACCCATCAATTATCCTCAACTGGTTTAGTTGACCTGTCGAAGCTTTTCCTGGGTTGTGTCTGCTGTTGCATGCTGATAGCGTCTAGGACCCACAGGTGAGAGTACAGGTTGGGGATTAATGGTGGATCAATCACCCCAGAAGGAGCCCTATATGTCTTCCACGAGAGGTACTATGCTTTTGCGTAAATAAATCCTGTGTCCAGTCAGGCTTCCCTGTGCGTCTCTGTTAGGGAGCTGACCTCGCAGGAGAGCAGAGTAGCAGCGGTCCTGCGTCCGTGTGAGATGAGGGATAAATCAAGTCCAAAGACAGTTCGGTTCTTATCTCTAGAAGCGTTTATTTACAAAGCAGTAAATCCATCAGAAACTTCCGACATTTCTCACTGTGCTCCAAAAGCACACACACACAGCCTCCAAGCTGAGCTGCGTCTCAGCCAGAATCGAAAGCAAGTCTGGAGAGTGACACATACTGTGACGTGCTTCTCTGCGTCAAGCTCCTCCCAGATACAGGACCCCACGGAGTTTTAACCCTGTCAGTTCCAAACTCCACACCCCCTCTTGTCCTGCATCTGGGGACAATAGCCAACAATGCTTTCCCCATACACAGACCCTCACAGAACTCCTCGTGCTTCTGGAAGGTTAATGGTTTTGTGAAACCATCAGTGAGGTTCTTGGTTGAGGGACAGTATTTCAGAGCAACTAGCCCCTCATGAACGCTCTGACATACATTCTGGAAACGTATGTCCAAATGTTTGGTCCTTGCCTTGAACTGCCCCGTCTCGGCCAATTTGAGGCATGGTTGATTGTCTTCATGCACCACAACGGGCAGACAATTCTCTCCACAGATTTCTTCGACCAAACACACATAGAACTCCACCTCTCTGCAAACCTCTGATAGCGCACTGAACTCAGCTTCAGTAGATGAAAGCGCTATGAGACTTTGCTTCCGGGACCTCCACCCAACTACTGAGTCCCCAAACTTCACCACTAAACCTGACACTGATTTGCGGTCCTCAAGGTTAGCCCAACTCGAATCCACCCACGCGGTCAGCTTGACACCACCCTCAGCTGACATCTTGAGGCAAAAGTCTTTGGTATCTTGCAGGTAACGTAGCACCCGCTTAATACCATTCCAGGCCTGCACACTAGGACTTGAAGCCTCTCTACTGAGCAGATTGACAGCAAATGCTATGTCTGGTCTGCTCCACTGTGACAGATACAACAGACTACCCAGAGCTGACTGAAAGAGTTCAGTATTTTCGAACACCACGCGTTCTACTTGCTGACACTCCTTCACGTATCCAGCCTCCATGGGTGATCTGGCACCTGCACAATCAGACATCCTGAACTTCTCAAGCAACTGTTCAATCTTACCTTTCTGGCGAAGCAAAAAGCTTCCATCACTTGCTCTTGTGATCTCTATGCCTAAATAGGACTTGACATCTCCAAGCTGCTTTAGCTTGAACCACTTTCCAAGCTCTTTAGCAAACTTCTCCACCTGTTCACCTGTCTGTGCCATGATCAAGATATCATCAACAAACACCTGAACCACTTGCTGTTTCAAGCCTGAATCTCTAATGTAAAGACAACTGTCTGCAAGAGATCTCTTAAAACCTAGCTCTTCTAAGGCTTCATGTAGACACATATTCCAATTCCTGGCAGATTGGCGTAATCCATAGATGGATTTGTGCAACCGCCACACTACGCCTGGCTCACTGACTTCAAACCCTGGAGGAGGAAGCATGTACAACTCCTCCTGGAGATCTGAGTTCAGGTAGGCGACATCTACATCAAAATGGTTCACCTTCCAACCTCTCTGTGCTGCTATCGCCAAAAGCGTTCTCAAAGTCTCCTCTCTCGAGGTCGGCGAATAGACCTCCGTGAAGTGGACACCCTTCTGTGTGAATCCTCGGGCCACCAAACTCGCTTTATACTGTGGTTCTCCCATTTCTGTGGGTTTAAGTCGATAAACCCATCTGCAGCTGACAGCTTGCTTTTTAGCCGGCAGCTGAGTGAGTGAGAACACACCAAGAGACTCCATTGAGTTCATCTCCTTCTGCATTGCCTCACACCATTTGCTAGCTTCTTCCTGAGGCAACTTCTGAACATCCTCAAAAGGATTCAGGTTCACACCTAGCCACACCAACCCAGACACTAGTGGCTTCATACCTTTCAGGTGGCTTTCCTTTCGTTGATCTTGCTGACCTGCTCAGCGTGAATTCTGGAACTGCACCTGATTCACCTGGATCAGCCACACCATCCCCTGTGTCAGAAACCTCCCCCTCTGACCTGCTGCGCCTTTTAGGCCTCACAACTGGCTCTGCAGGCGAGGATGGCTCACTCCTTGGCTCAGACTTGACAGAGACCTGTGGAGGGGTCCTGGGACTCCCTTTTGGAGAGATATGGAGCCTCTCCCTTGGAGATCCCGGCTCTGGACTCTGTGGCTGTAGACCGTGCACCTCAGCAACAGGTTCAGCCTCGTCCTCCTCCTCTTCCTCATCTGAGTCTAAAAGAACATCCGGGTTCCCGTGAAGACGTTTCCACCCACTCTGCTCGCAAAACTCAGCACTGCCGCTAATGAGCAGCTTAGACTGGTTGCCAGTAGGGTATGCAAAACACCACGCTTTTGAACCCGGCTCATAGCCTACAAAGATCATCTTCCTAGATCTTGGCTCACCCTTTCTGCGCATGGCCTTTGGAATGAGAACCCAAGCCTGGCAGCCGAAAACGTGCAGAAAGTGCACTTTCGGTTTCTTCCCATGCAGTAAGAAATATGGTGTGTTGCCTACACTGGAATTGTACACCCTGTTCTGCAGAAAACATGCTGTCTTATAACTCTCAGCCCAAAAGCGCTGTGGCAAACCCAAGTCTGCCAACATAGCGTTTGCAGCTTCCTGTAGCGTGCGAAACTTTCTCTCTGCAACCCCATTCTGTTGCGGAGAGTGGGGGGCCGTCAGTCGATGACTGATACCCTTCTGCCTGAAAAACGATTGCAGCGCAGAACCTGTGAACTCCCCCCCCGCGATCAGATTGAAAGGAAACCACCCTGGTAGAGAACCGTAGCTCTACCGCTGTGATCCAATCTCTGATCAGTGCAGCTGCCTCTGATTTCTGTTTAAGCGAGAAAACCCAAGAATGCTTTGAAAAATCGTCAATCAGAACCAAAACCCATTTCAACCCAGCTAAAGAAGGTGTTGGCATGGGCCCTGATAAATCTGCATGCACAAGTTCAAAGGGTTTGCTGGTTCTCCTCTCTGACCTGGGGTATGTGCATGTTGTGACCTTCGATTGCTTACAGGCTTGACAATCTAGGTATCTGTCACATGCCTTGAACCTACACCCAATGGTGTTCTCTGCGGCTCCGCCGTCTGATAACTGTTGCTGATCTGCTTTAGCAGGTGGCTGACCTTGCATTCCATCGCCTCTGCAGAACAATGCCCTTTGCTGTTGGACTTTGCCTCAGAGCACAAACAACTCTTGGAGACTTTGGCTTTCCCAGAGCTCTTGGAACGGCCTGCACCCCCACTCCTGGGTGCATAGCTTCCTGAGGAACGGACTGCAACTGCCTTCCTCTTCCCAGCTCTTAGCCCCTCTCCCGGACCATCACACAGACGTGTTGAAGCATTGCAACAGCTTCCAGGAACAGTCCCAACCCCCTCTGGGCTTAGTGCTCTCTCTGGGCATCTTCTAGCCCCCTCTGGTCTGGCTCCCACTGTGGCCTGACATGCCGTCTTCAGTGCCCGCCATGCGACCCAGGGCTTCCTCCCTTGGAGCTTTGGCAACAGCCAAGCCTCAACGCTGGCCCTTAAAATGGCTAGCACCCTTTGCTCTTTCTCCAGAGCATCAGCCACGTCTGCTTCACAAGCTTCCACTGCTCCTGCAGACTTCTCACTGGGCTGGGCAAGGACTGAATCGGCCTGGGTGCATTCCCACAGCTGATTTCCCTCCAGCCAATAATACATGCGCTTGCTCCAGGCCTCCCAATTGGCCCCATTCAGTCTTTCACCGGGGTAGCTGTCTTGGCCTTGCTGTGGCTGAGCAGCAGCCATCTTCCTTTTTTTAAAAAAAGATATTTATTAAAGTTTCGAATAATAAAACAGACTTCACAATACACAGTAAGAAAAAAGAAAAACACCCCTCAAAAATCAGAAAAAAACCAAAAAAACCAAAGAGAAAAAGTACATAAAAAGACATAAAAAAGAAAAAACCATTTTCTCAGATGTTATTCTCATAATCTTCTTTCCAGACTCCCTCACATCTCCCTTTTCTGCATTCCCCTTTTACAAGGTTTTGTTCAGCAATACCTCACCTTTTTAAAAAAAATCTTATTTCATATTATACCTTTCCACTATTATGTCTCCAATTTTTCCCCATTTTTCATTTTGTTTAGGTTTGACATAATGTTGTTCTGACTTCACCTCTGTTCTGATAACCTTTTTTACATTCAGCTGAATCACTAATACCCCGTTGTCTTTATACCCCGCAACATTCTAACATTCATACAGTTTGCAGTACTTTTGCAGATAGTCTTTAAATTTCTTCCAGTCCTCTTCCACCAGCTCTTCTCCCAGGTCTCGGATTCTGCCAGTCATCTCTGCCAGTTCCATATAGTCTATCATTTGCATCTGCCATTCTTCCAGGGTGGGTAAATCTTGAGTCTTCCAGTGCTTTGCAATAAGTATTCTTGCTGCTGTTACTGCATACATGAAAAGATTTCTATCCTTTTTTAACACCATTTGGCCAACAATGCCCAAAAGGAAGGCCTCTGGTTTCTTAGGAAAGGTATATTTAAATACCCTTTTCAATTCATTATATATCATTTCCCAGAAAGCCTTAACCCTAGGGCATGTCCACCAAAGGTGGAAGAATGTTCCCTCAGTTTCTTTACATTTCCAACACTTATTGTCTGGCAAATGGTATATTTTTGCAAGCTTGACTGGGGTCATGTACCACCTATATATCATTTTCATCATGTTTTCTTTCAAGGCATTACATGCCGTGAACCTTACTCCGGTGGTCCATAACCGTTCCCAGTCAGCAAATATAATGTTATAACCAATATCTTGAGCCCACTTTATCATAGCTGATTTAACTGTTTCATCCTGAGTGTTCCATTTTAACAGCAAGTTATACATTCTTGATAGTACCTTAGTTTTAGGTTCTAACACTTCTGTTTCCAGTTTCAATTTTTCCACCTGGAAACCTGTTTTTTTGTCCTCATTAAAGACCTCCCTGATCTGGCAGTAGTGTAACCAATCTCGCACTTTATCTTTTAGTTTATCAAAACTCTGCAATCTCCAAGTGTCTCCATCATTTTCTAATATCTCCCAATATTTTGGCCAGTTGGCCTCCATATTGAGTCTTTTCTGAGCCTTAGCTTCCATTGGTGACAACCACCTTGGGGTCTTATTTTCCAATAAATCTTTATATCTTGTCCAGACATTAAATATTGCTTTCCTGACAATATGGTTCTTAAATGCTTTATGAGCTTTAACCTTGTCGTACCACAAATAATGCATGCCATCCAAACACATTGTTAAACCCTTCCAAATCCAAAGTGTCAGTGTTCTCTAGAAGTAGCCAATCTTTCAACCAGCAGAAGGCTGCTGCTTCATAATACAGTTTCAGGTCTGGCAGGGCAAACCCCCCTCTTTCTTTAGCATCAGTGAGTATTTTAAATTTTATTCTGGGCTTTTTGCCCTGCCAGACAAACTTAGAGATGTCTCTCTGCCACCTCTTGAAACAATCCATCTTGTCCACAATCTGTAGAGTCTGGAACAAAAACAACATTTTTGGCAATACATTCATTTTTATAGCGGCAATTCGACCCAACAAGGAAAGCTTCAATTTTGACCAAATTTCTAAATCTTTTTTGATTTCTGACCAGCATTTTTCATAGTTATCTTTAAATAAGTTCAAATTTTTAGCCGTTATGTTCACCCCTAGATATTTCACCTTTTTAACCACGTTTAACTCTGTCTCCTTCTGAAACCTTTCTTTTTCCGTAGTTGTCAAGTTTTTCTCCAAAACCTTAGTTTTTTGTTTATTTAATTTAAATCCCGCCACCCGACCAAATTCTTGAATCAATTCTAAAACTCTTTTTGTACTAGATTATGGCTCCTGTAGTGTCAAAACCAGGTCATCTGCAAAAGCCTTTAATTTATATTGTTTAGCTCCGACCTGAATTCCTTCAATCAACCTGTCCCTTCTGATCATGTTCAAGAGCACCTCCAGGACCGAAATAAATAGCAGTGGAGAGATAGGGCAACCCTGTCGTGTTCCTTTCTCAATTTTAAACTCTCCTGTCACCACATTGTTAACTATCAATTTTGCTTTTTGTTCTGAATAAATTCCATCTATACCATTTTCAAACCCCCGTCCCACTCCCATCCCTTTAAGATTTTTCTTCATAAAAATCCAAGAAATATTGTCAAAGGCTTTCTCTGCATCAATAAAGATCAGTACTGCTTTTGTATTAGTGTTCATTTGTAATAGTTCCAAAATGTCAATAATGTTCCTTGTGTTATCAACAAATGTCTGCCTGGGAGAAAGCCTGCCTGGTCTTTATGAATCACTTCATTTAACACTTTCTTTAGTCTGTTAGCTAAAATATCTGCAAAAATTTTGTAATCCACATTTAAAAGGGAAATGGGGCGGTAGTTCTTAAGTTGTGTCTTTTCAGTTTCAGATTTAGGTATAAGTGTGATGAAAGCTTCTTTCCACGACTTCGGTGCCTTCTTCCCCTCCATAATCTCGTTACAAACCTCCTTCAGTGGTTGAATCAAATAGTCCTTCAAAGTCCTATAATACTTGGAGGTTAACCCATCCGGCCCTGGAGATTTACCCAATTGCATGTTCTGAATGGCACCTTCAATCTCTTGTTCTGTTATTTTGTAATTCAATATTGTCTTGTTTTCTTGGGATAGTTCTGATAATCCGTTGTTTCTTAAAAATTGATCTATCTCAATCTCCTTTTGCGGCCCTTAGGTATAAAGTTGTTTAAAATATCTCTGGAAGCATTTTCTGATCTCCACAGGGTTCTGAATGTTTCTCCCTTCAATCTCTAAGTTAGTAACTGTATTCAATTTCTGTCTTTTTTTCAACTGCCATGCTAGCAGTTTCCCACATTTATTTGCCGATTCAAAAGTCCTTTGTCTCATTTGTTTAATTTTCCATTCAACTTCCTGGTTTATCAGTTTTGTATATTGTGCTTGATAGAGTTTAATTTCTCTCAAGATCTCCTGTGACTTTGGTTTCGATCTTAGTTTTTTCTCTCCTTCTTTTATTTTTTCCAAAATCTTATCTTTTTTCTCATTCAAAGCTCTTTTCTTTACCGCATTCTGTTGTATCAGAAACCCCTTCATGACTGCCTTGCTTGCATCCCAGATTACTCTTTTTCAACTGTAGTTTTCAAATTTATTTCGAAATAATCACGCAAATTCTTTTGGGCCTTCTTAACTATCTCCTGGTCTCTTAATAAGGTGTCATTCATCTTCCATCTGAAGGAACCAGTTGAAATTAGTCTCATTTCCATCTTTACTGCATTGTGGTCGGAGCAGGTTTTTGGGCAGATTTCCACCTTTCTAATCTTGGGTGCCAGACCTCTAGTTATCCATATTTGGTCGATTCTTGTCCATGTCATTTTGGCTTCAGAAAAGAATGTCCCCTCTCTTCCTAAGGGGTTCTTTGTTCTCCAGATGTCAATTAGATCCATATTGTCAGTTAATTCAAAGAAAGTCTTTGGTAGTCTGCCTTCTTTTGTCATACTTTGGCTTTGAGCTTTATCCATGTTCGTAGATACCACCCCATTCATGTCGCCCATCATAATGATGTTGTTATAGTCCATGTAGTCCAACATTATATCATGCAGCTTCTTGTAGAATTCCGATTTCCCCTCATTTGGTGCATAAATCCCCAAAATCAAAAAATTTTCTCCTTGTGTTTGAATTTCAATAGCCAAAATTCTTCCTTGCTCATCTTTAAAAAGAAATTTAGGTGATAGGCCTTCTTTTGCATAAATCACAACTCCTCTCTTTTTCACTCTGTCAGATGATATAAATTCTTGGCCTAGTCTCTTGTTGATTAGCACCTTCCTGTGCAGCCTAATCACGTGTGTTTCCTGTAAACAGATAATGTCCAATTGTTCCTTTTTTAATAAATGAAAAATCTTCCTTCTTTTCTCTGGAGAGTTGAAACCATGAATGTTCCAACTTAGAAGTTGCAGAGACATGTTGGGCTATTTATTCTTTCACCTGGTGTGGTATCACTTCCAATTCGTCAGTACCCTGAGGTGTAGGTGTCAAACTTGATAGTTCATGTCCTAAGGCTCCAAGTTCCCCTCCGATCCCTTTCTGAAGGTCTTCTCCGTGGTCGTTCAAGAATTTTTATTTGTCATCCACTGTCTTGATTTTAACTTTCTTACCCCTAAAGGTGAAGGAAAGTCCCTGGGGGAACTCCCACCTGAATGCAATTCCGTTGCTTCTCAATAATTTCGCCAGATCTCCGTAGCTAGATCTGAGATCCAGTAAGTGTTTAGGGATATCCTTGTAAATTTCCACTTTCAAATCCTGAATTTCAAGTGTCTTTTGAAAATGTGCACTCAGTATCTTGTCTCTCTCTGCCTTTGTTCTGAGAGAGATCAGGCAGTCTCTGAACTTGCCTTTCCTCCCTCCTTTTCCAAGTCTGAATGCACTTACAATTTTAAAGTCCTTATCT
This sequence comes from Podarcis muralis, assembly GCF_004329235.1. Taxonomy (NCBI): domain Eukaryota; kingdom Metazoa; phylum Chordata; class Lepidosauria; order Squamata; family Lacertidae; genus Podarcis; species Podarcis muralis. The sequence goes on along the minus strand of NC_041313.1, from coordinate 127,811,006 downwards.
TCTTCCAAAGACCAATATTCAGTGAATTCTTTTGTCAAATATTCAGTTAAATCTCCTTTTTCAAGTTCTGGAACTGATCTCAGCCTCAGATTATTCTCCTTGCTTTTTAAATCTATCATAGACAGGTATGCTTGGTGCTCATCAATCTGTTTGCACATAGGTTTTACTTCCTCATGCACGGCCTCTGCTTTCTGTTTTGCCTCCTCGGCTAGTTTACGATTTTCTGTAGTGGCTTCCAAAAGTTTCCCAATTGATTGTGCATTTAAAGCAACTTGTTGAGTCAGATGATTAATACTAACTGTATTTTGGTCAATTTTAGAAGATTGTTTAGTCACTTGGTTACTCAGGCCTTCCAATTTTTCATAGATTTTTTCCAATAATGAAGTTATGTCCCCACCTGCGGCCATTCCCTCCAGCCTAGCTTGCTCTGTCTCTTCCTCCTGTGCCGCAGAAATAGTGGGAACAGATGATCTGCGCAATTGTGAGATTAGGGTAGCTAGTTGTGATCTAGTTTTAGCTGATCTTGTTCTCCCAGTTCCACTCATTCCACTTCTGTCTATGATTCAAAGTCAGTCAAATTGCAATTCCCGTGGGAATCCACAAGTCCCCAAATAAGAGAAAAACAACCCCCGGTAGTTGTAGACTTTCAAAGCTCCTCTAGGGGGAGTTTAAATATATCCTACAAAGAAAAAAGTTGTTGTTCATGCAAAGATTCCAAATTAATCCACATGCCTTTACAAGTTAGTGACGGTATCAGACAGCTTCAAAGTCTCAAAAAGTCCTCCAGTTTTTTTAGCCTTAGCAGAGTTGGTCTCAGGTTAGTCACAATGTCTCTAGAAAGTGCCAGTTTCAATATAACAAATCAGCTGCAATGCAATGTAACAGTCCAATGTAACAAAGACAGTCAGTCCAAAATTCCAATAGTCTGGCAGCCCGGCTGCCTGGGTTTCTTGAAAAAGAAAGTTTTATAAATCCATAGAGGAAGAGGAAAAAAGGTTAAAAGGAATATCCACCAGTATAAGGTAAAGTCCGCAAACATAAAAGGTGTAAAACAGTTCAGTTGTTGCCAAGATTATTTCCTTTTAAAGATCTCAAATTCAAAGGCATTAGAAGTTTCTGTCTTTGCTTTGATCTTTAAGCAGAGCCGGGAGACGGACTTCCTGGTTGCGTCTCCCGCAGTGCCAAATTTCAAATTTGGACCCGATAATTAAGCTTCACTTACTCACGGGAAGTTTCCTTTAGAGCCGAATGGTCCCAGGAAAAGGGTCAGCGCTCACCGACAGCAGCTTAGCGGCTTCACTCCTCAGAAAGAGCGATCGACTCACAGCACCGCGCCAGCCCTTTCACGCTCCGGAGCCCCTTACGGGGTTCCTTTGACGTTTCAGGGGGCGCTCCCGGTGCCCGCCAAGTCCCACGGCCACAGGCTAACGCTGCCTGTGGTTTTCCGAGCTGGGTCTCCGCTTCGCCGTAGCAGACGACCCGTTTCTGCAGGAGCTTCCTCTTCACAAAGTAAAGAGGACCGCCATTGCCGTTCGCGCTGCCCCCAGAAGTCAGCAGCAGCCATCTTCCACCCACCAGGGCTTTAAGCGTACTCACGCGTTTGCCAGCAAGCTGGACCTCTGAAACAGCCGTCTTTCCTGGCTTTTGGCTCCGCTCTCCAGCATTCCTCACTGCCCTTCCTGGCAGGAGCTTTCAGCGACATAACGCTGGCAGTCTTCCTCCCTTCTCACACTTGTCAGGAAACGCGGAACTTCCATAACCTATGCTTTTGCGTAAATAAATCCTGCGTCCAGTCAGGCTTCCCTGTGCGTCTCTGTTAGGGAGCTGACCTGGCAGGAGAGCAGAGTAGCAGCGGTCCTGCGTCCGTGTGAGATGAGGGATAAATCAAGTCCAAAGACAGTTTGGTTCTTATCTCTAGAAGCGTTTATTTACAAAGCAGTAAATCCATCAGAAACTTCCGACATTTCTCACTGTGCTCCAAAAGCACACACACACAGCCTCCAAGCTGAGCTGCGTCTCAGCCAGAATTGAAAGCAAGTCTGGAGAGTGACACAGACTGTGACGTGCTTCTCTGCGTCAAGCTCCTCCCAGATACAGGACACCATGGAGTTTTAACCCTGTCAGCTCCAAACTCCACAGCCCCAACACCCCATGACATAATACTATTAATGTATTTGATAGATCAGAAATAAATTTGTGTCTCCAGCAATAAAAGTAACAGCTTCATCCTATGAATGAATCAGTGCTAAATATCCAAGGCTGAAGTTTCCATTAAGTGCAGTTATATATTGATGTTTAATATCGACCTTCTTCAGTGTGACACAGATTCCGCCTTGAAATAGAGGAGGTACGTCCAGGAGTGAGGCAAATGGAGAAAGGACAGTGAGAGAGGCCTGGGCAGAGAATTTACACTAGGATAGTCCTGTGTCAGAAAATGGGAACGAGATCTGGTGGCACATCATAATTATAAATACTAATTGGGATGACTGCCAATTGAACTTGATGTGTGTCATATTCCTTTGTTCTCTCCCTTGAAACACCAACAGGATTTTGTCTCCCTGCACTCTGAGGCAGACGATGGAGAAGACAGGCAAGAGTTCTGGGGGGCCATCTGTAAATTCAAAAGGAATAATGAAGAAACCATTTGAATGTATAGAGTGTGGAAAGAGCTTCAGTCAAAGTGAGAAACTTCAACAACATCATCGAACTCACACAGGGGAGAAACCATTTAAATGTATAGAGTGTGGAAAGAGCTTCAGTCAAAGGGGACACTTAAGACAACATCAACGAACTCACACAGGTGAGAAACCATTTGAATGTATAGAGTGTGGAAAGAGCTTCAGTCAAAGTGAGAAACTTCGACTACATCATCGAACTCACACAGGGGAGAAACCATTTGAATGTATAGAGTGTGGAAAGAGCTTCAGTCAAAGGGAAAACTTAAGACGACATCAACGAACTCACACAGGGGAAAAACCATTTGAATGTATAGAGTGTGGAAAGAGCTTCAGTCTAAGGGCAAACCTTAGAATACATCAGCGAACTCACACAGGGGAGAAACCATTCAGATGTATAGAGTGTGGAAAGAGCTTCTCTAATAGTGGGAAACTTCGACGACATCATCTAACTCACACAGGGGAGAAACCATTTGAATGTATAGAGTGTGGAAAGAGCTTCGCTCATAGTGAGAAACTTAGACTACATCAACGAACTCACACAGGGGAAAAACCATTTAAATGTATAGAGTGTGGAAAGAGCTTCAGTCAAAGTGGACACTATAGACTACATCAACGAACTCACACAGTGGAGAAAGCATTTAAATGTATAGAGTGTGGAAAGAGCTTCAGTCAAAGTGAGAAACTTCAACAACATCATCGAACTCATACAGGGGAGAAACCATTTAAATGTATAGAGTGTGGGAAAAGTTTCAATAAAAGTGGACACTATAGAGAACATCAGCGAACTCACACAGGGGAAAAACCATTCAAATGTATAGAGTGTGGAAAGAGCTTCAGTCAAAGTGGACACTATAGAGAACATCAGCGAACTCACACAGGGGAAAAACCATTTAAATGTATAGAGTGTGGAAAGAGCTTCAGTCTAAGTGAAACCCTTAGAAAACATCAGCAAACTCACACAGGGGAGAAACCATTTAAATGTATAGAGTGTGGGAAAAGTTTCAATACAAGTGGACACTATAGAGAACATCAGCGAACTCACACAGGGGAAAAACCATTCAAATGTATAGAGTGTGGAAAGAGCTTCAGTCAAAGTGGACAATATAGACAACATCAACGAACTCACACAGGAGAAAAACCATTTAAATGTATAGAGTGTGGAAAGAGCTTCAGTCAGAGTGGAGACCTTAGAAAACATCAGCGAACTCACACAGGGGAGAAACCATTTAATTGTATGCAGTGTGGGAAAACCTTCAGTCAAAGGGGACACTTAAGAGAACATCAACGAACTCACACAGGGGAAAAACCATTTGAATGTATAGAGTGTGGAAAGAGCTTCAGTCAAAGTGGACAATGTAAACGACATCAACGAACACACATGGGAAAAACCATTTGAATGTATAGAGTGTGGAAGGAGCTTCAGTTGAAGTGAAAACTCTTTGCTATTTGCTGTTTAGTAGCGCTGCAGAGAGCTTGCTGGGGAGACCATGCATTAAAAAGGGACTCAAAAATAACTTAAACAAGTTTTTAATAACAAAAACAAAAACTCCTTGTACACTAAATACATCAACAACAAACCAGACCCAACCACCAACCCATCCCCCAGGATAATGAGGGAGCTAGTTGCTGCTCCTTATATACTATGCCCAAATGCTGACACAGCTTGATTAACACACCTCAGCAGCACCTGCTATGTTTCACAGCTGTAAGACTGGGTCTCGTTATTTGCCCTGGCCCTTAAAGACATACACAACTTGTGAAACAATAATGAACCTTCACATTTTAAAGTGACCATTCAACATTTCTCCTGTGGTTCATTATTGTGGAACAAAAACATAAAGCATATTTTGTACATGTCTTTCATGTGTAACCTTTGGAAGAGCGTTAGTAAAAATGTCTGCCATTTGATTGTCACCTGGAACATACTGAAATACAATCATTTCATCAGCAATTAGTTTCTTTACAAACTGTAAACGTAACCTTAAGACTCTAGTGCGCTGCGTATTGGTCTCTGAACATAGGATAGCGAGTCCACTCTGGGAATCAAGGTAAACTTTTACTGGTAGTGTTACTTTCATCTGTAGGTCGGCAAATACTTGCAGATACCATTCTATATCACGAGTGGCCTGAACGCATGCACATAATTCACTCTCTGTTGTGGAGAGACAAATAATGGTTTGTGTCTGGGACTTCCATTCAAATGGACAACCGTTATAACAAAACACCATACCAGACACACCCCTGCAATTATTTTGTGCCACTGCATGAGATGCATCACAGAAAATTTCAAAACCTTTGTCAATACTTGTAAACTGCAACCTATAATGTTTGGTATGTTTAAGGTACATTACCACTCTCTTAAGAGCAGAGAAACATTCCGTTGTGGGCTTTTCCACAAATTTTGCCAGAAAGTGAAAAGCATAAGTTATATCTGGTCTTGAGATTCTTTGAATGAAATTTAGCTTGCCTATAGCTGAACAATACAAAGTTTTGTTAGGAAATGACTTATCTTCACCTGTAAAGGTGAAACCACACACCATAGGTGTTTCCTTCCCATTTGCATTTTCTAAACATAGCATTTCAACAAGATCATCAATTTTTGCAGTTTGATGAACCAAGAAAGATCCATTTTTGCCCTTCTCAATTTGCATGGATAAGTAATTTTTAGCTATGCCTAATTCCACCACTTGAGCCAGACATCCTGGAGACCCTGAGCCAGACATCCTGTAGAGTGAAGTCAAATGGGCCTTAGAAAGCACTGCAAATAACAAGGCCAGTGGAAGTGATGCTATTCCAGCAGAACTATTTAAAATTTTAAAAGATGATGCTGTTAAGGTGCTACACTCAATATGCCAGCAAGTTTGGAAAACTCAGCAGTGGCCTGAGGATTGGAGAACACTCTACATCCCAATCCCAAAGAATGTTCCAACTACCGCACAATTGCACTCATTTCACATGCGAGCAAGGTTATGCTTAAAATTCTACAATGCAGGCTTAAGCAGTATGTGGACCAAGAACTCCCCAAAGTGCAAGCTGGATTTAGAAGAGGCAGAGGAACCAGAAACCAAATTGCAAACATGCGCTGGATTATGGAGAAAGCTAGAGAGTTCCAGAAAGACATCTAATTCTGCTTCATTGAATATGCAAAGCTTTTGTTTTTTTATTTCTTTTTATTGAATTTCACTTAAATAACCAAAACAAAACAACAGTTACAGAAAAAAGAAAGGAAAAAAAAGAAAAAATATCCATACATAACACAAAAATAGCATCAATTTCCGTTACGGTTCCTTGTCTTACTCCTTGAATCTTTATATCTTTAGATATTTAGATCTTTCCTCTACACACGTATTGACCTCCTTCCCTCCCGATTTTGGGCTTCTTGATAAAAATTCTCTTTTTTCTGCAGCTAATGGTTTGCGCATCATAAGATTTATATCAGACCTGCTGTAGTTTTTAAGTTTCTATAGTTTCCTTCAATATATACCATAAATTTATTCCAATCGCTAATAAACTTTGTATTTTTTTGGTTTCTATTTTTTTGCGTCATTTTTGCTAATTCAACATATTCAAATAATTTTGTTTGCCAATCTCTGACCGTTGGGGTATTTGAACTTTTCCAATTTTGTGCAATTAATATTCTAGCCGCTACTGTCGAATATTGGAAAAGTGTTTTATCTTCTTTTTTAATTTCATCCCCAATTATTCCTAATAGGAAGGCCTCTGGTCTTTTAGGGAAAGTGTATTTAAATATTTTTTTTAACTTGTTATAAATCAGGTCCCAAAATTTATTCATTTCCTCGCAAGTCCACCACATATGGTAGAAATTGCCTTCTTTAATTTTACACTTCCAGCAGGCTTTATTTCCTGTTTTGTACATTTTTCCTAATTTTGCTGGTGTGATGTACCACCTATACATCTTTTTTTCTAAATTTTCTCTAAGCGTGACACATGCCGTGAATTTCATTCTATAACTCCATAATTTCGACCACTTTTCATATTCTATATTGTATCCCAAATCCATTGCCCATTTTGTCATAACCTCCTTTATTTCTTCATCTTTAGTGTCCCATTCCAATAATATATCATACATTTTGGATAATAACTTGGTTTTGCCTTCAATTATTTCTATCTGAAATTTAGATTTTTTCTCACTTATCCCTACTTTTTTGTCTTCCATCCATATTGCGTTTATTTGATGATACTGCAGCCAGCCTGTTAATTTGTCTTTCAGCTCTTCATATGTTCTCAATTTCCAGCCACTTTCTGATCTTATCAGTAGATCTTCGTAGGTCAATCTTTCTCCTTCCATATTTGCTTTTTTGGTTGTTAAAATGTCAATTGGTGATAACCACCAGGGCATCTTCCATTCTAAAAGTTTTTTATTTTTCTCTCAAACTTCATATAGTGGTCCTCTAATAATATGACTTGAAAACCCTTTATGTACCTTTTCTTTATTTAGCCACAGGTAGGCGTGCCAACCGAACCTATTGTAGAAACCTTGTAGGTCTAACAGGTCGGTGTTTTCCAAATTAATCCAATCTTTGATCCAACAAAGGCAGGAGGCCTCGAAGTATAATTTCAAATTTGGCACCGAGAATCCCCCTCTTTCTTTTCGATCTGTGAGTAATTTGAATCTAATTCTCGGTCTTTTCCCTTGCCATATAAATTTCGAAAGAGTTTTCTGCCAATCCTTAAACATTGTGGAACCTCTAATCACAGGGATGTTTTGGAACAAGAATAACATTCTTGGGAGTATGTTCATTTTTATTGCCGCCATTCTTCCCAACCACGGAAGTTTCGCTCTGTTCCATGTATCTAGATCTTTTTTAATTTCCTTCCATGTTGTCAAGTAATTATCCTGAATTAAGTTTATATTTTTTGTAGTTAGCCAAATTCCTAGATATTTTATTATTTTAGCCACCTTGATTCCATTCTGTATCTCTTAATTTTTCTCTTTCATCTTTTCCCAGATTTTTAGTCAGCATTTTTGTCTTTGATTTATTCAATTTAAAACCGGATAGTTTGCCATATTCTTCTAATATTTCCAGAGCCTTACTGACGCTTTTTTGCGGCTCTTCTAGGGATAACATCAAATCGTCTGCATACGCTTTTAATTTGTGTTCTTTCCTTCCTACTTTGATCCCTCGAATCTCTGGTGTTGCTCTTATTTTGTTCGTAATTATCTCTAATACCATAATGAATAAAAGCAGGAATAGAAGGCAACCTTGTCTTGTTCCTTTTTCAATTTTAAATGAATTTGTTAAATTGTTGTTTATAATCAATTTGGCAGATTGATTCGTATAGATTCCTTTTATTCCTTCCATAAATTCACCCTCTAGCCCTGCTTTCTCCATGCTTTTTAGTAGGAACGGCCATGAGACATTGTCGAATGCCTTCTCCGCATCAATAAAAATCAGCGCCGCAGGTACTTCATTCTTACACTCCAAATATTCAATGATATTTATGGTATGCCTTACATTGTCTTTGAGTAACCTATTTGGAAGGAATCCTGCTTGATCCTTATGAATTAGATTTGCTATACATCTTTTGAGTCTACCTCTGTGAAGGTTTTGTAATCGTTATTTAATAATGATATGAGCCTATAGTTTTTAATATTAAGTTTGCCGTATCGGGTTTAGGGATCATCATGATGTAGGTTTCTTTCCATGTTTCTGGTATCCTTCCTCCTCTCAATATATTATTCATAATGCCATATAGCACTGGTGTTAATTGATTTTCTAATACTTTATAATATTTAGCTGACAAGCCATCCGGTCCCGGGGCTTTTCCTAATTTCATCTTTCTTATCGCATCCTGGACCTCTTCTACTTTTATGGGTTTATTTAGTTGGGTTCTTTCTTCCTCTGTTATAGTCTTCCCGCTGCAGTCTTCTAAGTATTTTTCTATTCGGATTATTTCTTCCTCTACCTTTTTATACAATTTCTCATAAAATTTGAGGAAATTTTCCTGTATTTCTTTTGGGTCTTCTATCAATTGCTCCTCCATTTTTATCTTATTTATCACATTTTGTTTTTCCCTTCTTCACAATTGACAAGCTAATAATTTACCTGTTTTGTTAGGTGATTCGAAGTATTTTTGTTTCATTAACTTAATTTTCCATTCAATTTCTTGACTTGTTAGCATTGAATACTGTGTTTGTAATATTTTTGTTATTTGTATATTTTGTTCGTCTTTCGGATTTGCTATTAATTTTTTCTCGCATTCTCTTAACTGACTAAGAATTTCCTCTTTCTTTTGTTCTCTTACTTTCCTCTTATAGCTATTTTGCTGAATAAAAAAACCTCTTAGGACCGCTTTACTAGCATCCCAGACTACATCTATACTTGTTTCTTTATTAAGATTCAAATTGAACTAATCTTTTAAAGTGGCTTTGGCCTTTTCAATGACTTCTTCATTCTCCAATAAATATTCATTCATTCTCCATCTGAACCCGCTCTGTGATACACCTTTTATTTCCAACATTATCGAATTGTGATCAGAGAGGGTTTTCGGTTGAATTTCACATTTTAGAGTTCTTAATGTAAGTTCTCTTGAGACCCAGATTTGATCAATTCTGCCCCAGCTCTTATGTGGTTTTTTCCTTTCTGTTTGTCTGTCAATTTCTGGTGCCGGCACTCCATTAAAATCTCCCAATAATATCATCTTGTTACACTCTAACTCTAGTAATATTTGTTCCAGTTTCTTAAAAAATTCCAGTTTATTCAGGTTCGGGGCATATATGTTTATCACGTTAAGTTTTTCACCCTGGAAATTAATTTGTACCCCCAAAATCCTACCTTCATCATCTTTACAAATCAATTTGGGTTCCCATTTTTCTTTGACGTATATCGCTACTCCTCTCCCCCCCCCCCCCGCAATAGAATTTATAAACTCAACCCCAAGTTTTTTGTTTCTCAAAATATGTTTGTGCTTTTTGGTCACGTGTGTCTCCTGTATACAGATTAAATCCAGATTCTTTCTTTTCAGGGCATTCACAATTTTATTCCTTTTGGTTTTTTCATTCACACTGTTCACATTCCATGACAAAATTTTCAGATTCATTGTTATGTTTACTTTCCAATCTACAAGCAACTAATAATTTAAATTTGAGTTGTTTTGTTTTCTGTATCTTCCTCCTCCTCCTCTTCTTCTTCTTCCACTACTCCCTCTTCCTCTTCATCCACTTCTTCCTTCCCTCCCTTATCTTCCTGTTCTTTTCCTTTCTCTCTTCTTCTTCTCTCCTCTAGGTCTCCATTTCTTCCTCCATATCTCTCCTCTACTTTTCCTAGATCTTTCTCATATCTGCGCAGAAATTTGCTCACTTCTTGAATCTCAGTGATCTTAAATCTTTTATCTTTATAGAAAAAGGAGATCCCTTGCGGGAACTCCCATCTATGTTGTATGCCGTTCTTTTTTAGAACACTTACTAGCTGTTTATATCCTTCTCTTTTGCGTAGGAGTCTGGTTGGTATTTCTTTAAAGATGATAATTGGTCTTCCTTCAATTATTAATTTCTTTTGGTAACTTACTCTCAATATTGTATTTTTCATCTCTATCGAGTTGAATATGACTAAACAATCTCCTAGAACCTTTTTTGATTTTACTTGTTTGGGCCTTATTTTTATTCTAAAAGCGTTTTCTATCGTATATGCAATCTCTTGCTTTTCTCCCAAGGAGCAGGCGTCTTTTAATTTTGTGGCTGCTGTCACCATCTGCAGTGATCATGGAGCCCAAGAAAGTAAAATCTCTCACTGCCTCCATTTCCCCCCCTTCTATTTGCCAGGTGATGGAACCAGTGGCCACGATCTTCGTCTTTCTGATGTTGAGCTTCAGACCATATTTTGTGCTCTCCTCTTTCACCCTCATTAAAAGGTTCTTTAATTCCTCCTCACTTTCTGCCATCAAGGTTGTGTCATCTGCATATGTGAGGTTGTTGAGATTTCTTCTGGCAATCTTAATTCCAGCCAAATTACATTAAGATAAGAAAATGGCTGCAGGAGAGGAGCATGGCAGCAAGAGAGAGAAAATGGCTGCGCGATTTGGCTCTTTTATGGAGTCAGCCAGGGCCACGCCCATCTCCCAGGGGGAGGATGCTCCAGACCAGTGGAACAGGAATTTACACTGACTGGGGTAACCTCCCCCTGCCTGTGCCCACTCTCGGGAAACAGGGAATGTTGCATTGGACTGTTCCAATGGATTACATCCCACATGAACTACCAGCTACCTCTGGGCATTGAGGATGGAAATCCTCTCCCCACCTTTGCAACTGGACTTAAGGCACAGACAGGAAGCATGTTCTGGCCTGTGAATAAACAAGAGCTGTTTGAAGAATCGCTGTGTCGTCTGATATGTTCACCCACAACTTAACTCCCACAGTGCTTTCTTCATACTGCAATTGAATAATGAAAAGACTTTTTCTAATTCTACTTCTGAGACGGGGAAGGAGGGGCTGCAGGTACCAGAGAAGTCTCCTCGTGAGCCTATTTTCGCTCAGAGGCACCATGTGGCAGCCCCAGGGCTTCTGCTTCCTTTGGGTTTAGGGGAAGATCCTGCTCAAATCTTCCATTCTTGGACAAGGTGAGTGAGCGGGTGGTTGTGGAAGAACTCCAGGCACACCTGGAGGATGCGGACCATTTGGATCCCTTCCAATCGGGATTCAGGCCTCACTATGGGACTGAAACTGCCTTGATTGCGCTGGTTGATGATCTCTGGTGGGCTAGGTACAAATGTGACAGCTGTTTCCTAGTTCTGCTGGATTTCTCAGGGGCCTTTAATACCATTGAGCACGACAACCTCCTGGACCGTGTAGAGGAGCTGGGAGCTGGCAGCACTGTTATGCAATGGGTCTTCTCCTTTGTCCTGGGTCGTATCCGGAAGGTGGTGTTGGGGGATGAGTGTTGGACCTCTGGGCTCTCACTTGTGGGGTGCCACAGGGTTCCGTCCTCTTCCACATGCTTTTTAACATCAATATGAAGCCGCTGGGAGAGATCTTCAAGGGGGTGGGCTGGGTGTTCATCAATATGTGGATGATACCCAGTTCCACCTCTCTTTCAAATCGGAACCAGTGAAGGTGGTGAAAGTCCTGTGTGAGTGCCTGGAGGCGGTTGGAGGATGTATGGCGGCTAATGGATTGAGGTTGAATCCTGACAAGACAGATGCACTGTTTTGGGGGGACAGGGCAGGCAAGAATGGATAATTCCTGGTCCTGAAAGGGGTAACTGTGCCCCTGAAGGACCAGGTGTGCAGCCTGGGAGTCATTTTGGACTCACAGCTGTCCCTGGAGGCACACGTCAATTCTGTGTCCATGGCAGTGTCTACCAGCTGCCTCTGGTATGTAGGCTGAGACCCTACCTGCCCGCAGACTGTCTCTCCAGAGTGGTGCATGCTCTAGTTATCTCCCGCTTGGACTACTGCAATGCGCTCTACGTGGGGCTACCTTTGAAGGTGACCTGGAAACGACAACTAATCCAGAATGCGGCAGCTAGACAGTTGACTGGAAGCGGCCAAGACCACATAACAACACCAGTCTTGAAAGACCTACATTGGCTCCCAGTATGTTTTCGAGCACCATTCAAAGTGTTGGTACTGACCTTTAAACCCTAAACGGCCTCAGCCCAGTAGACTTGAAGGAGCATCTCCACCCCCATCATTTTGCCTGGACAATGAGGTCCAGCTCCGAGGGCCTACTCGCGGTTCCCTCACTGTGAGAAGCGAAGTTACAGGCAACCAGGCAGAGGGCCGTCTCAGTAGTGGCGCCCGCTCTGTGGAAAGCACTCCCATCATATATCAAATAAATAAACAACTATCTGACGTTTAGAAGACATCTGAAGGCACCTCTGTTTAAGGAAGGTTTTAATGATTTATTTTTTAATGTATTTTTTAATATTCTGTTGGAAGCCACCCAGAATGGCTGGGGTTAATAATAATAATAATAATAATAATAATAATATTGAACTAATTCTTCAATCGTGCTTTTGGGGAGTCTTCCTGCAAGCAGACCACTGTGTACACAAGGGTTTCACAAACCTGGGTTTCCACTCTTTTTGGAAGACAACTGCTAAAGACATAGGAAAAACAATCATTGGAAAACAAATAAATATTTATGAAGGCAACCCAGCTTAGGGAAGATTTTTATGTTGATGTTTCATCGTGTAAATAAACAATAATAGTCACACATACGTATATATGTATATTATTTAAACTATACAAATAATTGTAATAAATCAGCACGGCCCCTGCGTCTTATTACTGCCTCCCTTTTACCTAGCCCAGTCTTCAGCAGACATGGATTATGCCTTTCTTCTTCTTCTGGCCTTTTTGAGGAGCCAGGAAGAGTCTCCGTAAGACCCTCAACTTAACTCTATTGAAATGATAAAATAACAAAAGTACTGTAAATAAGGAAAGAATAAGTGTGGAGCTGCCACCCTGCTGTGGAGGGAAACATCCATCCATCATCTCACACACAAATAGGAAGCCCCCCGCTCCCGCCCCCATTTCCACTCTCCGCTGTGGGGAGAGAGGCGACTTGGGGGGAGGAGGGGGACATTTCCCGACGGAGCCCCAAGAGCAGGAGGCCAAAGGCAGCGCCATCTCTTCCTGTCTCCATCCCAACACAGGCAGGGGCTGCTCTGCCAACGTAGCTCTAGAGGCGCGCGCCTGCGACAAGGAACCCGAAGTGTCTCTAGGTCGGAAGTTTCCAGGGGGGGGGCAAAGTGGAAAGGGGGAGGTTTCCCGAAGGGGAGGAGGGGTGTGGGTTGACTGGTTCCCCTCACCCCCCCACTCCGCTTTCTATTGCGGGGAAGGAAACCGGAACAGCGAGCAAGGGAGGCGGAGGTCCAGAGAGGACAAAGAGGTAAAGAGGCTGCGTGGGAAAGGGGGCGATTGAGGGGGAAGAGGGAAAGACAGAGACCCCTCCTGCAAACAGAGCCATAGCTATGGGGGTGGGCTAGCCGGGGGGGGGGTTGGTTTTTTGCACCAGGTGGCGCCTCCATCAGGGCGCCGTTGAGGATGTCTTTGTGGGGACGCAAATGTCTCCAGTTGGGTCTTTGACTCGGGGGAAATCCAGCCTAGTTTCCCCCCTGCCCGCAAAAAAGCCCCCCTCCTGGGCCTCATAAGGAGGGGCTCCGATCCCCGCAATCCTGCTGCGAAGGGGGGGCCAACACCTGCAGGGATTGCATGGCAGGATCTCCTTACGGCCCCTCCCCCCACCCATGTTTCTTTTCCCTGGGGGTCCAGGAGGTGCTCAAGGCCCCCGATCCATGCAATCCAGCTGCCCTCTCCTTTGCAGCGCCCTCCCCTCCACACGCGTCTCTTTTCCCCGGGGGCTCAAGCGAGGCTGAACTGCCCTGCACCCCCCCCCGGGCTCTCTTGCCTGAACTGAAACGTGATGCCCACCAAGGGGGTCCCCACGAAGACCCCCGTCCCCAAGTGCCCTGGATTTGAACCCAGGACCCAAACATGACGCCCCCCGCTCTCTGCCGTTCCCCGCCTGGCCGGAATCCCTCAAGGCGCAGGAGCGGAGTCCACGAAAGGGTTAAAGGAAGTGAAATAGGCCTGGATAGAGACCCCCCCTCTCCCCCCCATCTCCGTCTTGGGAGGCCCCTCCGGATGGAGAGGTTGGCGCGCCCGGGAGAGATGCGGCGCAGAGGGCGAGGGGTGAGCGATGCCAAGGGGCTTTCTGGGCGCAGGGGAGACTGTGGGACGGAGGGAGGAGGGCAGAGGAAGATGGGGGGCTGAGGGAGGAATGGCAGCATCCCTGGGGGATAGAAGGCCAGCCGAGCAGAGAGGGAGAGAGAGACTCTTCCTTTTGGAGAGATGTCTCCATCCTTGGGCGCTGGAGGAGGAATTTCTGGTGGTGGGTCTGCCTTGGCTTCTCCCTTCTGCCCACTCTGCCTGATAAGGGGGGGGGGGTCCACTGATTTTCCTCACCTTTTCCCCCATGGAAGCTCAGTCCTCTCCCCACTGATCCTCGGCTGCATTGCTGTTATTGTTGTTTAGTCGTGTCCAACTCTGTTTGCCAGGAGGTGATGGGACCAGTGGCCATGATCTTGGTTTTTTTGATGTTGAGCTTCAGAGTATATTTTGCGCTCTCCTCTTTCACCCTCATTAAAAGGTTCTTTAATTCCTCCTCACTTTCTGCCATCAAGGTTGTGTCATTTGCATATCTGAGGTGGTTGATAATTCTTCCGGCAATCTTAATTCCGGTTTGGGATTCATCCAGCCCAGCCTTTTGCATGATGAATTCTGCATATACCGTATTTTTCGCTCTATAACACGCACCTGACCATAACACGCACATCGTTTTTAGAGGAGGAAAACAAGGGAAAAAATATTCTGAATGAAACAGTGGACGTATCATTTTTGTGCTTCATGCTGTGGCCACAGACATGTGATCTGATGGTGAATTTGGGGTGACCCAATGCAAAAATCCTGAGAATCCCTGTGGATCCATGCTTTGTAACCACGTTTTTGCACCATTGCAGCCCCAGGCAACAGTGGGTGCGTGATTTTTTTTTTGGGGGGGGACAGGCTGTAGCCATGGACATGCTATGTGCTCTGATGGTGAATTTTGGCTGACCCAATGCAAAGATCCTGAGGATCCATGTGGATCCATGCTTTGTAACCACGTTTTTGCACCATTGCAGCCCCAGGCAACAATGGGTGTGTGATTTTGGGGGGCAGGCTGTAGCCATGGACATGCTGTGTGCTCTGATGGTGAATTTGGGGTGACCCAATGCAAAGATCCTGAGGATCCATGTGGATCCATGCTTTGTAACCACATTTTAAGTGGGGAGGGAAGGAAAAACACAGAAGGCTAAGAATGCAGGAGAGGGCTATAACGTGAGGAAAGGAAGGCAAAAGTCCCCCCCCCCAACCCACCCAAGCCAGCCAGCGTGCTCTCTCTCTCTCTCTCTCTCTCTCTCCCTCCCACCAGCATGACAGAAGAAAGCATTTTAACTGCATTAAGAACTATTTAGCAGCGAAACCTAAGCTTTGCCATCCCTTAAGAGGTACAGACACTGTAATCTTCCAGATCGCATGAATTTACAGGCAAAACACTGTTTAAGGATTTCATCCTTTTAAATGGAAGAAAGCATATTTGAATGCTGTGTGTCTCCAAAAACAAAAAGCAGGAAGTCAAATCAGAATTTTAAGCCGAACCTGTAATCTCTCTTCCCTTCACAAACATTGTTCCCTCCGGAGCAGGGACAGGATAGAGCGACGCTCTGCTCTCCTCTCTACTTGCCTGGAGGGGAGGGGCTTTCCCTGCTCTTTGTTCCGTTTGAGCAAACACAGCAACGAAACAGAGCAGGGTGGGCAGTAAGACCCTGAGGCAGAATGCAGGAAAGCTGCAGCTTCCTGTCTCACGGAGCTCCCTTCTCCCTGAAGCGCGGTTTGATTTTTGCCTCATTTTTGGGCTCCAGGGACACACATTCGCTCCATAACACGCACAGACATTTCCCCTTCCTTTTTAGGAGCAAAAATCTGCGTGTTATAGAGCGAAAAATACGGTAAGTTAAATAAGCAGGGAGACAAAATACAGCCTTGTTGTACTCCTTTCCCAATTTTGAACCAATCAGTTGTTCCATATCCAGTTCTAACTGTAGGTTCTTGTCCCACATAGAGATTTCTCAGGAGACAGATGAGGTGATCAGGCACTCCCATTTCTTTAAAAACTTGCCATAGTTGCTGTGGTCGACACAGTCTAAGGCTTTTGCGTAGTCAATGAAGCAGAAGTAGATGTCTTTCTGGAGCTCTCTAGCTTTCTCCATAATCCAGTGCATGTTTGCAATTTGGTCTCTGGTTCCTCTGCCTCTTCTAAATCCAGCTTGCACTTCTGGGAGTTCTCGGTCCACATACTGCTTGAGCCTTCCTTGTAGAATTTTAAGCATAACCTTGCTAGCGTGTGAAATGAGTGCAATTGTGCGGTAGTTGGAGGATTCTTTGGCATGGCCCTTCTTTGGGATTGGGATGTAGACTGTTCTTCTCCAATCCTCTGGCCACTGCTGAGTTTTCCAAATAGTCAAACCCTTGGTCCACCTTGGAGAGGAGAAGAGAGAAAAAGCTGGAAGGTCCTGAGGGGGAGGAGGGAGGAGAAGGCCTTCCCCAAAGCGGTTCTTTGCTTCTGGAAGCCCCTCCCAGGAAGTAGCCAGATACCTCTTCCTCTCTCTCAGGCTCCCATTCTTAAGTGTTTCCACTGCATGGTTAATCGATGGTGGTGGTGCTGATGATGTATATATACCAATCTAGGAATATGGGAGAAGGATGCTATAGAAAGGCTTTCAGGGTTTATATATAAGTATATCCAGAAGGCATTTCTATTACAGTGGTGCCCCGCAAGACGGAATTAATCTGTTCTGTGGGTGTCTTCATCTTGCAGGGTTTTTCGTCTTGCGGAGCACCGCTATCAAAGGCTTAGCGGATAAGCGGTAATTGACAGATAAGCGGCTTAGCGGCTATTAGCGGATAAGCGGCAATTTGCAGATAAGCGGCTTAGCGGCTTTCAGAAAAGACAAAATAAACGCAAGACCCCCCAAAAAATTTCGTTTTGCAAGACAACCCCATAGAAAAATTCATCTTGCGAAGCAGAAAAAAAAATCGGAAAGCCCTTTCGTCTTGCGCCCTTTTCGTTTAGCGGGGCATTCATCTAGCGGGGTACCACTGTACTTTTATTTTTTGTAGGCAATGTCAGAGTGGGTTACAAACTGAGATACAATCTATCAGCATCCAAAGATCCATAATCCGCCCCAATCTCGGGCATTTCCACGGTAGACAATACCTGTGGCTGGAGGCTCTACACCCAGGGCTGTGCATCTGCAGGCCTGGAATTGCCAGTATTATAGGCAAGGGGTGTGAGATTGCCAAATTTACAGACAGTATGTGAGTGAGAGTTTGTGTTTGGGATGATAGTTTACAGCAACCGTGTAATTTACACCATCCGTAACTTTTCATGAACCGATATTGCGGTAGGAATTCCAAAATAACTACGCAGAATCTACAAAGAGACTCTCAGGATAATGGAGATTGCGAGTCTTCCTGGTCCACAGTTCACACCCTCAGCCTGCAGCCCACAAATGCTGAGGCCATAATACTTTTATTAGCCCTTAATGGGACACCAGCTACTTTGTTATACTTTCTTCAACACATGAATATTATTGAATACTTTTCCAGTGATGTAAATTTAGATTTAGATAAATTTATTGTCATTGTCCGTATATACACAGTATACACAACAACGAAAATCAAACACCCACCCAAAGACCGGGTTCACATATACATTTGCACGTATCTCCGAACTCTCATCCTATTTAAACATAATCTATAAAACATAACATAATCCAGAATATAGCATGACCTATTAAAGGCATAACATAACCTAAAACCTATCTCATTCCTTCTACTCCCTACTTACTAAACCTTGCCACTGGCCCTGAGATCGTTATTTAGTGCAATCAGAGCTCTTGGATAGAAACTATTCAGAAGGCGTGTGGTTCGTGTTTTCATTGTCCTATATCTTCTGCCCGAAGGCAATAGTTCAAAGAAGTTGTGAGCAGGGTGGGTGGGATCTCTCAGAATATTATGTGACTTCTTCAAGATGCGAGACGTGAAGATCTCATCCAGGGTTGGTAGTCGGAGCCCAATAACGTTCTGGGCAATTTTAATTGTTCGCACTTCCGTTTTACTTATTCCGCACAGGAGAGAATCTGATCTGCAAGTCTGAGCTCAACTTCTTCCTTGAAACAGAAAAATAAAGAGACTTTGAGAGGTATGACCTTCCTCTTGCCTGGCAGACTGTATCTTGTAGGTCTCGTTTCAGTTTGTGGGAACATGAGAAAAGTCCTGCTGGAGTAGGATCAGGGCCCACCTCATCCATCATCCTCTTCTCACAAGGACCAGGCAAGGAGAAACCCCCCCAGCAGGGCCAACAGCTGTCTCCCCACTCAGGACTCCCAGCCCCTGGGATTCAGATGAATAATTCCTCCGTAGGGGGAGGGGGAGTAATATCTGGGAACTGAAGGACTGCTACTGAAATGGTGGGTGGTTCTGAGAAGGTGGACACAATGGAGCCGCCTCAGAAGTAAATGGTGCAGGATTAGGGAATGTGTGCCGTTGGTTGGAGTGTATCAGGAAGATGTTAAACATCACGGAGGAAGGGGGAAACAATACAGATATTTAGCTTTTTCAGAGGAGGAGGAAGATGGAGAAAGTGTGTCCCTCCAGATGCTGTTCCAGTAGAACTCCCATCATCCCTGGTCGTTGGCCATCCTTGCTTGGGCTGATGGTGCTTTGAGTCCAACCACATCTGGAGGGCCAGAGGTGTCGCACCTCCCAACGCGCAGGAGCGATGCCTCTCTCTGGCTCTCCCTCCGCGCAGTCTACGGAGACAAAGCGAGAAATGTAAGACTAAATCTAAGTGAATCAATAAGAAAGGAGGATATGATGGTATGTAAATTAGACGGGCAGGTTGAGATGACAGGAGGGGCTGGGATGGATGCGGCTCTGTAGGAGAGAGGGGCAACCCGGGCAGCGGCTGAGAAACCCGCTGCGTCCGCCGGTTTCCACTTATTCTGCCCCGCGTGGGGAAGAAGGCGGGAGGCCTGTGGCAGGAGCTCCGCCCCGAGGGTTGTCTTCTGCTGCGCCGGGTGAGAGGATCCGTCGCTAAGCCGGACACACGCACGCTCTTCTCCGCCCAGAGGTTCGGGAGCGCACGCAGCTCGGGCTCGGCTGAATCTCCCACCAAGCGCCTCCTGCTCGCCGCTGCTCTTGGCTCCAGCCTCCCTCGCTTTGCGCGCCGAGCGGCTCCTCGCCGCCGCCGCCCCGCCTCTCGCCGCCCGACTCGCCCGCCTCCCTCCAGGCATCTCGCGGCACACCAGCCGATGTCTCACGGCACACTCGTGTGCCGCGGAACACCGGTTGGGAAACACTGCCATAGATGATTCCTCTAGGAGCTCAGACTCACCTGGGAGGTCCAGGTGGGTATAGAGACCAAGGGTTACAGAGACACGTTTTCAGGGATTATGATTGATACCTAGACTCCAAATCCAAGGTGCCCACAGTAAATGAAGGTTTTGATGATACCCTCAAAGAGGTCTGGTTTATATTCCAGAAGACGGCCAACCAGAGGATAGATCTGAAGGTTCTGAACTGAGTTACAATCGAGATTCTGAGTTACAATTCAGGCTGAAAAATGGAGGCAGGGGTCCTAAATGTCATCTAAAGATGGTTTCCCCCCTCACAATCTCTTCTGGTGAAAGCATCTCTGACTGCACCTCCTCTCTCAAAAGTCAGATTCTGTCCTTCCACCCCCTTTTGTTGACATCCATCTGCCTCGAGACACAATGTAGAGTCTCCATGAGGTTGAAGTCAAACAGGGGTGTTAGAAGCACAGACGTGACCCCCGCAGAATACAGGGCAGTGTGTGTGGAGGTCCTGGGCTGCCTACACGACAAGGCCATCTTCTCCAGCAGGGTGCCCCCGTTTAAAAATGCAAAAATCCGGACAGAGTTGTTGAGCTTTCTAAAAATACAAATTCTCCCCAAAAGAAGCAGATTTTGAGCTTTCCTGATGTTTCCCACCATAGAAATCTTCGGAATGTAATGGAGTCTGGCACGCTCCTGCCGCTTGACCCTCAAGCTCTCTTCCTGGCTCCAAGCACAGTACAGTGGTGCCGCGCAAGACGAAATTAATTCGTTCCGCAAGTCTCTTTGTCTTGCGAGTTTTTCGTCTTGGGATGCACGGTTTCCCATAGGAATGCATTGAAAATCAATTAATGCGTTCCTAGGGAAACTGCCTTCAGGCCAGGTCCGGGGACAGTCTGTCCCCGGACCTCTTCTGAAGGCTGGGGGGGGGGACAAGGGCTTTTCTTCCCACCCCCAGCATTTTAAAAAACCCCGGGACAGCGGAGGACTTCTCCGCTGTCCGGGGCGATCTTAAAATGCTGGCGGGTGGCATTTTAAAATCGCCCCGGGACAGCGGAGGACTTCTCTGCTGTCCGGGGCGATTTAAAAGCCCCTGGGAAGGCAGGCAGAGGGGACAAAGACTTTTGCCCCCCTCCAGCTTTCAGAAGAGGTCCAGGACCTCTTCTGAAGGCGGGCGGGGGCGAAAGTCTTTCCCCCCCCCGCCTGCCTTCAAAAGCCGTCGGCGACAGCGGAGAAAGGCGCTGCCTTTCTCCGCTCTCCCGGGAAGGCAGGCGGAGGGGGGAAAGACTTTCGCCCCCCGCCGGCCTTCAGAAGAGGTCCAGGACCTCTTCTGAAGGCCGGCGGGGGGGGGCGAAAGTCTTTGCTCCCCCCGCCTGCCTTCAAAAGCCGTCCGCGATAGCGGGAAGCGCTTCCCTGCTATGCTGGACTGCTTTTAAAATGCTGGCGGTGGGGAGCAAAGCCTTTCGGCCCCCCCCGGCCTTCCTGGACCTCTTCTGAAGGCCGAAGGGTGGGAAAGGCTTTGCTCCCCACCACCAGCATTTAAAACAGGTCCCCGGAGATTTCCCTATGGGCTTTCGTCTTGCGAAGCAAGCCCATAGGGAAATTCGTCTTGCGAAGCGCCTCCAAAACCGAAAAACCTTCCGTCTTGCGGGTTTTCCGTCTTGCGAGGCATTCGTCTTGCGGGGTACCACTGTATCGCAGCAGCGGTTTTGCCTTGTGTGGGTGATAAATCCCAGTCTGTACACAGGCTTCTTGCTTAATCTAAGAAGGCTTTATTATGTACAGAAAAAACATCATAAATCACCCCGGAGATCGGGCGGACATTCTCTCCGGCTCAACAGCTAAAAGCGGAAGTAACTCACACGCAAAGAAAGATTCCCGTATGTGAACAAAACCAGGCCTCAGGATGTGAGACGTCACACAGAACTGTTTAACCCTGTAAGTTCTGGTTCTCCTCACAAGAAACGGCAGCCTTGCCATACGTCTGGGTGGACCTTTTGCCAATCTTGTGAAAATCCTCCTCGATTCCCAGAGGGGAACAGACCTATGGCAGCCCTACCTTCTCAACCTTCTTGATATGGTCCAAAGGGAAGCAGCGCAATATTTTTGGCCCCAGCTTGGCCCCAGGAGTTACCGGAAGGAGGCGTACAAGGACTCCATCCAACATGTTGCAATGTATTTGGACCGATAGAAGCTCCATATAAAGCACTCAGGAGTCCAGCTGTATTTTGTTTCCTGCTTAGCAGGGGGTTGGACTCGATGGCCCTTGTGGTCTCTTCCAACTCTATGATTCTATGATTCAAGGAGGGCTTTATTCCAGCTGCAGTCCTGCAGCATCATAAAGTACCATAAATCAGCCTTCCTACATACAGGGGAGAAGCCAGTGTGGAGAAGTCAAGCATACCTCTGTATACTAGCTGGCTATAGACAGGCAGGGCCCCATCTCTTGGGATGCTGACTCACCACATGAAACCGAGTCAGCATTTCCACTTAGCTTAGTGTTCACTCCTTGATACCCACAACACTCCAACACAATCATCTTAAGGACTCCACTCCCGATTTGTGTAACGATTACTTCTTAGGCTCTTCTTTTCCTGAAGATATTCACGCAAGGCAGCAGAGGTTTAGGATCAGAGTTTTCCTTCTGCTGCTTGGCCTCCCTTCCCAGGTTGATGAGCCCCTCACTTCCCTCTACGGCACTTGCAGAAACCACGTGCTTGACCATTGGAGACACTATTGGTCTCGTCTGCTCATTGTGCCAGAGCCTGCCATCGCATGCAGTGAAAGTCCCCGACTCATCAAGGGATTGAGACCCATCAATTATCCTCAACTGGTTTAGATGGCCTGTCGAAGCTTTTCCTGGGTTGTGTCTGCTGTTGCATGCTGACAGCGTCTAGGACCCACAGCTGAGAGCTGAGTACAGGTTGGGGATTAATGGTGGACCAATCACCCTAGAAGGAGCCCTATATGTCCCCCACAAGAGGTACTATCCCAGCCCCAACACCCCATGACATAATACTATTAATGTATTTGATATCTCAGGAATAAATTTGTGTCTCCAGCAATAAAACTAACAGCTTCATCCCATGAATGCATCAATGCTAAATGTCCAAGGCTGAAGTTTCCATTAAGTGCAGTTATATATTGATGTTTAATATCGAGCTTCCTCAGTGTGACACAGATTCCGCTTTGAAATAGAGGAGGTATGTCCAGGAGTGATGCAAATGGAGAAAGGACAGTGAGAGAGGCCTAGGCAGAGAATTTACACTAGGATAGCCCTGTGTCAGAAAACGGGCACGAGATCTGGTGGCACATCATAATTATAAATACTAATTGGGATGACTGCCAATTGAACTTGATGTGTATCATCTTCCTTTGTTCTCTCCCTTGAAACACCAACAGGATTTTGTCTCCCTGCACTCTAAAGCAGACAATGGAGAAGACAGGCAAGAGTTCTGGGGGGCCATCTGTAAATTCAAAAGGAATAACGAAGAAACCATTTGAATGTATAGAGTGTGGAAAGAGCTTCAATCGAAGTGAAACCCTTAGAAAACATCATCGAACTCACACAGGGGAGAAACCATTTAAATGTATGCAGTGTGGGAAAACCTTCAGTCAAAGCGGACACTTAAGACTACATCAACGAACTCACACAGGTGAGAAACCATTTGAATGTATAGAGTGTGGAAAGAGCTTCAGTCAAAGCGGACACTTAAGACTACATCAGCGAACTCACACAGGGGAGAAACCATTCAGATGCATGGAGTGTGGAAAGAGCTTCAGTGATAGTGGGAAACTTCGACTACATCATCGAACTCACACAGGGGAGAAACCATTTAAATGTATAGAGTGTGGAAAGAGCTTCTCTAATAGTGGGAAACTTCAACGACATCATCTAACTCACACAGGGGAGAAACCATTCAGATGCATGGAGTGTGGAAAGAGCTTCTCTAATAGTGGGAAACTTCGACGACATACTCTAACTCACTCAGGTGAGAAACCATTTGAATGTATAGAGTGTGGAAAGAGCTTCAGTCAAAGGGGAAACCTTAGAATACATCAGCGAACTCACACAGGGGAGAAACCATTCAGATGCATGGAGTGTGGAAAGAGCTTCAGTGATAGTGGGAAACTTCGACTACACCATCAAACTCACACAGGGGAGAAACCATTTAAATGTATAGAGTGTGGAAAGAGCTTCAGTCAAAGTGGACACTATAGACTACATCAACGAACTCACACAGTGGAGAAAGCATTTAAATGTATAGAGTGTGGAAAGAGCTTCAGTCAAAGTGAGAAACTTCAACAACATCATCAAACTCATACAGGGGGAAAACCATTTGAATGTATAGAGTGTGGAAAGAGCTTCGCTCATAGTGGGAAACTTCGACTACATCAACGAACTCACACAGGGGAGAAACCATTCAAATGTATAGAGTGTGGAAAGAGCTTCAGTCTAAGTGAAACCCTTAGAAAACATCAGCGAACTCACACAGGGGAGAAACCATTTAAATGTATAGAGTGTGGAAAGAGCTTCAGTCAAAGTGGACAATATAGACAACATCAACGAACTCACACAGGGGAAAAACCATTTAAATGTACAGAGTGTGGAAAGAGCTTCAGTCTAAGTGAAACCCTTAGAAAACATCAGCGAACTCACACAGGGGAGAAACCATTTAATTGTATGCAGTGTGGGAAAACCTTCAGTCAAAGGGGACACTTAAGAGAACATCAACGAACTCACACAAGTGAAAAACCATTTGAATGTATAGAGTGTGGAAAGAGCTTCAGTCAAAGTGGACACTGTAAACGACATCAACGAACACACATGGAAAAAACCATTTGAATGTATAGAGTGTGGAATGAGCTTCAGTTGAAGTGAAAACTCTTTGCTATTTGCTGTTTAGTAGCGCTGCAGAGAGCTTGCTGGGGAGACCATGCATTAAAAAGGGACTCAAAAATAACTTAAACAAGGTTTTAATAACAAAAAGAAAAACTCCTTGTACACTAAATACATCAACAACAAACCCGACCCATCCCCCAGGGTAATGAGGGAGCTAGTTGCTGCTCATTATATACTATACCCAAATGCTGACACAGCTTGATTAACACACCTCAGTAGCACCTGCTATGTTTCACAGCTGTAAGACTGGGTCTCGTTATTTGCCCTGGCTCTGACTCTTAAAGACATACACAACTTGTGAAACAATAATGAACCTTCACATTTTAAAGTGACCATTCAACATTTCTCCTGCGGTTCATTATTCTGGAACAAAAACATAAAGCATATTTTGTACATGTCTTTCATGTGTAACCTTTGGAAGAGCTTTAGTAAAAATGCCTGCCATTTGATTGTCACCTGGAACATACTGAAATACAATCATTTCATCAGCAATTAGTTTCTTTACAAACTGTAAACGTAACCTTAAGACTCTAGTGCACTGCATATTGGTCTCTGAACACAGGATAGCGAGTCCACTCTGGGAATCAAGGTAAACGTTTACTGGTAGTGTTACTTGCATCTGTAGGTCGGCAAATACTTGCAGATACCATTCTATATCACAAGTGGCCTGAATGCATGCACATAATTCATTCTCTGTTGTGGAGAGACAAATAATGGTTTGTGTCTGGGACCTCCATTCAAATGGACAACCGTTATAACAAAACACCATACCAGACACACCCCTGCAACTATTTTGCTCCACTGCATGAGATGCATCGCAGAAAATTTCAAAACCTTTGTCAATACTTGTAAACTGCAACCTATAATGTTTGGTATGTTTAAGGTACATTACCACTCTCTTAAGAGCAGAGAAACATTGCGTAGTGGGCTTTTCCACAAATTTTGCCAGAAAGTGAAAAGCATAAGTTATATCTGGTCTTGAGATTCTTTGAATGAAATTTAGCTTGCCTATAGCAGAATGATACAAAGTTTGGTTAGGAAATGGCTTATCTTCACCTGTAAAGGGGAAACCACACACTATAGGCATTTCCTTCCCATTTACATTTTCTAAACATAGCATTTCAACAAGATCATCAATTTTTGCAGTTTGATGAACCAGGAAAGATCCATTTTTGCCCTTCTCAATTTGCATGGATAAGTAATTTTTAGCTATGCCTAATTCCACCACTTGAGCCAGACATCCTGGAGACCCTGAGCCAGACATCCTGTAGAGTGAAGTCTAATGGGCCTTAGAAAGCACTGCAAATAACAAGGCCAATGGAAGTGATGCTATTCCAGCTGAACTATTATTAATAATAATAATAACAAAACAACAACAACAACAATAATAATTTATTATTTATACCCTGCCCATCTGGCTGGGTTTCCCCAGCCACTCTGGGCGGCTTCCAACTGAATATTAAAAACAGTAAAGCATCAAACATTAAAAACTTCCCTAAAGAGGGCTGCCCTCAGATGACTTTTAAAAGTAAAATAGTTGTTTATTGCTTTGACATCTGCTGGGAGGGCGTTCCACAGGGCAGGCGCCACTACCGAGAAGGCCCTCTGCCTGGTTCCCTGTAACCTCGCAATGAGGGAACCGCCAGAAGGCCCTCAGATCTCAGTGTGCGGACTGAACGATGGGGGTGGAGACGCTCCTTCAGGTATACTGGACCGAGGCCGTTTAGGGCTTTAAAGGTCAGCACCAACACTTTTAATTGTGCTCGGAAACGTGCTGGGAGCCAATGCAGATCTCTCAGAACTGGTGTTATCTGGTCCCGGCGGCCACTCCCAGTCACCAGTCTAGCTGCCGCATTCTGGATTAATTGCAGTTTCCGGGTCACCTTCAAAGGTAGCCCCACGTAGAGCGTGTTGCGGTAGTCTTAGCGGGAGATAACTAGAGCATGCACCACTGGCAAGACAGTCCGCGGGCAGGTAGGGTCTTAGCCTGCGTACCAGGTGGAGCTGGTAGACAGCTGCCCTGGACACAGAATTAACCTGCGCTTCTACGGACAGCTGTGAGTCCAAAATGACTCCCAGGCTGCGCACCTGGTCCTTCAGGGGCACAGTTACCCCATTCAGGACCAAGGAATCCCCCACACCCGCCCGCCCCCTGTCCCCCAAAAACAGTACTTCTGTCTTGTCAGGATTCAACCTCAATCTGTTAGCTGCCATCCATCCTCCAACAGCCTCCAGACACTCACACAGGACCTTCACTGCCTTCACTGGTTCTGATTTAAAGGAGAGGTAATTTTAAAAGATGATGCTGTTAAGGTGCTACACTCAATATGCCAGCAAGTTTGGAAAACTCAGCAGTGGCCTGAGAATTGGAGAACACTCTACATCCCAATCCCAAAGAAGGGCAGTGCCAAAGAATGCTCCAACTACCGCACAATTACACTCATTTCAGACGCGAGCAAGGTTATGCTTAAAATTCTACAATGCAGGCTTAAGCAGTATGTGGACCGAGAACTCCCAGAAGTGCAAGCTGCATTTAGAAGAGGCAGAGGAACCAGAGACCAAATTGCAAACATGCGCTGGATTATGGCGAAAGCTAGAGAGCTCCAGAAAGACATCTAATTCTGCTTCATTATATATGCAAAAGCCTTTTTAATATTTCTTTTTATTGAATTTCACTTAAATAACCAAAAGAAAAAACAAAACAACAGTTACAGAAAAAAGAAAGGAAAAAAAAGAAAAAATATCCATACATAACACAAAAATAGCATCAATTTCCGTTACAGTTCCTTGTCTTACTCCTTGAATCTTTATATCTTTAGATATTTAGATCTTTCCTCTACACACGTATTGACCTCCTTCCCTCCCGATTTCGGGCTTCTTGATAAAAATTCTTTCTTTTTTCTGCAGCTAAGAATTGTTAATGGTTTGCGCATCTTAAGATTTATATCAGACCTGCTGTAGTTTTTAAGTTTCTATAGTTTCCTTCAATATATACCATAAATTTATTCCAATCGCTAATAAACTTTGTATTTTTTTAGTTTCTAATTTTTTTGCGTCATTTTTGCTAATTCAACATATTCAAATAATTTTGTTTGCCAATCTCTGACCATTGGGGTATTTGGATTTTTCAATTTTGTGCAATTAATATTCTAGCCGCTACTGTCGAATATTGGAATACTGTTTTATCTTCTTTTTTAATTTCACCCCCAATTATTCCTACTAGGAAGGCCTCTGGTCTTTTAGGGAAAGTGTATTTAAATATATTTTTTAACTTGTTATTATCTGATCTTATCAGTAAGTCTTCGTAGGTCAATCTTTCTCCTTCCATATCTGCTTTTTTGGTTGTTAAAATGTCAATTGGGGATAACCACCAGGGTGTCTTCCATTCTAAAAGTTTTTTATTTTTCTCCCAAACTTCATATAGTGGCCCTCTAATAATATGACTTGAAAACCCTTTATGTACCTTTTCTTTATTTAGCCACAAGTAGGCGTGCCAACCAAACCTATTGTTGAAACCTTCTAGGTCTAAGAGGTCAGTGTTTCCCAAATTAATCCAATCTTTGATCCAACAAAGGCAGGAGGCCTCGAAGTATAATTTCAAATTTGGCACCGAGAATCCCCCTCTTTCTTTTCGATCTGTGAGTAATTTGAATCTAATTCTCGGTCTTTTCCCTTGCCATATAAATTTCGAAAGAGTTTTCTGCCAATCCTTAAACATTGTGGAACCTCTAATCACAGGGATGTTTTGGAACAAGAATAACATTCTTGGGAGTATGTTCATTTTTATTGCCACCATCCTTCCCGACCACGAAAGTTTCACTCTGTTCCACGTATCTAGATCTTTTTTAATTTCCTTCCATGTTGTCAAGTAATTATCCTGAATTAAGTTTATATTTTTTGTAGTTAGCCAAATTCCTAGATATTTTATTTTTTTAGCCACCTTGATTCCATTCTGTATCTCTAATTTTTCTCTTTCATCTTTTCCCAGATTTTTAGTCAGCATTTTTGGCTTTGATTTATTCAATTTAAAACCGGATAGTTTGCCATATTCTTCGAATATTACCAGAGCCTTACTGACGCTTTTTTGCGGCTCTTCTAGGGATAATATCAAATCGTCTGCATACGCTTTTAGTTTGTGTTCTTTCCTTCCTACTTTGATCCCTCGAATCTCTGGTGTTGCTCTTATTTTGTTCGTAATTACGTCTAATACCATAATGAATAAAAGCAGGAATAGAGGGCAACCTTGTCTTGTTCCTTTTTCAATTTTAAATGAATTTGTTAAATTGTTGTTTATAATCAATTTGGCAGATTGATTCGTATAGATTCCTTTTATTCCTTCCATAAATTCACCCTCTAGCCCTGCTTTCTCCATGCTTTTTAGTAGGAACGGCCATGAGACATTGTCGAATGCCTTCTCCGCATCAATAAAAATCAGCGCCGCAGGTACTTCATTCTTACACTCCAAATATTCAATGATATTTATGGTATGCCTTACATTGTCTTTGAGTAACCTATTTGGAAGGAATCCTGCTTGATCCTTATGAATTAGGTTTGCTAGACATCTTTTGAGTCTACTTGCCATTACCTCTGCAAAGATTTTGTAATCATTATTTAATAATGATATGGGCCTATAGTTTTTAATATTAAGTTTGTCCGTATCAGGTTTAGGCCTCTTTCCATGTTTCTGGTATCCTTCCTCCTCTCAATATATTATTCATAATGTCATATAGCACTGGTGTTAATTGATTTTCTAATACTTTATAATATTTAGCTGACAAGCCATCCGGTCCCGGGGCTTTTCCTAATTTCATCTTTCTTATCGCATCCTGGACCTCTTCTACTTTATGGGTTTATTTAATTGGGTTCTTTCTTCCTCTGTTATACTCTTCCTGCTGCAGTCTTCTAAGTATTTTTCTATTCGGATTATTTCTTCCTCTACCTTTTTATACAATTTCTCATAAAATTTGAGGAAATTTTCCTGTATTTCTTTTGGGTCTTCTATCAATTGCTCCTCCATTTTTATCTTATTTATCACATTTTGTTTTTGCCTTCTTCACAATTGCCAAGCTAATAATTTACCTGTTTTGTTAGCTGATTCGAAGTATTTTTGTTTCATTAACTTAATTTTCCATTCAATTTCTTGACTTGTTAGCATTGAATACTGTGTTTGTAATATTTTTGTTATTTGTATATTTTGTTCATCTTTTGGATTTGCTATTAATTTTTTCTCGCATTCTCTTAACTGACTAAGAATTTCCTCTTTCTTTTGTTCTCTTACTTTCCTCTTATAGCTATTTTGCTGAATAAAAAAACCTCTTAGGACTGCTTTACTAGCATCCCAGACTACATCTATACTTGTTTCTTTATTAAGATTCAAATTGAACTAATCTTTTAAAGTGGCTTTGGCCTTTTCAATGACTTCTTCATTCTCCAATAAATATTCATTCATTCTCCATCTGAACCCGCTCTGTGATACACCTTTTATTTCCAACATTATCGAATTGTGATCAGAGAGGGTTCTCGGTTGAATTTCACATTTTAGAGTTTTTAATGTAAGTTCTCTTGAGACCCAGATTTGATCAGTTCTGCCCCAGCTCTTATGTGGTTCTGAAAAAAAGGTGAATTGCTCCTCTATTGGGTGTTTGTGTCTCCAGATGTCTACTTAATTCAAATTTTCCTCCAAGTTATTAAAGGATCTTGGCAGTTTCCCTTGGTTACATTTTTTCCTTCCTGTTTGTCTGTCAATTTCTGGTGCCGGCACTCCATTAAAATCTCCCCATAATATCATCTTGTTACACTCTAACTCTAGTAATATTTGTTCCAGTTTCTTAAAAAATTCCAGTTTATTCAGGTTCAGGGCATATATGTTTATCACGTTAAGTTTTTCACCCTGGAAATTAATTTGTACCCCCAAAATCCTACCTTCATCATCTTTACAAATCAATTTGGGTTCCCATTTTTCTTTGACGTATATCGCTACCCCTCTCCCCCCCCCCACAATAGAATTTATAAACTCAACCCCAAGTTTTTTGTTTATCAAAATATGTTTGTGCTTTTTGCTCACATGTGTCTCCTGTATACAGATTAAATCCAGATTCTTTCTTTTCAGGGCATTCACAATTTTATTCCTTTTGGTTTTTTCATTCACACCGTTCACATTCCATGACAAAATTTTCAGATTCATTGTTATGTTTACTTTCCAAACTACAAGCAACTAATAATTTAAATTTGAGTGGTTTTGTTTTCTGTATCCTCCTCCTCCTCTTCTTCCACTACTCTCTCTTCCTCTTCTTCTTCATCCACTTCTTCCTTCCCTCCCTTATCTTCCTGTTCTTTTCCTTTCTCTCTTCTTCTTCTTCTCTCCTCTAGGTCTCCATTTCTTCCTCCATATCTCTCCTCTACTTTTCCAATATCTTTCTCATATCTGTGCAGAAATTTGCTCACTTCTTGAATCTCAGTGATCTTAAATCTTTTATCTTTATAGAAAAAGGAGATCCCTTGCGGGAACTCCCATCTATGTTGTATGCCGTTCTTTTTAGAACACTTACTAGCTGTTTATATCCTTCTCTTTTGCGTAGGACTCTGGTTGGTATTTCTTTAAAGATGATAATTGGTCTTCCTTCAACTATTAATTTCTTTTGGTAACTTACTCTCAATATTGTATTTTTCATCTCTATCAAGTTGAATATGACTAAACAATCTCCTAGAACCTTTTTTTATTTTACTTGTTTGGACCTTATTTTTATTCAAAAAGCGTTTTCTATTGTATATGCAATCTCTTGCTTTTCTCCCAAGGAGCAGGCGTCTTTTAATTTCGTGGCTGCTGTCACCATCTGCAGTGATCATGGAGCCCAAGAAAGTAAAATCTCTCACTGCCTCCATTTCTCCCCCTTCTATTTGCCAGGAGGTGATGGAACCAGTGGCCATGATCTTCGTCTTTCTGATGTAGAGCTTCAGACCATATTTTGCGCTCTCCCCTTTCACCCTCATTAAAAGGTTCTTTAATTCCTCCTCACTTTCTGCCATCAAGGTTGTGTCATCTGCATATCTGAGGTTGTTGAGATTTCTTCTGGCAATCTTAATTCCAGCCAAATTACATTAAGATAAGAAAATGGCTGCAGGAGAGGAGCATGGCAGCAAGAGAGAGAAAATGGCTGCGCGATTTGGCTCTTTTATGGAGTCAGCCAGGGCCACGCCCATCTCCCAGGGGGAGGATGCTCCAGACTAGTGGAACAGGAATTTACACTGACTGGGGTAACCTCCCCCTGCCTGTGCCCACTCTCAGGAAACAAGGAATGTTGCATTGGACTGTTCCAATGGATTACATCCCACATGAACTACCAGCTACCTCTGGGCATTGAGGATGGAAATCCTCTCCCCACCTTTGCAACTGGACTTAAGGCATAGACAGGAAGCATCCTTTGCACCTAATAGGGTCAAGGGAGGGTCCACGTATAAGGGGAAAGTTAACTCTTACCATGCCATCCATGGCACAAACACACCCGGTGTTATGTACTGAAGTTCTCACTGTAGATAGTTTTCACTCAGGTCCACATATGCAACTAAGGGATTGAAAGTGATGTTCAGTGATTGGATAGTTAGAGAAAATGGTTACAGTTGCGTTGTACTGGAGCTGAATATAAGCAGGCTGGCTGAACCCTTCAGTTCAGTTCTGTTCTGGCCTGTGAATAAACAAGAGCTGTTTGAAGAATCGCTGTGTCGTCTGATATGTTCACCTACAACTTAACACCCACAGTGCATTCTTCATACTGCAATTGAATAATGAAAAGACTTTTTCTAATTCTACTTCTGAGACGGGGAAGGAGGGGCTGCAGGTACCAGAGAAGTCTCCTCGTGAGCCTATTTTTGCTCAGAGGCACCATGTGGCAGCCCCAGGGCTTCTGCTTCCTTTGGGTTTGGGGAAGATCCTGCTCAAATCTTCCATTCTTGGACAAGGTGAGTGAGCGGGTGGTTGTGGAAGAACTCCAGGCACACCTGGAGGATGCAGACCATTTGGATCTCTTCCAATCGGGATTCAGGCCTCACCATGGGACTGAAACTGCCTTGATTGTGCTGGTCGATGATCTCTGGTGGGCTAGGTACAAATGTGAGAGCTGTTTCCTAGTTCTGCTGGATTTCTCAGGGGCCTTTAATACCATTGAGCACGGCAACCTCCTGGACCGTGTAGAGGAGCTGGGAGCTGGCAGCACTGTTATGCAGTGGGTCTTCTCCTTTTTCCTGGGTCGTATCCAGAAGGTGGTGTTGGGGGATGAGTGTTGGACCTCTGGGCTCTCACTTGTGGGGTGCCACAGCGTTCCGTCCTCTTCCACATGCTTTTTAACATCAATATGAAGCCGCTGGGAGAGATCTTCAAGGGGGTGGGCTGGGTGTTCATCAATATGTGGATGATACCCAGTTCCACCTCTCTTTCAAATTGGAACCAGTGGAAGTGGTGAAAGTCCTGTGTGAGTGCCTGGAGGCGGTTGGAGGATGTATGGCAGCTAACGGATTGAGGTTGAATCCTGACAAGACAGATGCACTGTTTTGGGGGGACAGGGCAGGCAAGATTGGAGAATTCCTGGTCCTGAAAGGGGTAACTGTGCCCCTGAAGGACCAGGTGTGCAGCCTGGGAGTCATTTTGGACTCACAGCTGTGCATGGAGGCACAGGTCAATTCTGTGTCCATGGTAGTGTCTACCAGCTGCCTCTGGTATGTAGGCTGAGACCCTACCTGCCCGCAGACTGTCTCGCCAGAGTGGTGCATGCTCTAGTTATCTCCCGCTTGGACTACTGCAATGCGCTCTACGTGGGGCTACCTTTGAAGGTGACCTGGAAACGACAACTAATCCAGAATGCGGCAGCTAGACAGTTGACTGGAAGCGGCCAAGACCACATAACAACACCAGTCTTGAAAGACCTACATTGGCTCCCAGTATGTTTTCGAGCACCATTCAAAGTGTTGGTACTGACCTTTAAACCCTAAACGGCCTCAGCCCAGTAGACTTGAAGGAGCATCTCCACCCCCATCATTTTGCCTGGACAATGAGGTCCAGCTCTGAGGGCCTTCTGGCGGTTCCCTCACTGTGAGAAGCGAGGTTACAGGCAACCAGGCAGAGGGCCGTCTCAGTAGTGGCGCCCGCTCTGTGGAAAGCCCTCCCATCATATATCAAAGAAATAAACAACTATCTGACGTTTATAAGACATCTGAAGGCAGCTCTGTTTAAGGAAGGTTTTAATGATTGATGTTTTCATGTATTTTTAATATTCTGTTGGAAGCCATCCAGAATGGCTGGGGTTAATAATAATAATAATAATAATAATAATAATAATGAACTAATTCTTCCGTCATGCTTCTGGAGAGTCTTCCTGCAAGCAGACCACTGTGTACACAAGGGTTTCACAAACCTGGGTTTCCATCTCTTTTTGGAAGACAACTGCTAAAGACATAGGAAAAACAATCATTGGAAAACAATAAATATTGATATATATTTATGAAGGCAGCCCCGTTTAGGGAAGATGTTTTATTGTGTTTTTAATATTCGATTGGGAGCCACCCAAAGTGGCTGGGGAAACCCAGGCAGATGGGCAGGGTATAAATAATAAATAGCTATATATATAATAATAGTCACACATACGTATATATGTATATTATTTAAACTATACAAATAATTGTAATAAATCAGCACGGCCCCTGCGTCTTATTACTGCCTCCCTTTTACCTAGCCCAGTCTTTTTTTTTTTTTTTATAATAATTTTTATTACATTTTCCAGTTACACATACAACAGAAAAAAGAAAAAACACAGAAAAGAGAAAAGAAGAAAGAACAAAAAAAAAAAACCCCATCCTTTTCAACAACTTTTTTCAAATTTCTATCGGACTTCCCCACATCTCCCGCCTAATGCATTCTTAACAATAAAATTTATCAGCAAGTTGTACCCTTGTTTCATGTGTTTCTTTGTACTTTCAATTGCAATTTAAGTTTAAATCCCTTATTCTCCATTTACTCTAAAAATATAGCATATTATTATTTTTGCACGTTTAAACTTTGGTTCTTTCATAAATATTATCCAATTTCTTATATAATCCACTCTCCTTGCTGGCGCTAACATTCCAAGTCATACGACATCTCAAAGTTCATATAACTTATAATACTTTTGCAAATAGTCCTTAAATTTTTTCCAGTCCTCTTCCATTGCTTCTTCTCCCAGATCTCGGATCCTGGCAGTCATCTCAGCTAGTTCCATGTAGTTCATCAGTTGCGTCTGCCAGTCCTCCAGTGTGGGCAAATCTTGAGTCTTCCAATGCTTGGCGATAAGAATCCTTGCTGCAGTAGTGGCATACATAAAAAAAGTTCTATCCTTCTTTAACACCTTCTGACCGACAATGCCCAGGAGGAATGCCTCCGGTTTCTTAGGGAAAGTGTATTTAAACACCTTTTTTAACTCATTATATATCATTTCCCAGAAGGCCTTCACTCTTGGGCAGGTCCACCAGAGGTGAAAGAATGTCCCTTCAGCCTCCTTACATTTCCAGCATTTATTATCGGACAAATGGTAAATCTTAGCAAGCTTGACTGGGGTCATGTACCACCTGTATACCATTTTCATAATGTTTTCTTTCAAGGCATTACATGCCGTAAACTTCATACCGGTGGTCCATAACCTTTCCCAGTCCTCAAACATGATGTTATAACCAATGTCCTGAGCCCATTTTATCATGGCTGATTTAACTGTCTCATCCTGAGTGTTCCATTTAAGCAGCAAGTTGTACATTCTCGATAATAGCTTGGTCTTTGGTTCTAACAATTCTGTCTCAAGTTTCGATTTTTCCACCTGGAATCCTGTTTTTTTGTCTAGCTTAAAAACCTCATTAATTTGGGCATAGTGAAGCCAATCTTGCACTTTACCCTTTAACCTTTCAAAGCTCTGTAACCTCCAGTTGTCTCCAATTTTTTCTATTATTTCCCAATATTTCGGCCAGCCGGCCTCCATATTGGGTTTTTTCCGAGCCTTGGCCTCTATTGGTGATACCCACCTCGGAGTTTTACTTTCTAATAAGTCTTTGTATTTTTTCCAGACCATAAATATTGCTTTTCTGACAATATGGTTTTTAAACATTCCATGTGTTTTTACCTTGTCATACCACAGATACGCATGCCAACCTAACGAGTTATTAAAGCCTTCCAGATCCAGGACATCAGTGTTTTCTAACAAAATCCAATCTTTCATCCAGCAGAAGGCTGCAGCTTCATAATATAACCTTAAGTCCGGCAGGGCAAACCCCCCTCTCTCCTTTACATCAGTTAGTATTTTAAACTTTATTCGGGGCTTTTTGCCCTGCCAGACAAATTTAGAGATATCCTTCTGCCACTTTCCAAAACATTCCACTCTGTCCACAATCTGCAAGGCCTGAAACAAAAACAACATCTTTGGCAAAACGTTCATTTTTATAGCTGCAATTCGGCCTAACAAGGATAACTTCAGTCTTGACCAAATTTCTAAATCTTTTTTAACTTCTGACCAACATTTCTCATAATTATCTTTAAATAAATTCAAGTTCTTAGAAGAAAGATTGACCCCCAGATATTTCACTTTTTTAACAATATTTAGTTCTGTTTCCTTCTGAAACCCTTCTGTTTCAGTAGCTGTCAAATTTTTCCCTAGCACCTTAGTTTTTTGTTTGTTCAACTTGAAACCCGCCACCCGACCAAATTTCTGGATCAGTTCCAAAACTCTTTTTGTACTAGATTCTGGCTCCTGTAGTGTTAAAACCAAGTCATCTGCAAATGCTTTCAGTTTATATTGTTTCACTCCGACCCGTACTCCTTGTACCTGCCGGTCCTTCCTTATCATGTTCAGCAAGACCTCCAGGACTGAGATAAACAATAAAGGGGACAGGGGGCACCCCTGACGTGTTCCTTTTTCAATCTGAAGTTCTTCTGTCACCACATTGTTCACTATCAACTTAGCTTTTTGTTCGGAATAGATTGCTTCTATTCCGTTCTCAAACCCCCTTCCCACTCCCATCCCTTCCAAATTTTTCTTCATAAATTTCCAAGAAATATTGTCAAAGGCCTTCTCCGCATCAATAAAGATTAACACTGCTTTAGTGTTAATATCTGTTTGTAAAAGTTCCAGAATATCGATAATATTCCTAGTGTTATCAAACAAATGTCTACCTGGGAGAAAGCCTGCTTGGTCCTTATGAATTACTTCATTTAAAACCTTTTTAAATCTATTTGCCAAAATGTCTGCAAATATTTTATAATCCACATTTAGGAGTGAGATGGGACGGTAGTTCTTGAGTTGAGTCTTTTCAGTCTCCACTTTAGGTATCAGTGTGATGAATGCTTCTTTCCACGTTTCTGGTGCCCTCCCTCCCCCCATAATCTGGTTACAAACCTCCATTAATGGTTGTGTCAAGTAGTCCTTTAACATCCTGTAGTACTTGGAGGTAAGTCCATCAGGGCCTGGAGATTTGCCTAGCTGCATGTTCTGTATGGCAACCTCGATTTCCTGTTGTGTTATTTTACAATTCAGGATTGATCTCTTCTCTTGAGATAGTTCTGGTAGGCCATTATCTTTCAAGAACTGTTCTATCTCGGTCACTTCCTCAGGCCCTTGGGTGTAGAGTTTTTTGAAATATTTCTGGAAACACTTTCTAATTTCTCCCGGTTTCTGGATGTTTTTTCCTTCAACTTCTAGATTGGTAACATAATTTAATTTTTGTCTCTTTTTCAACTGCCAAGCTAACAGCTTCCCACATTTATTCGCAGATTCAAAAGATCTTTGGTTCATTTGTTTGATTTTCCATTCCACTTCTTGGTTAATCAATTTCATATATTGTGACTGGTGAAATTTAATTTCTCTTAAAGTCTCTTTTGATTTTGGATTCAATCTTAATTTTTTCTCTCCATCTCTAATCTTCTCTAATATCTTATCCTTTTTCCCATTCCAAAGTTTTTTCTTGATCGTGTTTTGTTGTATCAGAAACCCTCTCATAACAGCTTTACTTGCGTCCCAGATTATTCTTTTTTCCACCGAGGTGTTGAGGTTAATTTCAAAGTAGTCCTTTAAAGTTTTTTGGGCCTTCTTTACAATCTCTTGATCTCTTAGCAGGTTGTCATTCATTTTCCATCTGAAGGAGTCGGCAGTAGTAAATCTCATTTCCATTTTCAGAGCGTTGTGGTCGGAGCATGTCTTTGGGCAGATTTCTACTCTTGTGGTCTTAGGTGCCAGCCCTCTAGTTGTCCAAATTTGGTCGATTCTTGTCCAAGACAGGTGGGCCTCAGAAAAGAAAGTTCCTTCTTTACCTAGGGGGTTTCTCGTCCTCCATAGATCAATCAAGTCCATATTGTCAGTTAGTTCGAAGAAAGTTTTTGGTAGTCTTCCATCTTTAGTCAAGTTCTGGTTCTGTGACTTGTCCATATAGGTAGAGACCACCCCATTCATGTCTCCCATCATAATGATGTTGGAATAATCCAGATAGTCCAGTAATGTCTCGTGAAGCTTCTTGTAGAATTCTAATTTCCCCTCATTTGGTGCGTAGATTCCTAATATCAAAACTTTTTCTCCTTGGATTTGTATTTCAATTGCCAGGATTCTTCCTTGTTCATCTTTAAACAAAAATTTTGGTGATAAATTCTCTTTTGCATAGATCACCACTCCTCTCTTTTTAACTCTGTCTGATGAGATAAATTCTTGGCCTAATCTTTTGTTTACTAACACTTTCCTGTGAAGCCTGGTCACGTGAGTTTCTTGCAGACAAATTATGTCCAAATGTTCCTTCTTCAAAATGTGAAAGATCCTTTTGCGTTTTTCCGGGGAGTTTGCGCCATTAATATTCCAGCTATACAGCTGTAGAGACATCCTGTATCAATCTGTTGTTGCTCTTTATGGGGTGTCTTCTTTCTTGTCTAAATCCGAGGGTGCTGGCTCTTTCCCAGACTCAGGTGGAGGCCAAGGGACTGCTGTTCCCTTCTGCAGGTCTTCTCCGTGATCGTGTAGAAACTTCTGGCTATCCTCTTTCGTTTTGATTTTAATCTTCTTTCCTTTGTAGTTAAATGATAAACCTTGTGGAAACTCCCACCTGTAAGGTATTCCGTTGCTTCTCAAAAGTCCAGCTAGGTCGGTGTAGTTAGATCTGAGATCCAGTAGTTGTTTAGGAATATCCTTGTAGATTTGTGCTCTTCTGTCCTGGATCTCAAGTGCTTTATTGAAATGTAGGTCAAGTAGTTTGTCTCTCTCTTGCTTGGTCCTTAAGATGATCAAACAATCTCTAGGCCTGTCTTTCTTGGCAATTCTTCCCAGTCTAAATGCAGTTGTTATTTTAAAATCTGTATCTTCCTCTATACCCCAGAATTTAGAGAATTCTGCTGTCAAAAAACCTGTCAAGTCCTCTTTCTCAATCTCTGGAATGGAGCGTAATCTCAAATTATTTTCCCTGTTTCTCAGTTCCACCAT
Organism: Podarcis muralis; assembly: GCF_004329235.1. Classification (NCBI taxonomy): domain Eukaryota; kingdom Metazoa; phylum Chordata; class Lepidosauria; order Squamata; family Lacertidae; genus Podarcis; species Podarcis muralis. The sequence continues at coordinate 127,772,044 of NC_041313.1, read as the reverse complement.
AGACAGGTAGGCCTGCTGGTCACTAATATGTTTGTGAAGCGGCCTTACTTCTCCCTTCAATTCATCCACTTTCTGAATTGCTTGACCTGCTTTTTCATTCGCAGCCTCGGCCAATTTCCGATTTTCAGATGTAGCGTCCTTTAAATTCCCAATGTCTTGTGAATGCTTAGCCACCTGTTCAGAGAGTTTAGTAATTGAAGATGTAGCTAAGTCAATTTTTGCAGTTTTGGTCATCAACCTTTTTGTTCAAAATTGCAAATTGTTGTAGCATTTCCTCCAAAAGAGTGCCAGATCCCCCTGCTGCCATATCCTCAGTTGTTGGCTGTTCCGCTTCCTTAGATGGAGCTGTTGTTGAGGGTACAGCTCCCTGTAAGACAGCAGGGACTGAAGATCTGCGAGCCTGAGAAATCAGAGTTGTTTGTACTAATTGGCCTTTTCCTGCTTTCGACGCAGCTCTTGTTTTTGGTGGGCCACTCATTCCACACCTGTCTTTGGATTCAAGGTCAAACTGTCAAATGTTTCCATGAGAAAGACAGGCCTCAAAGTAGATAACCAAACCACAGAGAGTCAAAACAAAGTTGGTTCTCAGGAATTTGTAAATCCCAAACTCCACTAGAGGGAGTGTTATTGCAGCTCAGGAAAGAAGAAAGAAAGTTTCAGACGCCATTAAAGTTCCTGCAGTTAAGTAAATTAACAATAGTCCTTAAAGAAAACTTTTTTTCCACTGGCAGAGCCCTTTCAATATTGCCACAATAGTTTTTCTGAAGATGCAAGATACAGTTATTTAATTGTATCCACCAATGATGCCTCTATGTATCCATTTCAACTTTATATATGTATCCGCAAGGCAGCCTTTTTCCCCTGCCAGCCCGGGACTGGGGTTTTTAAAGTTTTTAAAATCCAGTAAAGGAGAGGATCCTCAAATAAAATCAACACAATAACAGATAGAAAAATAAAAGCTTGCCTTTCCCTTCAATTGCTAGCTCCACCAGACGCATGATACTTCCCGTTTTAAAGTCCCTTTCTATTGCTTCCAGCTTGTCAAATCCTTTGCCTTTGATCTCTAAGCGCTACCGGGAGACGGACTTCCTTTTTCTCATCTCCCGCTTTCAGCCAAATTTTCAATTTACAGTCCCAAAATTAATACTCTTCTTACTCACGAGTAGATAGTTTAAAGTCCAATTCTTAAGGAAGAAAGGTCGGCGCTCATCAGCAACAGCCGCGCGGCTTCACTCCCGCAGAAAGAGCGATGAATCCACAGCACCGCTTCCCCTCCGCGCTTCCGGACCCCCTTACGGGGACCCTTCTTCGTTTTGGGGGTCGCTCTAGGTGCCCGCCGGATCCCACGGCCACGAGCTCACTCTGCTCGTGGTTTATCTTAATGGGTCGTCGCTTTGCCGCAGCGAACGACCCTTTCCTGCGGAGCCCCTCTTCGCAGCGCAAAGAGGACCGCCATTACTTGTTTCGCGCCGCCTCCGGAAGTCCTTACCTAGCCCAGTCTTAAGCAGACATGGATTATGCCTTTCCTGTTCTTCTGGCCTTTTTGAGGAGCCAGGAAGAGTCTCCGTAAGACCCTCAACTCTATTAAAATGATACAATAACAAAAGTAAATAAGGAAAGAATAAGTGTGGAGCTGCCACCCTGCTGTGGAGGGAAACATCCATCCATCATCTCGCACACAAATAGGAAGCCCCCCGCTCCCGCCCCCATTTCCACTCTCCGCTGTGGGGCGAGAGGCGACTTGGGGGGAGGAGGGGGCCATTTCCCGACGGAGCCCCCAGAGCAGGAGGCCAAAGGCAGCGCCATCTCTTCCTGTCTCCATCCCAACACAGGCAGGGGCTGCTCTGCGAACGGAGCTCTAGAGGCGCGCGCCTGCGACAAGGAACCCGAAGTGTCTCTAGGTCGGAAGTTTCCGGGGGGGGGGGCAAAGTGGAAAGGGGGAGGTTTCCCGAAGGGGAGGAGGGGTGGGGGTTGACTGGTTCCCCTCCCCCCCCCCACTCCGCTTTCTATTGCGGGGAAGGAAACCGGAACAGCGAGCAAGGGAGGCGGAGGTCCAGAGAGGACAAAGAGGTAAAGAGGCTGCGTGGGAAAGGGGGCGATTGAGGGGGAAGAGGGAAAGACAGAGACCCCTCCCGGAAACAGAGCCATAGCTATGGGGGTGGGCTAGCCGGGGTGGTGGTGGTTGTTTTTTTGCACCAGGTGGCGCCTCCAGCAGGGCGCCGTTGAGGATGTCTTTGTGGGGACGCAAATGTCTCCAGTCGGGTCTTTGACTCGGGGGAAATCCAGCCTAGTTTCCCCCCTGCCCGCAAAAAAGCCCCTCTCCTGGGCCTCATAAGCAGGGGCTCCGATCCCCGCAATCCTGCTGCGAAGGGGGGGCCCAACACCTGCAGGGATTGCGTGGCAGGATCTCCTTTGGAGCCCCTCCCCCCCCATGTTTCTTTTCCCTGGGGGTCCAGGAGGGGCTCAATGCCCCCGATCCATGCAATCCAGCTGCCCTCTCCTTTGCAGCGCCCTCCCCTCCACACGCGTCTCTTTTCCCCGGGGGCTCAAGCGAGGCTGAACTGCCCTCCACCCCCCCCGGGCTCTCTTGCCTGAACTGAAACGTGATGCCCACCAAGGGGGTACCGACGAAGACCCCCGTCCCCAAGCAGGGTTGGATTTGAACCCAGGACCCAAACACGACGCCCCCCGCCCTCTGCCGTTCCCCGCCTGGCCGGAATCCCTCAAGGCGCAGGAGCGGAGTCCATGAAAGGGTTAAAGGAAGTGAAATCGGCCTGGATAGAGACCCCCCCTCTCCCCCCCATCTCCGTCTTGGGAGGCCCCTCCGGATGGAGAGGTTGGCGCGCCCGGGAGAGATGCGGCGCAGAGGGCGAGGGGTGAGCGGTGCCAAGGGGGTTTCTGGGCGCAGGGGAGACTGTGGGACGGAGGGAGGAGGGCAGAGGAAGATGGGGGGCTGAGGGAGGAATGGCAGCATCCCTGGGGGATAGGAGGCCAGCCGAGCAGAGAGGGAGGGAGGAAGACTCTTCCTTTTGGAGAGATGTCTCCATCCTTGGGCGCTGGAGGAGGAATCTCCGGTGGTGGGTCTGCCTTGGCTTCTCCCTCCTGCCCAGGAATCTGCCACTCCTTCAAGTCGACCAGAGAGAGAGAGAGTTGTCCCTGATGGTGGGGTTCTTTCCACTGATTCCCCCACCTTTCCCCCCATGGAAGCTCAATCCTCTCCCCACTGATCCTCTCAAGCTACTGCATTGATGGCTGTGGGCTGCATTATACCAAGTCAAACCGTTGGTCCACCTTGGAGAGCAGAAGAGAGAAAAAGGTGGAAGGTCCTAGGAGGGAGGAGGGAGGAGGAGGCCTTCTCCAAAGCGGCTCTTTGCTTCTGGAAGCCCCGCCCAGGAAGTGGAAGAGACTTTTTCCTCTCTCTCAGGCTCCCATTCTTCAGTGTTTCCTCTGCATGGTTAATCGATGGTGGTGCTGCTGATGATGTATATATACCAATCCAGGAATATGGGGGAAGGATGCTACAAAAAGGTTTTCAGGGTTTATCAGTAAGTATATCCTGAAAGCATTTCTATTACTTTTATTTTTTGTAGGCAATGTCAGAGTGGGTTACAAACGGAGATACAATCTATCAGCATCCAAAGATCCATAATCCGCCCCAGTCTGGGGCATTTCCATGATAGACAATGCCTGTGGCTGGAGGCTCTACACTCAGGGCTGTGCATCTGCAGGCCTGGAATTGCCAGTATTACAGGAAAGGGTTGGGAACTTGCCAAATTTACAGACAGTATGTGAGTGAGTTTGTGTTGGGGGTGATAGTTTACAGCAACCGTGTAAGTTTCTCCATCCGTAACTTTTCATGAGCCGATATTGCGGTAGGAATTCCAAAATAATTATGCAAAATCTACAAAGAGACTCTCAGGATAATGGAGATTGCGAGTCTTCCTGGTCCACAGTCCACATCCTCAGCCTGCAGCCCACAAATGCTGAGACCATAAACCTTTTATTAGCCCTTAATGGGACATCAGCTACTTTGTTAGACTTTCTTCAACACATGAATATTTTTGAATACTTTTCCAGTGACGTAAATAGCACTTCCATTTTACTCATTCCGCACAGGAGAGAATCTGATCTGCAAGTCTGAGCTCAACTCCTTCCTTGAGACAGAAAAATACAGAGACTTTGAGAGGTAAGTCCTTCCTCTTGCCTGGGAGACTGTATCTTGTAGGTCTCGTTTCAGTTTGTGGGAACATGAGAAAAGTCCTGCTGGATTAGGATCAGGGCCCACCTCGTCCATCATCCTCTTCTCACAAGGACCAGGCAAGGAGAACCCCCCCCCAGCAGGGCCAACAGCTGTCTCCCCACTCAGGACTCCCAGCCCCTGGATTCAGATGAATAATTCCTCCGTAGGGGGAGGGGGACTAATAGCTGGGAACTGAAGGACTGCTACTGAAATGGTGGGTGGTTCTGAGAAGGTGGACACAATGGAGCCGCCTCAGGAAGTAAATGGTGCAGGATTAGGGAATGTGTGCCGTTGGTTGGAGTGTATCAGGAAGATGTTACACATCATGGAGGAAGGAGGGAACAATACAGATATTTAGCGTTTTCAGAGGAGGAGGAAGATGGAGAAAGTGTGTCCCTCCAGGTGTTGTTCCAGTAGAATTCCCATCATCACTGGTCGTTGGCCATCCTTGCTTGGGCTGATGGTGCTTTGATGGAGAGAGGGTGTCCATGAAAGGGTTAAAGGAAGTGAAATAGGCCGGGATAAAAGACCCCCCCTCCCTGCCCGTCTTGGGAGGCTCCTCTGGATGGAGAGGTTGGTGCGCCTGGGAGAGATTTGATTCTGTGCAGAGGGCAAGGAGTGAGCTGGACGTAGGGGAGACTGTGGGATGGAGGAAGGAGGGCAGAGGAAATTGGGGGGCTGAGGGAGGAATAGCAGCAGCCCTTGGAGGGGGGAGAGCCCTGCTGAACAGAGAGAGAGAGAGAGAGAGACTCTTCCTTTTGGAGAGATGTCTCCATCCTTGGGCACTGGAGGAGGACTGTCTGGTGGGTCTGCCTTGGTTTCTCCCTCCTGCCCAGGAATCTGCCGCTCTTTCAAGTTGACCAGAGAGATGCCTGATCAAGGGCGGGGGGTTCCCACTGATTTCCCCACTTCTTTCAGGAAGCTCAATCTTCTCCCCGTTGATCCTCGCAAGCTACTGCATGGCTGGCTGTGGGCCGCCTTTTGTTGTTTAGCTTTAGTCTTGTCCGACTCTTTGTGACCCATGGATCAGAGCACGCCAGGCCCTCCGGTCTTCCACTGCCTCCCACAGTTTGGTCAAACTCATGCTGGTAGCTTCGAGAACACTGTCCAACCATCTCGTCCTCTGTCGTCCCCTTCTCCTTGTGCCCTCCATCTTTCCCAACATCAGGGTCTTTTCCAGGGAGTCTTCTCTTCTCATGAGGTGGCCAAAGTATTGGAGCCTTATCTTCACGATCTGTCCTTCCAGTGAGCACTCAGGGCTGATTTCCTTAAGAATGGAGAGGTTTGATCTTCTTGCAGTCCATGGGACTCTCAAGAGTCTCCTCCAGCACCAGAATTCAAAAGCACCAATTCTTTGGCGATCAGCCTTTTTTATGGGTGGGCTGCCTTATACCAAGTCAAACCCTTGGTCCACCTTGGAGAGGAGAAGAGAGAAAAAGCTGGAAGGTCCTAAGAGGGAGGAGGGAGGAGGAGGCCTTCTCCAAAGCGGCTCTTTGCTTCTGGAAGCCCCTCCCAGGAAGTAGCCAGAGTCTTTTTCCTCTCTCTCACGCTCTACCACTCTTTCAAATCAGAACCAGATAGGCGGTGAAGGTCCTGTGTGAGTGCCTGGAGGCAGTTGGAAGATTGTGGCTAACAGATTGAGGTTGAATCCTGACAAGACAGAACTACTGTTTTGGGGGGACAGGGGGCGGGTAGGTATAGAAGACTCCCTGGTCCTGAATGGGGTAACTGTGCCCCTGAAGAACCAGGTGCACAGCCTGGGAGTCATTTTGGACTCACAGATGTCCAGGGAGGCGCAGGTCAATTCTGGGTCCAGGGCAGCTCTCTACCAGCTTCATCTGGTATGATGGATGAGACCCTACCTGCCCGCAGACTTTCTCAACTGGTTATTTTCCACTCAGACTACTGCCGTGCACTCTACGTAGGGCTGCCTTTAAAGATTACCCAGAAACTACAACTAATCCAGAATGCAGCAGCTGGACTGGTGACTGGGAGTGGCCACCGAGACCACATAACACCTGAAAGACCTACATTGGCTCCCAGGATGTTTCCGAGCACAATTCAAAGTGTTGGTGCTGATCTTTAAAGCCCTAAACGGCCCAGTATACCTAAAGGAGCATCTCCACCCCCATAATTCAGCCCGGACTCTGAGGCCCAGCACTGAGGGCCTTCTGGCGGTTCCCTCACTACAAGAAGTGAAGTTACAGGGAACCAGACAGAGGGCCTTCTGGGTAGGGGTGCCCACTCTGTGGAAAGCCCTCCCATCATATATCAAAGAAATAAACAACTATCTGACATTTAGAAGACATCTGAAGGCAGTTTAGGGAAGTTTTTAATGATTGCTGTTTTAATGTATTTTTAATGCTCTATTGGGAGCTGCCCACAGTGGCTGGGGAGGCCCAATCAGATGGGCAAGGTATAAGAAATAAATTATTAATATTAGTATAATTATTATTAAAGGGGCACCGGATGCCTTGTTATACTTTCTTCAAAAGATGAATATTTTGGAATACGTTTCCAGTGGCGTAAATAGCACTTCCGTTTTACTCATTCCACACAGGAGCGAATCTGATCTGCAAGTCTGAGCTCAACTTCTTCCTTGAGACAGAAAAATACAGAGACTTTGAGAGGTAAGTCCTTCCTCTTGCCTGGGAGACTGTATCTTTGTAGGTCTCGTTTCAGTTTGTGGGAACATGAGAAAAGTCCTGCTGGATTAGGATCAGGGCCCACCTCGTCCATCATCCTCTTCTCACAAGGAACCAGGCCAAGGAGAAACCCCCCCCCAGCAGGGCCAACAACTGTCTCCCCACTCAGGACTCCCAGCCCCTGGGATTCAGATGAATAATTCCTCCGTAGGGGGAGGGGGAGTAATAGCTGGGAACTGAAGGACTGCTACTGAAATGGTGGGTGGTTCTGAGAAGGTGGACACAATGGAGCCGCCTCAGGAAGTAAATGGTGCAGGATTAGGGAATGTGTGCAGTTGCTTGGAGTGTATCAGAAGATGTTACACATCACGGAGGAAGGGGGAAACAATACAGATATTTAGCTTTTTCAGAGGAGGAGGAAGATGGAGAAAGTGTGTCCCTCCAGATGCTGTTCCAGTAGAACTCCCATCATCCCTGGTCGTTGGCCATCCTTGCTTGGGCTGATGGCACTTTGAGTCCAACCACATCTGGAGTGCCAGAGGTGTCGCACCTCACCATAGATGGTTCCTCTAGGAGCTCAGACTCACTTGGGAGGTCCGGGTGGGTATAGATACCAAGGGTCACTGAGACACGTTTTCAGGGATTATGATTGATACCTAGACTCCAAATCCAAGGTGCCCACAGTAAATGAAGGTTTTGATGATACCCTCAAAGGGGTCTGGTTTATATTCCAGAAGACGGCCAACCAGAGGATAGATCTGAAGGTTCTGAACTGAGTTCAGAATCGAGATTCTGAGTTACGATTCAGGCTGAGAAATGGAGGCAGGGATCCTAAATGTCATCTAACGATGGTTTCCCCCCTCACGCTCTCTTCTGGTGGAAGCATCTCTGACTGCACCTCCTCTCTCAAAAGTCAGATTCTGTCCTTCCACCCCCTTTTGTTGACATCCATCTGCCTCGAGACACAATGTAGAGTCTCCATGAGGTTGAAGTCAAACAGGGGTGTTAGAAGCACAGACGTGACCCCCGCAGAATACAGGGCAGTGTGTGTGGATGTCCTGGGCTGCCTACACGACAAGGCCATCTTCTCCAGCAGGGTGGCCCCATTTAAAAATGCAAAAATCCGGACAGAGTTGTTGAGCTTTCTAAAAATACAAATTCTCCCCAAAAGAAGCAGATTTTGAGCTTTCCTGATGTTTCCCACCATAGAAATCTTCGGAATGTAATGGAGCAGCGGTTTTGCCTTGTGTGGGTGATAAATCCCAGTCTGTACACAGGCTTCTTGCTTAATCTAAAAAGGCTTTATTATGTACAGAAAAACCATCATAAATCACCCCGGAGATCAGGCGGACATTTTCTCCGGCTCAACAGCTAAAAGCAAAAGTAACTAACACGCAAAGAAAGATTCCCGTATGTGAACAAAACCAGGCCTCAAGATGTGAGACGGTCACACAGAACTGTTTAACCCTGTAAGTTCTGGTTCTACTCACAAGAAACGGCAGCCTTGCCAGACGTCTAGGTGGACCTTTTGCCGATCTTGTGAAAATCCTCCTCGATTCCCGGGGGGGAGCAGACCTATCTCAACCTTCTCAACCTTCTTGATATGGTCCAAAGGGAAGCAGAGCAATATTTTTGGCCCCAGCTTGGCCCCAGGAGTTACCGGAAGGAGGCATACAAGGACTCCATCCAACATCTTGCAATGTATTTGGACCGATAGAAGCTCCATATAAAGCGCTCAGGAGTCCAACTGTGTTGCAAGGAGGGCTTTATTCCAGCTGCAGTCCTGCAGCATCATAAAGTACCATAAATCAGCCTTCCTACATACGGGGGAGAAGCCATTGTGGAGAAGTCAAGCATACCTCTGTATACAAGCTGGCTATAGACCAATTAGGCAGCGCACCATCTCTTGGGATGCTGACTCACCACATGGAACTGAGTCAGCATTTCTACTTAGCATAGTGTTAACTCCTTGATACCCACAACACTCCAACACAATCGTCTTAAGGACGTCACTCCCGATTCGTGTAGGGTTTACTGCTTAGCCTCTTCTTTTCCTGAAGATATTCATGCAAGTCTGCAGAGGTTTAGGATCAGAGTTTTTCTTCTGCTTCTTGGCCTCCCTTCCCAGGTTGATGAGCCCCTCAGTTCCCTCTACGGCACTTGCATAAACCACCCGCTTAACCATTGGAGTCACTATTGGTCTCGTCTGCTCAATGTGCCAGAGCCTGTCATCACATGCAGTGAAAGTCCCCATCTCACCAAGGGATTGAGACCCATCAATTATCCTTAACTGGTTTAGTTGGCCTGTCAAAGCTTTTCCTGGGTTGTGTGTGCTGTTGCATGCTGACAGCGTCTAGGACCCACAGGTGAGAGCTGAGTACAGGTTGGGGATTAATGGTGGACCAATCATCCCAGAAGGAGCCCTATATGTCCCCCACAAGAGGTACTATCCCAGCCCCAACACCCCATGACATAATACTATTAATGTATTTGATATCTCAGGAATAAATTTGTGTCTCCAGCAATAAAACTAACAGCTTCACCCCATGAATGAATCAATGCTAAATGTCCAAGGCTGAAGTTTCCATTAAGTGCACTTATATATTGATGTTTAATATCGAGCTTCTTCAGTGTGACACAGATTCCGCATTGAAATAGAGGAGGTACGTCCAGGAGTGAGGCAAATGGAGAAAGGACAGTGAGAGAGGCCTGGGCAGAGAATTTACACTAGGATAGTCCAGTGTCAGAAAACGGGAACGAGATCAGGTGGCACATCATAATTATAAATACTAATTGGGATGAGTGCCAATTGAACTTGATGTGTGTCATATTCCTTTGTTCTCTCCCTTGAAACACCAACAGGATTTTGTCTCCCTGCACTCTGAAGCAGACGATGGAGAAGTCAGGCAAGAGTTCTGGGGGGCCATCTGTAAATTCAAAAGGATTAACGAAGAAACTATTTGAATGTATAGAGTGTGGAAAGAGCTTCATTCGAAGTGAAAACCTTAGAATACATCATCGAACTCACACAGGGGAGAAACCATTTAAATGTATAGAGTGTGGAAAGAGCTACGCTCATAGTGGGAAACTTCGACTACATCATCGAGCTCACATAGGGGAGAAACCATTTAAATGTATAGAGTGTGGAAAGAGCTTCAATCGAAGTGAAACCCTTACAATACATCATCGAACTCACACAGGGGAGAAACCATTTAAATGTATGCAGTGTGGGAAGACCTTCAGTCAAAGCGGACACTTAAGACTACATCAACGAACTCACACAGGGGAAAAACCATTTAAATGTATAGAGTGTGGAAAGAGCTTCAATCGAAGTGAAACCCTTACAATACATCATCGAACTCACACAGGGGAGAAACCATTTAAATGTATGCAGTGTGGAAAGAGCTTCAGTGAAAGTGGGAAACTTCGCCTACATCATCGAACTCACACAGGGGAGAAACCATTTAAATGTATAGAGTGTGGAAAGAGCTTCTCTCGTGGTGGGAAACTTCGACTACATCATCGAACTCACACAGGGGAGAAACCATTTAAATGTATGCAGTGTGGGAAAACCTTCAGTCAAAGGGGAAACTTAAGACAACATCAACAAACTCACACTGGGGAAAAACCATTTAAATGTGTAGAGTGTGGAAAGAGCTTCAGTCAAAGTGGACACTATAGACTACATCAACAAACTCACACAGTGGAGAAACCATTTAAATGTATAGAGTGTGGAAGGAGCTTCAGTCAAAGTGAGAAATTTCAACAACATCATCGAACCCACGCAGGGCAGAAACCATTTAAATGTATGCAGTGTGGGAAAAGTTTCAATCATAGTGGAAACTATAGACTACATCAACAAACTCACACAGGGGAGAAACCATTTGACTGTATAGAGTGTGGAAAGAGCTTCACCCATAGAGGACATCTTCGACTACATCATCGAACTCACACAGGGGAAAAACCATTTAAATGTTTGGAGTGTGGGAAAAGCTTCAGTCATAGTTCAAGCCTTAGAATACATCAGCGAACTCACACAGGGGAGAAACCATTCAGTTGTATGGAGTGTGGAAAGAGCTTCCGTGAAAGTGGGAAACTTCACCTACATCATCGAACCCACACAGGGGAGAAACCATTTGAATGTATAGAGTGTGGAAAGAGCTTCACTCATAGAGGACATCTTCGAATACATCATCGAACTCACACAGGGGAAAAACCATTTGAATGTATAGAGTGTGGAAAGAGCTTCAGTCGAAGTGGAAACCTTAGAATACATCATCGAACTCACACGGGAGAAACCATTTAAATGTATGCAGTGTGGGAAAACCTTCAATCAAAGTGGACACTATAAACTACATCATCGAACTCACACAGGGGAGAAACCATTTAAATGCATAGTGTGTGGAAAGAGCTTCAATCAAAGTGGACACTGTAAACTACATCAACGAACTCACACGGGAAAAACCATTTGAATGTATAGAGTGTGGAAAGAGCTTCAGTTGAAGTGGAAACTATGGAGTTTGGAGTTTACAGGGTTAAAACTCCTTGGTGACCTGTATCTGGGAGGGGCCTGAAGCAGGGCCGTACGTCACAGGCTTTGTCTGTCTTTGTCTGTGAGAGTTGGTTTCACTCTAGACTGAGAGACACTGCAAGAGAGACTGTGTGTGCTTTTAGCACGGGAAAGATGCCGGAAAGCTCTGATGGAATGAGACTGATTTATGGCTTGTAAATAAACACTTTTTAGAGATGGCAACGAACTGTCTCTGGACTTGATTTATCCCTCTATCTCACACGGACTGCAGGACCGCTGCGACTCTGCTTTCCTGCCCAGGTCAGCCCCCCAGCAGAGCTACACAGGGAAGCGCTGACTGGACAGCAGGATTTAATAGCCAAAGAAACCTTAGAATACATCAGCGAACTCACACAGGGGAGAAACCATTTAAATGTACAGAGTGTGGAAAGAGTTTCAGTCAAAGTGGACACTATAAAATACATCAATTTCACATGGGTGAAACCCTTTAAATGTAAGGAGTACGGAAAGTAATGCAGGTAACATCTTAAAATAGTAGAATACAAGATGCAATGTAATGTTAGGGAGGGGGTGTCATCTGGAGAGCTGGTGGTGAATAATGGTGGGCTGAGAGTCACATGATTTTTTGGTCTTTGGTGGAGAGATTGGAAATGTTCATGTTTGAAGTTGGGATGCGAGAGTTGTGAAAAGTGGAGTGTGAGACTTTTTGTGTTGCTTTGGATGTACACTTGTTTAATATACGAAGAGTCGCATCACTCCCATTGTTATAATTGCAATAAGGAACAATTAAGACAGAAATCTGAAAGCATCTTCTTACATGCAGATGGTAGTCTTGAAACCCTTGTATATAGTTTATATTGTACGAATTAAATGTGTTACTGCACTTCCTCATTTTGGCTACGTCAAGGTTGAAGTGTTGAAATAAAACATTATCTCTGGTGGCATCATATAGCTTGTAGCTGGGACCCAGATACGAAGCCTGCTTGCACCCGTGATTGGAACAAAGTGGTAGTCTAAATGTGTTTTGCCTTTTTAGCTTTATAAGATATGAAACTCACTTATGTTTGCAATTGGAACCCATAGTGGTTAACACACAAAACTAGGGCAGCTTTCGGTGTGCTGCTTTTGTCAATAGGTAAATTCTGGGGGTGGGGCTTTGACCAAATAAGGGCAATAAGGGATGGGCATCAGGTATGATCGGGCGGTCTGATAGGCTGTAACCTCTGCGCCAGGTTACAGGAGGGACATTTACCCCGGGGGGAGGTTAAACGCCTGTGTTGTTCTGACCTGGGTGTGCCTGAATAGCTCCCCCATGCTTGCAACGATGTTTTTCTTTAAATAAATTTTACTATTTCACCAATGGGCTCAGAATTTATATGAAAGGCTCCTAGGCCTTTCAGCTTTAGGAGCCAGTGTTTTATTCCTCACATAGAGCAGAGTGGGCACCATCAGAGCCTCTGGCAGCAATGTGCCCGGCGGTGGCACAGGTGTGTGTTAAATGCTTCACTGTAAGCTCCTAGCCAATTATCCCCCAAATAACAGACACAGGGGAGAAACCATACAGATGATGATTATGTGGAAAGATGTTCAGGCAGGTCCCAAACTTATAATGCTAAGGGACAACTGTGGGAATGTTAAGGATAGTAGGAAAGGATATGTTGAATAAGTGATATCCTTCCTTCACTCATGCTAGTGAGTGATGTAGCAGAGCAGTTTCCCCTGAATATAGCAGGGAGATAGTTTGCAGATTCATTTGAATCTCTTTAGGTAAGTCATCCAATCTGGCTTGCCCAGGTGGATTATTCCTCGTGTCCCCTTTTATCCCTCCTAAAAGAGAAAAGAGTCTTTCCTTAAAAAATAATAAAAAAATTACTCACCTTTCAGTTCACAGTTTGATCCCTGAAAGGCCGGCTTTACTTTAGCATTAACATTAAGCATTAACATTAAGCATTAACATTAAGCATTGTTAGGTGTCATCTTCGTTCCGGAGCTCACAGAGGCTGGGAATCCAAGCAGGCAAAGGGAGATAAGGACACTGGAATGGGAGAGGGAGGAGGGGCAGCCGAGTGGCATAGCTTCAGAGAACAGAGAGCAAGCAGCAGATACCAATCTTAGCTCAGAGACAGAAGGAGAGGGGCCAGGAATAGCTAGCCCCAAAACTCGAAGGCGCAAAAAGGTCAGTGAGAGGAGGGGAAAAGAGCGGAAGCGGGGGGCCGCTAGGGGCGCCTGGGAAGATGGCCGACAATACCATCTCTCCGGCTCACACGAGGTAGTTTAGGGGCTGATTATGGGAGTACATCAGCCTCCCGATTTCTTCCCAGGGGATGAGAAGATGCTGCCTCGCCCGCGGTTGCCCATAAATCACCTCTGAGTTCAAAAGAAGGAGGGGGGGGCACTGGACGGAAAGCCCTCGAGTGAGCTCTGGATCTCCCTGAAGCTACTTCTGAGAGCGACGCTAGTTGCATTACGTAGGATTAACGATCGGATATAAAAAGTAAATGCACATGTTTTGAGCGAAGGAAAGGATATTTTAACTGCTAATTAAGCCAGCCACTGGGAAGTTAAAAGCGATGGGAATGAACTGAACAGCAGATTACTTCTAAGAATTACAGCTATGTTGGTATGTAAAAACGGAACCGAAAGGGGGGGGAGCCTCTTCTTTTATTTACGATACTGCCTAACAAACCCTCCCCTAGAAGAACCGTCATATGACTGATAGCAAGCGAGATGGGAAAACAACTGTGTGGAAACAAAAATATTAACTAAAGGATTTCCTTTTTAGAAGGTATGAAGAAAATGAAAGGCTCTCTGATGACGCACTTAACCGGGATCCACCATTATGAGACAGACTAAGTTGCGAGACTGATAGTCAGAAGGGGGAGGTGAGCCATTGCTTTGTTAACATGTTTGGATTGTGTCTTTGAGTCAGCAAACCCTCCCCTGGAAAGACTGATTTATGGTCCAACTGGTCTGGGAAAATTAATGAGCAGACGCGTAAGACTTTATTACGTCAGAACAGACTAAAATGGCGCCTGCCGCTCGAACAGGACTGTTGGATCAGCGTGTGGTGATTTAAGGAGAGCCTTACAAAGTTCACACAGAAACATAACAATGTTTGGTTTAACTCGCCTGCAGAAACAACTCAGAGGCTATTAAGAAGAAAAATGATAACAACAAGAAGACTGGAAGATGGGATTTGTGAACAGCAAAAGCAGTAGAAATATGAGATGATTGGACCCTTACCGAGCTCAAAACATGGGAACCCCCAACAAAAAATTCAGGATTATGTAATATGTATTGGTATAATTTGGAACAATTAATGTGATTTGATTGGATTGTTAAATGGAAAACTTAATAAAAATTATTATAAAAAAGAAGTGCAGAAGCGAAAGGGTTTTTTCCTCTGTTGGAAGAAGAGGAAGGGGCGGAGTTTAAACTCGGCAACTGCAAACTTGGAGTCAGACACGGAGTGAAGGAACTCCAGAGTGATTTATGTGTTTGAGCAATAAACCTTGAGATAATAACTGTCGGTGTCTTGCGTCTGTGCGAGAGCCAAGCCATTACTGTTAGGATACATAAGGCACAAAGGTAAACTCTTCCCGGTGGCCTTGCCACATTCCCCCCTTTCAAGCTTAGAAACAAGTTACAGTTGTTTCTTCAGCTTGACCTTCATGTTGAACTCTGGTATAGACAATTGTCTCTTCCAGGGGAACCTCCTCAGGGGGCGTTTCACAATTTTTTTTGTTTCGGTGTGTCTGACTCTGCGTGACCCCATGCACCAGAGCACGCCAGGCACTCCTGTCTTCCACGGCCTCCTGCAGTTTGGTCAGACTCATGTTGGTAGCTTTGAGAACACTGTCCAACCATCTCGTCCTCTGCCGTCCCCTTCTCCTTGTGCTCTCAATCCTTCCCAACATCAGGGTCTTTCCCAGGGTGTCTTCTCATGAGGTGGCCAAAGTATTGGAGCCTTAGCTTCAGGATCTGTCCTTCCAGTGAGCACTCAGGGCTGATTTCCTTCAGAATGGAGAGGTTGGATCTTCTTGCAGTCCATGGGACTCTCAAGAGTCTCCTCCAGCACCAGAATTCAAAAGCATCAATTCTTTGGCGATCAGCCTTCTTGATGGTCCAGCTCTCACTTCCATACATCACTACTGGGAAAACCATAGGTTTTACTATACGGACCTTTGTTGGCAAGGTGATGCCTTTACTTTTTAAGATGCTGTCCAGGTTTGTCATTGCTTTTCTTTTTTTTTTTATAAAATTTTTATTAGTTTTACAGGATTTTTTAAAGAACAAACAAACACTTAAAAAGACAAACATACACGCATAATTTCATAACATATTTTCATAAACCTCTTTTCTTGGACTTCCCCATACCCCCCCTTTCTGCATCCCAATGTCCATAGTCTCATAGCAACTCCCAATTGTTACTTTCCAACCTCTGTCATCTTAGTCCTCTTTGTATTCTGACCTTATATCCCTGTACCCCTTTGTTTCTGAAAACCACAACATTTTAACATTCATTAAGTTTATAGTAGTCCTTAAGATAACTTTTAAATTTTCTCCATTCTTCTTCCACCGTCTCTTTTCGTTGGTCACGGATTCTGCCTGTCATCTCGGCCAATGTCATATAGTCCATCACTTTCATCTGCCATTCTTCCAGAGTGGGTAAATCTTGTGTCTTCCAATACTTTGCGATGAGTATTCTTGCTGCTGTTGTAGCGTACATAAAGAAAGTTCTGTCCTTCTTTGACACCAATTGGCCGACCATGCCCAAGAGGAAGGCCTCTGGTTTTTTGGGAAAGTACATTTAAGTACCTTTTTCATTTCATTATAGATCGTTTCCCAGAAGGCCTTAATCTTCGGGCATGTCCACCAAAGGTGGTAGAAGGTACCTTCAGTCTCTTGACATTTCCAACATTTGTTATCGGGCAAATGATAGATTTTTGCCAGCTTGACTGGGGTCATGTACCACCTATAAACCATTTTCATAATGTTTTCCTTTAAGGCATTACATGCCGTAAATTTAATACCGGTGTTCCATAACCATTCCCAGTCAGCTGACATAATGTTATGTCCAACATCCAGTGCCCACTTAATCATAGCCGATTTAACTGTTTCATCCTGTGTACTCCATTTCAGCAACAAGTTATACATTCTAGATAAATTCTTAGTATTGGGTTCTAACAGTTCAGTTTCTAGTTTTGATTTTTCCACCTGGAAGCCAATTTTCCTGTCCTGTTTGTAAAACTCCAGTATTTGACGATATTGAAACCAATTTTGTACTCTATGTTTCAGTTTCTCATGACTTTGTAGTTTAAACTTATCTCCATCCTGTTCTAAAATTTCCCAATACTTCGGCCATCCGACCTCCATATTGAGTTTCTTCACTGCTTTAGCCTCCACTGGTGACACCCATCTAGGGGTTTTGTTTTCCAACAGATCTTTATATCTTATCCAAACATTGAATAATGCTTTTCTAACAATGTGATTTTTAAAGGCACTGTTAACTTTGTCATACCATAGATATGCATGCCAACCAAAAGCGTTGTTAAAACCTTCCAGATCCAAAATGTCCGTATTCTCGAGGAGCATCCATTCTTTCAGCCAGCAAAAAGCTGCTGCCTCATAGTACAATTTTAAGTCCGGCAGGGCAAAGCCCCCTCTTTCTTTAGCATCTGTCAATATTTTAAATTTAATCCTGGGCTTTTTGCCCTGCCAGACAAATTTCGAAATATCCTTCTGCCACCTCTTGAAACATTCCATCTTGTCAAGAATCTGCAAGGTCTGAAACAGAAATAACATTCTAGGCAGTACATTCATTTTAATCACTGCGATTCGGCCTAACATTGACAATTTCAAATTTGACCATATTTCTAGATCTTTTTTAATTTCTGACCAACATTTTTCATAGTTGTCCTTATATAAATTCACATTTTTAGATGTCAAGTAAACCCCTAGGTATTTCACCTTCTTGACCACTGTCAACCCTGTCTCCTCTTGGAATTTCTCCTTTTCTATATCTGTTAAGTTTTTTCCTAAAACTTTGGTTTTTTGTTTATTCAACTTAAATCCAGCTACCTGGCCAAACTGTTGTATTATTTCTAAAACCTTTTTCGTACTAGTGTTTGGCTCTTGCAAAGTCAATACTAGGTCATCTGCAAACGCTCTTAACTTGTAATGTTTAGCTCCGACCTGCACTCCTTTAACCTGCTGGTCATTTCTTATCATATTCAGCAACACCTCCAGAACTGAAATAAAGAGTAATGGGGAAATTGGGCACCCCTGTCGTGTTCCTTTTTCTATCTTAAGTTCCTCAGTCACAACATTGTTTACAATCAATTTAGCTTTTTGTTCAGAATATATTGCAGCCATACCATTCTCAAAACCTTGACCCACCCCCATCCCATGAAGATTCTTTATCAAAAAACTCCAAGAAATATTATCAAAGGCCTTCTCCGCATCCACAAAAATCAATACTGCTTTAGTGTTTATATTCACCTCTAGCTTTTCCAAAATGTCTATTACATTCCTTACATTATCTGCTAGGTGTCTTTTAGGGAGAAAGCCTGCTTGGTCCTTATGAATCTTCTCCATCAACACTCTTTTAAATCTTTTTGCCAAAATGTCTGCAAAAATTTTGTAATCCACATTAAGTAATGATATTGGGCGGTAGTTCTTAAGTTGGGTCTTTTCAGCCTCTGACTTTGGTATGAGTGAAATATATGCTTCTTTCCACGATTCTGGTGCCTTTTTTCCCTCAAGAATCTCGTTACAAACTTCTTTTAGTGGTTGAATCAACCATTCCTTCAGCGATTTGTAGTATCTGGAAGTCAGTCCATCTGGTCCTGGAGATTTGCCCAATTGCATATTCTGAATGGCAGCCTCTATCTCTTGTTCTGCAATTCTCTGGTTCAGATCCATCTTGCTTTGATGAGAGATTTTTTGTAGTCCATATTTTTCAAGGAATTTGTCTATATCTTCTTCATTTTGCGGGCCTTGAGTGTAAAGTTTTTTAAAGTAACTCAAAAAGCAATTTCTAATTTCATTGGGTTTAGATATATTTTTTCCATCCACCTCTAGGCTTGTAACTGTATTTAATTTCTGCCTTTTCTTCAATTGCCATGCCAAAAGTTTGCCACATTTATTTGCTGATTCAAAGGTCTTTTGCTTCATTTGCTTTATCTTCCATTCAATCTCTTGGTTCATCAATTCCATATATTGTGTTTGATATAACTTGATCTCTCTTAAAATCTCCTGGGACTTTGGTTTTGTTCTTAATTTTCTCTCTCCTTCCTTTATCTTTTCCAAAATTTTTCTTTTTTCTCATTCTCCCAAGAAGCAGGCGTCTTTTAATTTTGTGGCTGCTGTCACCATATGCAGTGATCATGGAGATCAGGAAAGTAAAATCTCTCACTGCCTCCATTTCTTCCCCTTCTATTTGCCAGGCAGTGATGGAAGCAGAGGCCATGATCTTCTTTTTGATGTTGAGGTTCGGACCATATTTTTGCGCTCTCCTCTTTCACCCTCAATAAAAAGTTATGCTGGATTTCTCAGAGGCCTTTAATACCATTGACCACAACAACCTCCTGGAACATGTAGAGGAGCTGGGAGCTGGCGGCACTGTTATGCAGTGGGTCCGCTCCTTTCTCCTGGGTCGTATCCAGAAGGTGGTCTTGGGGGATGAGTGTTGGACCCCTGGGCTCTCACTTGTGGGGTGCCACAGGGTTCCATCCTCTTCCACATGCTGCTGGGAGAGATCTAGACCCAGTTCTACCTCTCTTTCAAATCGGAACCAGTGAAGGTGGTGAAAGTCCTGTGTGAGTGCCTGGAGGCGGTTGGAGGATATATGGCGGCTAACGGATTGAGGTTGAATCCTGACAAGACAGATGCCCTGTTTTGGGGGACGGGGCAGGCAAGATTGGAGAATTCCTGGTCCTGAAAGGGGTAACTGTGCCCCTGAAGAACCAGGTGTGCAGCCTGGGAGTCATTTTGGACTCACAGCTGTGCATGGAGGCACAGGTCAATTCTGTGTCCATGGCAGTGTCTACCAGCTGCCTCTGGTATTCAGGCTGAGACCCTACCTGCCCGCAGACTGTCTCTCCATAGTGGGGCATGCTCTAGTTATCTCCCGCTTGGACTACTGCAACGCGCTCTCCGTGGGGCTACCTTTGAAGGTAACCTGGAAACGACAACTAATCCAGAATGCTGCAGCTAGACAGGTGACTGGGAGCGGCCAAGACCACATAACAACACCAGTCTTGAAAGACCTGCACTGGCTCCCAGTATGTTTTCGAGCACAATTCAAAGTGTTGGTGCTGACCTTTAAACCCTTAAAGGCCTCAGCCCAGTAGACTTGAAGGAGCATCTCCACCCCCATCATTTTGCCTGGACAATGAGGTCCAGCTCCGAGGGCCTTCTGGCGGTGTGAGAAGCGAAGTTACAGGCAACCAGGCAGAGGGCCGTCTCAGTAGTGGCGCCCGCTCTGTGGAAAGCCCTCCCATCATATATCAAATAAATAAACAACTATCTGACGTTTAGAAGACATCTGAAGGCACCTCTGTTTAAGGAAGGTTTTAATGATTTATTTTTTAATGTATTTTTTAATATTCTGTTGGAAGCCACCCAGAATGGCTGGGGTTAATAATAATAATAATAATAATAATAATAATAATATTGAACTAATTCTTCAATTGTGCTTTTGGGGAGTCTTCCTGCAAGCAGACCACTGTGTACACAAGGGTTTCACAAACCTGGGTTTCCACGCTATTTGGAAGACAACTGCTAAAGACATAGGAAAAACAATCATTGGAAAACAAATAAATATTGATATATATTTATGAAGGCAACCCAGCTTAGGGAAGATTTTTATGTTGATGTTTCAGCATTTTAAAATCTCCCCGGGACACGGGGAGATTTTAAAATGCTGGGGGTCGGCAGCGCTTCGCTCCCGACCCCCAGCATTTTAAAACGCTGTTCCGAAGTGGGGAGGGGGGGCGGGGACACCTGGCCCCGCTGCCCCACTTCGGAAAGCTGTTCCGAAGTGGGGAGGGGGGCGGGGACACCTGGCCCCGCCGCCCCACTTCGGAAAGCTGTTCCGAAGTGGGGCGGGGGGCAGGAACACCTTCTGAAGGCGGGCAGGGGGCGAAAGTCTTTGTCCCCCCCTGCCTGCCTTCCCAGGGGCTTTTAAATGAGGTCCAGCTCCGAGGGCCTTCTGGCGGTTCCCTCACTGTGAGAAGCGAAGTTACAGGCAACCAGGCAGAGGGCCGTCTCAGTAGTGGCGCCCGCTCTGTGGAAAGCCCTCCCATCATATATCAAAGAAATAAACAACCATCTGACGTTTAGAAGACATCTGAAGGCAGCTCTGTTTAAGGAAGGTTTTAATGATTGATGTTTTCATGTATTTTTAATATTCTGTTGGAAGCCACCCAGAATGGCTGGGGTTAATAATAATAATAATAATTTTGAACTAATTCTTCAGTCCTGCTTTTGGGGAGTCTTCCTGCAAGCAGACCACTGTGTACAAAAGGGTTTCACAAACCTGGGTTTCCACTCTTTGGAAGACAA
The DNA here is from genome assembly GCF_004329235.1 of Podarcis muralis. Lineage (NCBI taxonomy): Eukaryota > Metazoa > Chordata > Lepidosauria > Squamata > Lacertidae > Podarcis > Podarcis muralis. The sequence continues at coordinate 127,751,061 of NC_041313.1, read as the reverse complement.
CTGCTAAAGACATAGGAAAAACAATCATTGGAAAACAAATAAATATTGATATATATTTATGAAGGCAACCCAGCTTAGGGAAGATTTTTATGTTGATGTTTCATCGTGTAAATAAACAATAATAGTCACACATACGTATATACGTATATTATTTAAACTATACAAATAATTGTAATAAATCAGCACGGCCCCTGCGTCTTATTACTGCCTCCTTATTACCTATGCCAGTCTTCAGCAGACATGGATTCTGCCTTTCCTGTTCTTCTGGCCTTTTTGAGGAGCCAGGAAGAGTCTCCGTAAGACCCTCAACTTAACTCTATTGAAATGATACAATAACAAAAGTAAAGAAGGAAAGAATAAGTGTGGAGCTGCCACCCTGCTGTGGAGGGAAACATCCATCCATCATCTCACACACAAATAGGAAGCCCCCCGCTCCCGCCCCCATTTCCACTCTCCGCTGGGGGGAGAGAGGCGACTTGGGGGGAGGAGGGGGACATTTCCCGACGGAGCCCCAAGAGCAGGAGGCCAAAGGCAGCGCCATCTCTCCCTCTTTCCATCCCAACACAGGCAGGGGCTGCTCTGCCAACGTAGCTCTAGAGGCGCGCGCCTGCGACAAGGAACCCGAAGTGTCTCTAGGTCGGAAGTTTCCAGGGGGGGGGCAAAGTGGAAAGGGGGAGGTTTCCCGAAGGGGAGGAGGGGTGTGGGTTGACTGGTTCCCCTCCCCCCCCCACTCCGCTTTCTATTGCGGGGAAGGAAACCGGAACAGCGAGCAAGGGAGGCGGAGGTCCAGAGAGGACAAAGAGGTAAAGAGGCTGCGTGGGAAAGGGGGCGATTGAGGGGGAAGAGGGAAAGACAGAGACCCCTCCCGGAAACAGAGCCATAGCTATGGGGGTGGGCTAGACGGGGGGGGGTTGTTTTTTTGCACCAGGTGGCGCCTCCAGCAGGGCGCCGTTGAGGATGTCTTTGTGGGGACGCAAATGTCTCCAGTTGGGTCTTTGACTCGGGGGGGAAATCCAGCCTAGTTTCCCCCCTGCCCGCAAAAAAGCCCCCCTCCTGGGCCTCATAAGGAGGGGCTCCGATCCCCGCAATCCTGCTGCGAAGGGGGGGCCCAACACCTGCAGGGATTGCGTGGCAGGATCTCCTTACGGCCCCTCCACCCCACCCATGTTTCTTTTTCCTGGGGGTCCAGGAGGTGCTCAAGGCCCCCGATCCATGCAATCCAGCTGCCCTCTCCTTTGCAGCGCCCTCCCCTCCACACGCGTCTCTTTTCCCCGGAGGCTCAAGCGAGGCTGAGCTGCCCTGCACCCCCTGGGCTCTCTTGCCTGAACTGAAACGTGATGCCCACCAAGGGGGTCCCCACGAAGACCCCCGTCCCCAAGCAGGGTTGGATTTGAACCCAGACTCAAACACGACGCCCCCCGCCCTCTGCCGTTTCCTGCTGGCAGGAATCCCTGCGCCTTGAGGGAGAGATGGAGTCCACGAAAGGGTTAAAGGAAGTGAAATAGGCCTGGATAGAGACCCCCCCTCTCCCCCCCATCTCCGTCTTGGGAGGCCCCTCCGGATGGAGAGGTTGGCGCGCCCGGGAGAGATGCGGCGCAGAGGGCGAGGGGTGAGCGATGCCAAGGGGCTTTCTGGGCGCAGGGGAGACTGTGGGACGGAGGGAGGAGGGCAGAGGAAGATGGGGGGCTGAGGGAGGAATGGCAGCATCCCTGGGGGATAGGAGGCCAGCAGAGCAGAGAGAGAGGGAGGAAGACTCTTCCTTTTGGAGAGATGTCTCCATCCTTGGGCGCTGGAGGAGGAATCTCGGGTGGTGGGTCTGCCTTGGCTTCTCCCTTCTGACCACTCTGCCTGATAAGGGGGGGGGGTCCACTGATTTTCCTCACCCTTTCCTCCCTGGAAGCTCAGTCCTCTCCCCACTGATCCTCGGCTGCATTGCTGTTATTGTTGTTTAGTCGTGTCCAACTCTGTTTGCCAGGAGGTGATGGGACCAGTGGCCATGATCTTGGGTTTTTTTGATGTTGAGCTTCAGAGTATATTTTACACTCTCCTCTTTCACCCTCATTAAAAGGTTCTTTAATTCCTCCTCACTTTCTGCCATCAAGGTTGTGTTATTTGCATATCTGAGGTGGTTGATAATTCTTCCGGCAATCTTAATTCCGGCTAGGGATTCATCCAGCCCAGCCTTTTGCATGAAGAATTCTGCATATAAGTTAAATAAGCAGGGAGACAATAAACAGCCTTGTACTCCTTTCCCAATTTTGAACCAATCAGTTGTTCCATATCCAGTTCTAACTGTAGCTTCTTGTCCCACATAGAGATTTCTCAGGAGACAGATGAGGTGATCAGGCACTCCCATTTCTTTAAAAACTTCATAGAATCATAGAGCTGGAAGAGACCACAAGGGCCATCGAGTCCAACCCCCTGCCAAGCAGGAAACACCATCAGAGCACTCCTGACATATGGTTGTCAAGCCTCTGCTTAAAGACCTCCAAAGTAGGAGACTCCACCACACTCCTTGGCAGCAAATTTCACTGTCGAACAGCTCTTTCTGTCAGGAAGTTCTTCCTAATGTTTAGGTGGAATCTTCTTTCTTGTAGTTTGGATCCATTGCTCCGTGTCCGCTTCTCTGGAGCAGCAGAAAACAACCTTTCTCCCTCCTCTATGTGACATCCTTTTATATATTTGAACATGGCTATCATATCACCCCTTAACCTCCTCTTCTCCAGGCTAAACATGCCCAGCTCCCTTAGCCGTTCCTCATAAGGCATCGTTTCCAGGCCTTTGACCATTTTGGTTGCCCTCCTCTGGACACGTTCCAGTTTGTCAGTGTCCTTCTTGAATTGTGGTGCCCAGAACTGGACACAGTACTCCAACTTGCCATAGTTGCTGTGGTCGACACAGTCAAAGGCTTTTGCATAGTCAATGAAGCAGAAGTAGATGTCTTTCTGGAACTCTCTAGCTTTCTCCATAATCCAGCGCATGTTTGCAATTTGGTCTCTGGTTCCTCTGCCTCTTCTAAATCCAGCTTGCACTTCTGGGAGTTCTCGGTCCACATACTGCTTGAGCCTTCCTTGTAGAATTTTAAGCATAACCTTGCTAGCGTGTGAAATGAGTGCAATTGTGCGGTAGTTGGAGGATTCTTTGGCATGGCCCTTCTTTGGGATTGGGATGTAGACTGTTCTTCTCCAATCCTCTGGCCACTGCTGAGTTTTCCAAATAGTCAAACCCTTGGTCCACCTTGGAGAGGAGAAGAGAGAAAAAGCTGGAAGGTCCTGAGGGGGAGGAGGGAGGAGAAGGCCTTCCCCAAAGCGGCTCTTTGCTTCTGGAAGCCCCGCCCAGGAAGTAGCCAGATACCTCTTCCTCTCTCTCAGGCTCCCATTCTTAAGTGTTTCCACTGCATGGTTAATCGATGGTGGTGGTGCTGATGATGTATATATACCAATCCAGGAATATGGGGAGAGGATGCTATAGAAAGGCTTTCAGGGTTTATATATAAGTATATCCAGAAGGCATTTCTATTACAGTGGTGCCGCGCAAGACGAAATTAATCTGTTCTGTGGGTGTCTTCATCTTTCACGGTTTTTCGTCTTGCGGAGCACCGCTATCAAAGGCTTAGCGGATAAGCGGTAATTGACAGATAAGCGGCTTAGCGGCTTTCAGAAAAGGCAAAATAAACGCAAGACCCCCCAAAAATTTTCGTTTTGCGAGACAACTCCATAGAAAAATTCATCTTGCGAAGCAGAAAAAAAATCGGAAAGCCCTTTCGTCTTGCGCGTTTTTCGTTTAGCGGGGCATTCATCTAGCGGGGTACCACTGTACTTTTATTTTTTGTAGGCAATGTCAGAGTGGGTTACAAACTGAGATACAATCGATCAGCATCCAAAGATCCATAATCCGCCCCAATCTCGGGCATTTCCACGGTAGACAATACCTGTGGCTGGAGGCTCTACACCCAGGGATGTGCATCTGCAGGCCTGGAATTGCCAGTATTATAGGCAAGGGGTGTGAGATTGCCAAATTTACAGACAGTATGTGAGTGAGAGTTTGTGTTTGGGATGATAGTTTACAGCAACCGTGTAATTTACTCCATCCGTAACTTTTCATGAACCGATATTGCGGTAGGAATTCCAAAATAACTACACAAAATCTACAAAGAGACTCTCAGGATAATGGAGATTGCGAGTCTTCCTGGTCCACAGTTCACACCCTCAGCCTGCAGCCCACAAATGCTGAGGCCATAATACTTTTATTAGCCCTTAATGGGACACCAGCTACTTTGTTATACTTTCTTCAACACATGAATATTATTGATTACTTTTCCAGTGATGTAAATTTAGATTTAGATAATTTATTGTCATTGTCCGTATATACACAGTATACACAACAACGAAAATCAAACACCCACCCAAAGACCGGGTTCACATATACATTTGCACGTATCTCCGAACTCTCATCCTATTTAAACATAATCTATAAAACATAACATAATCCAGAATATAGCATGACCTATTAAAGGCATAACATAACCTAAAACCTATCTCATTCCTTCTACTCCCTACTTACTAAACCTTGCCACTGGCCCTGAGATCGTTATTTAGTGCAATCAGAGCTCTTGGATAGAAACTATTCAGAAGGCGTGTGGTTCGTGTTTTTCATTGTCCTATATCTTCTGCCCGAGGCAATAGTTCAAAGAAGTTGTGAGCAGGGTGGGTGGGATCTCTCAGAATATTATGTGACTTCTTCAAGATGCGAGACGTGAAGATCTCATCCAGGGTTGGTAGTCGGAGCCCAATAACGTTCTGGGCAATTTTAATTGTTCGCCATTCCGTTTTACTTATTCCGCACAGGAGAGAATCTGATCTGCAAGTCTGAGCTCAACTTCTTCCTTGAAACAGAAAAATAAAGAGACTTTGAGAGGTAAGTCCTTCCTCTTGCCTGGCAGACTGTATCTTGTAGGTCTCGTTTCATTTTGTGGGAACATGAGAAAAGTCCTGCTGTATTAGGATCAGGGCCCACCTCGTCCATCATCCTCTTCTCACAAGGACCAGGCAAGGAGAAACCCCCCAGCAGGGCCAACAGCTGTCTCCCCACTCAGGACTCCCAGCCCCTCGGATTCAGAATGAATAATTCCTCCGTAGGGGGAGGGGAGTAATAGCTGGGAACTGAAGGACTGCTACTGAAATGGTGGGTGGTTCTGAGAAGGTGGACACAATGGAGCCGCCTCAGGAAGTAAATGGTGCAGGATTAGGGAATGTGTGCAGTTGCTTGGAGTGTATCAGGAAGATGTTACACATCACGGAGGAAGGGGGAAACAATACAGATATTTAGCTTTTTCAGAGGAGGAGGAGGAAGATGGAGAAAGTGTGTCCCTCCAGATGCTGTTCCAGTAGAACTCCCATCATCCCTGGTCGTTGGCCATCCTTGCTTGGGCTGATGGCACTTTGAGTCCAACCACATCTGGAGGGCCAGAGGTGTCGCACCTCACCATAGATGGTTCCTCTAGGAGCTCAGACTTACTTGGGAGGTCCGGGTGGGTATAGATACCAAGGGTCACTGAGACACGTTTTCAGGGATTATGATTGATACCTAGACTCCAAATCCAAGGTGCCCACAGTAAATGAAGGTTTTGATGATACCCTCAAAGGGGTCTGGTTTATATTCCAGAAGACGGCCAACCAGAGGATAGGTCTGAAGGTTCTGAACTGAGTTCAGAATCGAGATTCTGAGTTACGATTCAGGCTGAGAAATGGAGGCAGGGGTCCTAAATGTCATCTAGTGATGGTTTCCCCCCTCAGGCTCTCTTCTGGCGGAAGCATCTCTGACTGCACCTCCTCTCTCAAAAGTCAGATTCTGTCCTTCCACCCCCTTTTGTTGACATCCATCTGCCTCGAGACACAATGTAGAGTCTCCATGAGGTTGAAGTCAAACGGGTGTTAGAAGCACAGACGTGACCCCCGCAGAATACAGGGCAGTGTGTGTGGAGGTCCTGGGCTGCCTACACGACAAGGCCATCTTCTTCAGCAGGGTGGCCCCATTTAAAAATGCAAAAATCCGGACAGAGTTGTTGAGCTTTCTAAAAATACAAATTCTCCCCAAAAGAAGCAGCTTTTGAGCTTTCCTGATGTTTCCCACCATAGAAATCTTCGGAATGTAATGGAGTATTGCAGCAGCGGTTTTGCCTTGTGTGGGTGATGAATCCCCGTCTGTACACAGGCTTCTTGCTTAATCTAAAAAGGCTTTATTATGTACAGAAAAACCATCATAAATCACCCCGGAGATCGGGCGGACATTCTCTCCGGCTCAACAGCTAAAAGCGAAAGTAACTCACACGCAAAGAAAGATTCCCGTATGTGAACAAAACCAGGCCTCAAGATGTGAGACGTCACACAGAACTGTTTAACCCTGTAAGTTCTGGTTCTCCTCACAAGAAACGGCAGCCTTGCCAGACGTCTAGGTGGACCTTTTGCCGATCTTGTGAAAATCCTCCTCGATTCCCGGGGGGGAGCAGACCTATCTCAAACTTCTCAACCTTCTTGATATGGTCCAAAGGGAAGCAGAGCAATATTTTTGGCCCCAGCTTGGCCCCAGAAGTTACCGGAAGCAGGCGTACAAGGACTCCATCCAACATCTTGCAATGTATTAGGACCGATAGAAGCTCCATATAAAGAACTCAGGAGTGCAGCTGTGTTGCAAGGAGGGCTTTATTTCAGCTGCAGTCCTGCAGCATCATAAAGTTCCACAAATCAGCCTTCCTACATACGGGGGAGAAGCCATTGTGGAGAAGTCAAGTATACCTCTGTATACAAGCTGGCTATAGACCAATTAGGCAGGGCCCCATCTCTTGGGATGCTGACTCACCACATAAAACTGAGTCAGCATTTCCACTTAGCATAGTGTTAACTCCTTGATACCCACAACACTCCAACATAATCGTCTTAAGGACGTCACTCCCGATTCGTGTAGGGTTTACTGCTTAGCCTCTTCTTTTCCTGAAGATATTCATGCAAGGCTGCAGAGGTTTAGAATCAGAGTTTTTCTTCTGCTTCTTGGCCTCCCTTCCCAGGTTGATGATCCCCTCAGTTCCCTCTACGGCACTTGCATAAACCACCTACTTGACCATTGGAGACACTATTGGTCTCATCTGCTCAATGTGCCAGAGCCTGTCATCGCATGCAGTGAAAGTCCCTGACTCACCAAGGGATTGAGACCCATCAATTATCCTCAACTGGTTTAGTTGGCCTGTCGAAGCTTTTCCTGGGTTGTGTGTGCTGTTGCATGCTGACAGCTTCTAGGACCCACAGGTGAGAGTACAGGTTGGGGATTAATGGTGGACCAATCATCCCAGAAGGAGCCCTATATGTCTCCCACGAGAGGTACCATCCCAGCCCCAACACCCCATGACATAATACTATTAATGTATTTGATAGATCAGAAATAAATTTGTGTCTCCAGCAATAAAACTAATAGCTTCATCCTATGAATGAATCAGTGCTAAATATGGAAGGCTGAAGTTTCCATTAAGTACAGTTATATATTGATCTATAATATTGAGCTTCTTCAGTGTGACACAGATTCCGCATTGAAATAGAGGAGGTACGTCCAGGAGTGAGGCAAATGGAGAAAGGACAGTGAGAGAGGCCTGGGCAGAGAATTTACACTAGGATAGTCCAGTGTCAGAAAACGGGACCGAGGTCAGGTGGCACATCATAATTATAAATATTAATTGGCATGAGTGGTAATTGAACTTGATGTGTGTCATATTCCTTTGTTCTCTCCCTTGAAACACCAACAGGATTTTGTCTCCCTGCACTCTGAAGCAAACGATGGAGAAATCAGGCAATAATTCTGGGGGGCCATCTGTAAATTCAAAAGGAATAACGAAGAAACCATTTGAATGTATAGAGTGTGGAAAGAGCTTCTCTCATAGTGGGAAACTTCGACAACATCATCGAACTCACGCAGGGGAGAAACCATTTGAATGTATAGAGTGTGGAAAGACCTTCAGTCAAAGGGGACACTTAAGACAACATCAACGAACTCACACAGGGGAAAAACCATTTGAATGTATAGAGTGTGGAAAGAGCTTCAGTCTAAGGGGAAATCTTAGAATACATCAGCGAACTCACACAGGGGAGAAACCATTCAGATGTATAGAGTGTGGAAAGAGCTTCTCTAGTAGTTGGAAACTTCAACGGCATCATCTAACTCACACAGCGGAGAAACCATTCAGATGCATGGAGTGTGGAAAGAGCTTCAGTGATAGTGGACACTATAGAGAACATCAACGAACTCACACAGGGGAAAAACCATTTAAATGTATAGAGTGTGGAAAGAGCTTCAGTCAAAGTGGACACTATAGACTACATCAACGAACTCACACAGTGGAGAAACCATTTCAATGTATAGAGTGTGGAAAGAGCTTCAGTCAAAGTGAGAAACTTCAACAACATCATCGAACTCACACAGGGGAGAAACCGTTTAAATGTATGCAGTGTGGTAAAAGTTTCAAGAAAAGTGGACACTATAAAGTACATCAGCGAACTCATACAGGGGAAAAACCATTTGAATGTATAGAGTGTGGAAAGAGCTTCAGTGAAAGTGGACAATGTAAACGACATCAACGAACTCACACAGGGGAAAAACCATTTAAATGCATAGAGTGTGGAAAGAGCTTCAGTCAAAGTGGACACTATAGACTACATCAACAAACTCACACAATGGAGAAACCATTTGAATGTATAGCGTGTGGAAAGAGCTTCAGTCAAAGTGAGAAACTTCAACAACATCATCAAACTCACACAGGGGAGAAACCGTTTAAATGTATGCAGTGTGGTAAAAGTTTCAATAAAAGTGGACACTATAAAGTACATCAGCGAACTCATACAGGGGAAAAACCATTTGAATGTATAGAGTGTGGAAAGAGCTTTGCTGATAGTGGGAAACTTCGACTACATCATCAAACTCACACAGGGGAAAAACCATTTAAATGTATAGAGTGTGGAAAGAGCTTCAATCTAAGTGAAACCCTTAGAAAACATCAGCGAACTCACACAGGGGAGAAACCATTTAAATGTATAGAGTGTGGGAAGAGCTTCAGTCAAAGTGGACACTTAAGACAACATCAACGAACTCACACAGGGGAAAGACCATTTGAATGTATAGAGTGTGGAAAGAGCTTCAATCATAGTGGACACTGTAAACGACATCAACGAACACACACGGGAAAAACCATTTGACTGCATAGAGTGTGGAAAGAGCTTCAGTTGAAGTGAAAACCTTAGAATACATAATCGAACTCACACGGCATAAACCATTTAAATGTACAGAGTGTGGAAAGAGCTTCTGTCGAAGTGGACACTATAAAATTCATCTACAAATTCACATGGGTGAAACGCTTTAAATGTAAGGAGTACGGAAAGTAATGCGGGTAACATCTTAAAATAGTAGAATACAAGATGCAGTGTAATGTTAGGGAGGGGTGTGTCATCTGGAGAGCTGGTGGTGAATAATGGTGGGCTGAGTGTCACATGGTTTTTGGTCTTTGGTGGAGAGATTGGAAATGTTCATGTGGAGGTGGAGAAGGACAGTTTGATAGACCTTCTTAGGAATTTGCTGATTTTTGGGACTTGCAATTGGATCAAGATGATTTTAAAATTGTGACTGCCTTTAGACTCGGAAGAGGAGGGAGGAAAGAGAAGAATAGAATAAGAGACTGTTTGATTACCCTCCGATCTAAAGAAGAGAGAGACAAAAATTTGGGCTGGCACTATCAGAACCCTCTGGTAATACTACAGTCAAGAGTGGAGATCTTTAAGGACATTCCGAAATATCTTTTGGATCTTAGGTTGGACTACAGTGACCTGGTTGGCTTATTGAGAAAGAACAAAATCAACTTCAGGTGGGAATTCCCCCAAGGCCTATCCTTCAATTTCAGAGGAAAGAAGATAAAGATAAAATCAGTGGAAGATA
>NC_041313.1:127460467-127740092 GCF_004329235.1 Podarcis muralis | reverse complement strand
GTCAAGTTTTTCTCCAAAACCTTAGGTTTTTGTTTATTTAATTTAAATCCCGCCACCCGACCAAATTCTTGAATCAATTCTAAAACTCTTTTTGTACTAGATTATGGCTCCTGTAGTGTCAAAACCAGGTCATCTGCAAAAGCCTTTAATTTATATATTTTTTTTTTTTTGCAAGTAAATTTTTATTCAGAATTTGTAAAAGAAAAAAAAAGGACAAACAAATACAAAAATAAACATTTTAACATAAATTATTCATCCTATTTTCATGCTATACAAAAAGTAAGCGTACAATCATACAAAAAAATAATATAAACATTAGGCTCTACTTAGCCTTTGACTTCCCTTCACCCTTTTGGTAAGTATCAAATAAATCCCGGGTTGCGTAATTAGTTTATTAAAGTTTATAATTATTAGCTGATAAAGTTTTTCTAATACCGCCAGTTCCTCCTATATATCCGTTCCAATATATTTCCAAAATTTACTCCAATTTTTTTGAAATTTCTGGTCGTCTTGGTCTCGTATTCTGCCTGTTAATCTATCTAGCTCGGCATAGTTAATCATTTTGACCTGCCAGTCACTTACGTTAGGTATAGTTTCTGTTTTCCAGTTTTGTGCCAGCATAATTCTTGCGGCTGTGGTGGCATAGAGAAATATTTTTTTATCTTCATTTTTTATTTCCTTACCCATAATTCCCAGCAAAAAGGCCTCAGGTCTTTTGGGGAAAGTATATTTAAAAACTTTTTTAAGTTCATTATAAATTGCTTCCCAAAAAACCTTCACCTTGTTGCATTGCCACCACATATGGTAGAGGTCTCCCTCCACTTCACCACATTTCCAGCATGTCTTATTTTCTGATCTATAGATTTTAGCCAATTTTGCCGGCGTAAGATACCATCTATAGAGCATTTTCCAAACATTTTCTCTCAAACTCGTACAGGCCGTAAATTTAATATCTCTATTCCACAATTTCAACCACTTTTCAAACTCGATGTTATAGCCGAAGTCAATTGCCCATTTAATCATTGCCTCTTTGACTTCCTCGTCTTTTGTATGCCATTCCAGTAATATGTCATATAATTTAGACAATGTTTTGTTTTTACCTTCTATTATTTCTATATTGAATTTTGATTTCTTGTCCTCAAAGCCCATTTTTCTTTTATCTTGCTTTAACATATCATTCACCTGATGATATTGTAGCCAACCGGTGAATTGGTCCTTTATTTCCTCATACGGTTTAAGTTTAAGCCCTTGTTCTGATTTTCTTACCAAATCTTCGTAAGTGGCTGTCTTCCCTTCCATGTTTTTTTTTTTTATTGTTAAGACCTCTACCGGTGAGATCCACCATGGTGTTTTTCTTTCAAGAAGGTTTTTATTTCTTTCCCAGACCTGATATATTGGTCCCCTGAAAATATGATTTAAGAAAGCCCTATGTACTTTCACCTTCTCATACCAGAGATATGCGTGCCACCCGTACCAATTATTGAAACCTTCTAAATCCAATAGGTCTCTGTTCTCCAGTTTTATCCAATCTTTTAGCCAAAGTAGGCACGCTGCTTCATAATATAGGCTCAAATCTGGGAGAGCAAAACCTCCTCTTTCCTTTTTATCAGTTAATATTTTCATTTTAATCCTTGGTCTTTTCCCCTGCCAGATGAATTTCATCAGGGTTCTCTGCCATTCTTTACATTGTTTTAAACCTTTAATAACTGGAAGAGTTTGAAATAAAAACAACATCCTCGGCAAAACATTCATTTTAACCACTGCTATCCTCCCTAAAAAGGAAAATTTCATCCTCCCCCATATTTCCAGATCTTTCTTTATTTTTTTCCATGTAACTTCATAATTATCTTTATATAGGTTTATGTTTTTTGCCGTGATCCACACTCCCAAATATTTCACTTTTTTCACCACCATGATTTCCACTTTTTGTTCTAGATCTTTCGTTTCTTCCTTAGTTAGATTTTTAACCAGCATTTTAGTTTTATTCTTATTTACCTTAAAACCTGCCACCTCTCCAAATTCCTCAATTTTTTGTAATGCTTCTTTTACACTATCTTGTGGATCTTCCAAAGTCAGAACAATATCGTCGGCGAAGGCTTTGATTTTGAATTCCTTCTTTCCTACTCTAATTCCTTTCACTTCTGTTGCCTCCCTCAGTCTCTTATTAAGTACTTCCAAAATTATAATAAATAATAAGGGGGACAGGGGGCAACCTTGTCTGGTCCCTTTATAAATGTTAAAATATTCTGTTGTATTATTATTTATCACCAGCTTTGCTTTCTGTTCTTTGTATATTGCTTCTATGCCTCTTCTAAATTTTTCACCAATTCCCATCCTCTCCAAAACCTTCTTTAGGAAGTTCCAGGAAACATTGTCAAATGCCTTTTCGGCGTCTATGAAAACCAGTGCAGGTTTTCTGTCTATTTTCATGTCCAAGTATTCAATAATGTCAATCAAATTCCTTACATTATCCCGTAATTGTCTCCCTGGGAGAAATCCTGTTTGGTCACCATGAATTTTATTAATCAATACCTTCTTTAATCTTTCCGCCATTATGTCTGCAAATAGCTTATAATCATTATTTAATAATGAGATTGGCCTATAGTTCTTTACTTCCATAGTGTCCACCTCTTTTTTAGGAATCAATATAACATAGGCTTCCTTCCAGGTATTAGGTATCTTTCCTTCTCTCAATATATTGTTCATAACCTCTCCCAGCACTGGTGATATTTGATTAATTAATATTTTGTAATATTTGGCTGGAAGGCCATCCGGTCCCGGCGCCTTCCCAGCTTTCATCTTTTTGATAGCCTTTTTTATCTCTTCCTGTGTTATTATCTCATCTAGTGCTGCTCTTTCATCTTCTACAATTTGTTCCAGATGGTGTTTTTGCAAAAATTGATCTATTTCTTGTTCTGTTTCCTCTCCTCTTTTATACAAATCCTTATAATATCTTTGGAATATTCTTTTTATTTCTTTTGGTTCTTCCATAATCATATCTCCTTCTTTTATTTTACTGATCGTACTCAACTTCTTCCTTTCTCTCAACTGCCACGCTAGATATTTCCCTATCTTATTTGCGGACTCAAAGTTCTTTTGATTCATCCTTTTAATTTTCCACTCTATCTCTTGGTTAATTATTGTAGCAAATTTAACTTGTAATATTTTTAAGTTCTGTTTTAAACTCTCTTCACTAGGGTTAACAGTTAATTTTCTTTCATTTTCCATAATCTGTGTTAAAATCTGCTCTTTCTTTTTTTCCTTTTCTTTTCTTAATTGGCTATTTTTCTGAATCAAAAAACCCCTCATGACCGCTTTTCCTGCGTCCCACACCGTCTCTATGGAAGTTTCTCCATTTAAGTTCCACCTAAAGTATTCTTCAATTGTTTCTATAGCCTTATTTACTATCTTTTGATCATTAAATAAATATTCATTCATTCTCCATCTGGCTGTTTTAACCTCTCTACCTTTTAACTCCATGGAAACCGCACTATGGTCAGATAAAGTTCGGGGCCAAATTTCAGACTTAATTAAGTTCTGTACCAATTCCCTCGAGACCCAAATACTGTCTATCCTCCCCCAGCTCTGATTCGGATTTGAAAAAATTTATATTGTTTAGCTCCGACCTGAATTCCTTCAATCAACCTGTCCCTTCTGATCATGTTCAAGAGCACCTCCAGGACCGAAATAAATAGCAGTGGAGAGATAGGGCAACCCTGTCGTGTTCCTTTCTCAATTTTAAACTCTCCTGTCACCACATTGTTAACTATCAATTTTGCTTTTTGTTCTGAATAAATTCCATCTATACCATTTTCAAACCCCCGTCCCACTCCCATCCCTTTAAGATTTTTCTTCATAAAAATCCAAGAAATATTGTCAAAGGCTTTCTCTGCATCAATAAAGATCAGTACTGCTTTTGTATTAGTGTTCATTTGTAATAGTTCCAAAATATCAATAATGTTCCTTGTGTTATCAACAAATGTCTGCCTGGGAGAAAGCCTGCCTGGTCTTTATGAATCACTTCATTTAACACTTTCTTTAGTCTGTTAGCTAAAATATCTGCAAAAATTTTGTAATCCACATTTAAAAGGGAAATGGGGCGGTAGTTCTTAAGTTGTGTCTTTTCAGTTTCAGATTTAGGTATAAGTGTGATGAAAGCTTCTTTCCACAACTTCGGTGCCTTCTTCCCCTCCATAATCTCGTTACAAACCTCCTTCAGTGGTTGAATCAAATAGTCCTTCAAAGTCCTATAATACTTGGAGGTTAACCCATCCGGCCCTGGAGATTTACCCAATTGCATGTTCTGAATGGCACCTTCAATCTCTTGTTCTGTTATTTTGTAATTCAATATTGTCTTGTTTTCTTGGGATAGTTCTGATAATCCGTTGTTTCTTAAAAATTGATCTATCTCAATCTCCTTTTGCGGCCCTTGGGTATAAAGTTGTTTAAAATATCTCTGGAAGCATTTTCTGATCTCCACAGGGTTCTGAATGTTTCTCCCTTCAATCTCTAAGTTAGTAACTGTATTCAATTTCTGTCTTTTTTTCAACTGCCATGCTAGCAGTTTCCCACATTTATTTGCCGATTCAAAAGTCCTTTGTCTCATTTGTTTAATTTTCCATTCAACTTCCTGGTTTATCAGTTTTGTATATTGTGCTTGATAGAGTTTAATTTCTCTCAAGATCTCCTGTGACTTTGGTTTCGATCTTAGTTTTTTCTCTCCTTCTTTTATTTTTTCCAAAATCTTATCTTTTTTCTCATTCAAAGCTCTTTTCTTTACCGCATTCTGTTGTATCAGAAACCCCTTCATGACTGCCTTGCTTGCATCCCAGATTACTCTTTTTCAACTGTAGTTTTCAAAATTATTTCGAAATAATCACGCAAATTCTTTTGTGCCTTCTTAACTATCTCCTGGTCTCTTAATAAGGTGTCATTCATCTTCCATCTGAAGGAACCAGTTGAAATTAGTCTCATTTCCATCTTTACTGCATTGTGGTCGGAGCAGGTTTTTGGGCAGATTTCCACCTTTCTAATCTTGGGTGCCAGACCTCTAGTTATCCATATTTGGTCGATTCTTGTCCATGTCATTTTGGCTTCAGAAAAGAATGTCCCCTCTCTTCCTAAGGGGTTCTTTGTTCTCCAGATGTCAATTAGATCCATATTGCCAGTTAATTCAAAGAAAGTCTTTGGTAGTCTGCCTTCTTTTGTCATACTTTGGCTTTGTGCTTTATCCATGTTCGTAGATACCACCCCATTCATGTCGCCCATCATAATGATGTTGTTATAGTCCATGTAGTCCAACATTATATCATGCAGCTTCTTGTAGAATTCCGATTTCCCCTCATTTGGTGCATAAATCCCCCAAATCAAAAAATTTTCTCCTTGTGTTTGAATTTCAATAGCCAAAATTCTTCCTTGCTCATCTTTAAAAAGAAATTTAGGTGATAGGCCTTCTTTTGCATAAATCACAACTCCTCTCTTTTTCACTCTGTCAGATGATATAAATTCTTGGCCTAGTCTCTTGTTGATTAGCACCTTCCTGTGCAGCCTAATCACGTGTGTTTCCTGTAAACAGACAATGTCCATTTGTTCCTTTTTTAATAAATGAAAAATCTTCCTTCTTTTCTCTGGAGAGTTGAAACCATGAATGTTCCAACTTAGAAGTTGCAGAGACATGTTGGGCTATTTATTCTTTCACCTGGGGTGGTATCACTTCCAATTCGTCAGTACCCTGAGGTGTAGGTGTCAAACTTGATAGTTCAGGTCCTAAGGCTCCAAGTTCCCCTCCGATCCCTTTCTGAAGGTCTTCTCCGTGGTCGTTCAAGAATTTTTATTTGTCATCCACTGTCTTGATTTTAACTTTCTTACCCCTAAAGGTGAAGGAAAGTCCCTGGGGGAACTCCCACCTGAATGCAATTCCGTTGCTTCTCAATAATTTCGCCAGATCTCCGTAGCTAGATCTGAGATCCAGTAAGTGTTTAGGTTTTACTTCCTCATGCACGGCCTCTGCTTTCTGTTTTGCCTCCTCGGCTAGTTTACGATTTTCTGTAGTGGCTTCCAAAAGTTTCCCAATTGATTGTGCATTTAAAGCAACTTGTTGAGTCAGATTATTAATACTAACTGTATTTTGGTCAATTTTAGAAGATTGTTCAGTCACTTGGTTACTCAGGCCTTCCAATTTTTCATAGATTTTTTCCAATAATGAAGTTATGTCCCCACCTGCGGCCATTCCCTCCAGCCTAGCTTGCTCTGTCTCTTCCTCCTGTGCCGCAGAAATAGTGGGAACAGATGATCTGCGCAATTGTGAGATTAGGGTAGTTAGTTGTGATTTAGTTTTAGCTGATCTTGTTCTCCCAGTCCCACTCATTCCACTTCTGTCTATGATTCAAAGTCAGTCAAATTGCAATTCCCGTGGGAATCCACAAGTCCCCAAATAAGAGAAAAACAACCCCCAGTAGTTGTAGACTTTCAAAGCTCCTCTAGGGGGAGTTTAAATATATCCTACAAAGAAAAAAGTTGTTGTTCATGCAAAGATTCCAAATTAATCCACATGCCCTTACAAGTTAGTGACAGTATCAGACAGCTTCAAAGTCTCAAAAAGTCCTCCAATTTTTTTAGCCTTAGCAGAGTTGGTCTCAGGTTAGTCACAATGTCTCTAGAAAGTGCCAGTTTCAATATAACAAATCAGCTGCAATGCAATGTAACAGTCCAATGTAACAAAGACAGTCAGTCCAAAATTCCAATAGTCTGGCAGCCCGGCTGCCTGGGTTTCTTGAAAAAGAAAGTTTTATAAATCCATAGAGGAAGAGGAAAAAAGGTTAAAAGGAATATCCACCAGTATAAGGTAAAGTCCGCAAACATAAAAGGTGTAAAACAGTTCAATTGTTGCCAAGATTATTTCCTTTTAAAGATCTCAAATTCAAAGGCATTAGAAGTTTCTGTCTTTGCTTTGATCTTTAAGCAGAGCCGGGAGACAGACTTCCTGGTTGCGTCTCCCGCAGTGCCGAATTTCAAATTTGGACCCGATAATTAAGCTTCACTTACTCACGGGAAGTTTCCTTTAGAGCCGAATGGTCCCAGGAAAAGGGTCAGCGCTCACCGACAGCAGCTTAGCGGCTTCACTCCTCAGAAAGAGCGATCGACTCACAGCACCGCGCCAGCCCTTTCACGCTCCGGAGCCCCTTACGGGGTTCCTTTGACGTTTCAGGGGGCGCTCCCGGTGCCCGCCAAGTCCCACGGCCACAGGCTAACGCTGCCTGTGGTTTTCCGAGCTGGGTCTCCGCTTCGCCGTAGCAGACGACCCGTTTCTGCAGGAGCTTCCTCTTCACAAAGTAAAGAGGACCGCCATTGCCGTTCGCGCTGCCCCCAGAAGTCAGCAGCAGCCATCTTCCACCCACCAGGGCTTTAAGCGTACTCACGCGTTTGCCAGCAAGCTGGACCTCTGAAACAGCCGTCTTTCCTGGCTTTTGGCTCCGCTCTCCAGCATTCCTCACTGCCCTTCCTGGCAGGAGCTTTCAGCGACATAACGCTGGCAGTCTTCCTCCCTTCTCACACTTGTCAGGAAACGCGGAACTTCCATAACCTATGCTTTTGCGTAAATAAATCCTGCGTCCAGTCAGGCTTCCCTGTGCGTCTCTGTTAGGGAGCTGACCTGGCAGGAGAGCAGAGTAGCAGCGGTCCTGCGTCCGTGTGAGATGAGGGATAAATCAAGTCCAAAGACAGTTTGGTTCTTATCTCTAGAAGCGTTTATTTACAAAGCAGTAAATCCATCAGAAACTTCCGACATTTCTCACTGTGCTCCAAAAGCACACACACACACAGCCTCCAAGCTGAGCTGCGTCTCAGCCAGAATTGAAAGCAAGTCTGGAGAGTGACACAGACTGTGACGTGCTTCTCTGCGTCAAGCTCCTCCCAGATACAGGACACCATGGAGTTTTAACCCTGTCAGCTCCAAACTCCACAGCCCCAACACCCCATGACATAATACTATTAATGTATTTGATAGATCAGAAATAAATTTGTGTCTCCAGCAATAAAAGTAACAGCTTCATCCTATGAATGAATCAGTGCTAAATATCCAAGGCTGAAGTTTCCATTAAGTGCAGTTATATATTGATGTTTAATATCGACCTTCTTCAGTGTGACACAGATTCCGCCTTGAAATAGAGGAGGTACGTCCAGGAGTGAGGCAAATGGAGAAAGGACAGTGAGAGAGGCCTGGGCAGAGAATTTACACTAGGATAGTCCTGTGTCAGAAAACGGGCACGAGATCTGGTGGCACATCATAATTATAAATACTAATTGGGATGACTGCCAATTGAACTTGATGTGTGTCATATTCCTTTGTTCTCTCCCTTGAAACACCAACAGGATTTTGTCTCCCTGCACTCTGAAGCAGACGATGGAGAAGACAGGCAAGAGTTCTGGGGGGCCATCTGTAAATTCAAAAGGAATAATGAAGAAACCATTTGAATGTATAGAGTGTGGAAAGAGCTTCAGTCAAAGTGAGAAACTTCAACAACATCATCGAACTCACACAGGGGAGAAACCATTTAAATGTATAGAGTGTGGAAAGAGCTTCAGTCAAAGGGGACACTTAAGACAACATCAACGAACTCACACAGGTGAGAAACCATTTGAATGTATAGAGTGTGGAAAGAGCTTCAGTCAAAGTGAGAAACTTCGACTACATCATCGAACTCACACAGGGGAGAAACCATTTGAATGTATAGAGTGTGGAAAGAGCTTCAGTCAAAGGGAAAACTTAAGACGACATCAACGAACTCACACAGGGGAAAAACCATTTGAATGTATAGAGTGTGGAAAGAGCTTCAGTCTAAGGGCAAACCTTAGAATACATCAGCGAACTCACACAGGGGAGAAACCATTCAGATGTATAGAGTGTGGAAAGAGCTTCTCTAATAGTGGGAAACTTCGACGACATCATCTAACTCACACAGGGGAGAAACCATTTGAATGTATAGAGTGTGGAAAGAGCTTCGCTCATACTGAGAAACTTAGACTACATCAACGAACTCACACAGGGGAAAAACCATTTAAATGTATAGAGTGTGGAAAGAGCTTCAGTCAAAGTGGACACTATAGACTACATCAACGAACTCACACAGTGGAGAAAGCATTTAAATGTATAGAGTGTGGAAAGAGCTTCAGTCAAAGTGAGAAACTTCAACAACATCATCGAACTCATACAGGGGAGAAACCATTTAAATGTATAGAGTGTGGGAAAAGTTTCAATAAAAGTGGACACTATAGAGAACATCAGCGAACTCACACAGGGGAAAAACCATTCAAATGTATAGAGTGTGGAAAGAGCTTCAGTCAAAGTGGACACTATAGAGAACATCAGCGAACTCACACAGGGGAAAAACCATTTAAATGTATAGAGTGTGGAAAGAGCTTCAGTCTAAGTGAAACCCTTAGAAAACATCAGCAAACTCACACAGGGGAGAAACCATTTAAATGTATAGAGTGTGGGAAAAGTTTCAATAAAAGTGGACACTATAGAGAACATCAGCGAACTCACACAGGGGAAAAACCATTCAAATGTATAGAGTGTGGAAAGAGCTTCAGTCAAAGTGGACAATATAGACAACATCAACGAACTCACACAGGAGAAAAACCATTTAAATGTATAGAGTGTGGAAAGAGCTTCAGTCAGAGTGGAGACCTTAGAAAACATCAGCGAACTCACACAGGGGAGAAACCATTTAATTGTATGCAGTGTGGGAAAACCTTCAGTCAAAGGGGACACTTAAGAGAACATCAACGAACTCACACAGGGGAAAAACCATTTGAATGTATAGAGTGTGGAAAGAGCTTCAGTCAAAGTGGACAATGTAAACGACATCAACGAACACACATGGGAAAAACCATTTGAATGTATAGAGTGTGGAAGGAGCTTCAGTTGAAGTGAAAACTCTTTGCTATTTGCTGTTTAGTAGCGCTGCAGAGAGCTTGCTGGGGAGACCATGCATTAAAAAGGGACTCAAAAATAACTTAAACAAGGTTTTAATAACAAAAACAAAAACTCCTTGTACACTAAATACATCAACAACAAACCAGACCCAACCACCAACCCATCCCCCAGGATAATGAGGGAGCTAGTTGCTGCTCCTTATATACTATGCCCAAATGCTGACACAGCTTGATTAACACACCTCAGCAGCACCTGCTATGTTTCACAGCTGTAAGACTGGGTCTCGTTATTTGCCCTGGCCCTTAAAGACATACACAACTTGTGAAACAATAATGAACCTTCACATTTTAAAGTGACCATTCAACATTTCTCCTGTGGTTCATTATTGTGGAACAAAAACATAAAGCATATTTTGTACATGTCTTTCATGTGTAACCTTTGGAAGAGCGTTAGTAAAAATATCTGCAATTTGATTGTCACCTGGAACATACTGAAATACAATCATTTCATCAGCAATTAGTTTCTTTACAAACTGTAAACGTAACCTTAAGACTCTAGTGCGCTGCGTATTGGTCTCTGAACATAGGATAGCGAGTCCACTCTGGGAATCAAGGTAAACTTTTACTGGTAGTGTTACTTTCATCTGTAGGTCGGCAAATACTTGCAGATACCATTCTATATCACGAGTGGCCTGAACGCATGCACATAATTCACTCTCTGTTGTGGAGAGACAAATAATGGTTTGTGTCTGGGACTTCCATTCAAATGGACAACCGTTATAACAAAACACCATACCAGACACACCCCTGCAATTATTTTGTGCCACTGCATGAGATGCATCACAGAAAATTTCAAAACCTTTGTCAATACTTGTAAATTGCAACCTATAATGTTTGGTATGTTTAAGGTACATTACCACTCTCTTAAGAGCAGAGAAACATTCCGTTGTGGGCTTTTCCACAAATTTTGCCAGAAAGTGAAAAGCATAAGTTATATCTGGTCTTGAGATTCTTTGAATGAAATTTAGCTTGCCTATAGCTGAACAATACAAAGTTTTGTTAGGAAATGACTTATCTTCACCTGTAAAGGCGAAACCACACACCATAGGTGTTTCCTTCCCATTTGCATTTTCTAAACATAGCATTTCAACAAGATCATCAATTTTTGCAGTTTGATGAACCAAGAAAGATCCATTTTTGCCCTTCTCAATTTGCATGGATAAGTAATTTTTAGCTATGCCTAATTCCACCACTTGAGCCAGACATCCTGGAGACCCTGAGCCAGACATCCTGTAGAGTGAAGTCAAATGGGCCTTAGAAAGCACTGCAAATAACAAGGCCAGTGGAAGTGATGCTATTCCAGCTGAACTATTTAAAATTTTAAAAGATGATGCTGTTAAGGTGCTACACTCAATATGCCAGCAAGTTTGGAAAACTCAGCAGTGGCCTGAGGATTGGAGAACACTCTACATCCCAATCCCAAAGAATGTTCCAACTACCGCACAATTGCACTCATTTCACATGCGAGCAAGGTTATGCTTAAAATTCTACAATGCAGGCTTAAGCAGTATGTGGACCGAGAACTCCCCAAAGTGCAAGCTGGATTTAGAAGAGGCAGAGGAACCAGAAACCAAATTGCAAACATGCGCTGGATTATGGAGAAAGCTAGAGAGTTCCAGAAAGACATCTAATTCTGCTTCATTGAATATGCAAAAGCTTTTGTTTTTTTATTTCTTTTTATTGAATTTCACTTAAATAACCAAAACAAAACAACAGTTACAGAAAAAAGAAAGGAAAAAAAAGAAAAAATATCCATACATAACACAAAAATAGCATCAATTTCCGTTACGGTTCCTTGTCTTACTCCTTGAATCTTTATATCTTTAGATATTTAGATCTTTCCTCTACACACGTATTGACCTCCTTCCCTCCCGATTTTGGGCTTCTTGATAAAAATTCTCTTTTTTCTGCAGCTAATGGTTTGCGCATCATAAGATTTATATCAGACCTGCTGTAGTTTTTAAGTTTCTATAGTTTCCTTCGATATATACCATAAATTTATTCCAATCGCTAATAAACTTTGTATTTTTTTTGGTTTCTATTTTTTTGCGTCATTTTTGCTAATTCAACATATTCAAATAATTTTGTTTGCCAATCTCTGACCGTTGGGGTATTTGAACTTTTCCAATTTTGTGCAATTAATATTCTAGCCGCTACTGTATTGGAAAAGTGTTTTATCTTCTTTTTTAATTTCATCCCCAATTATTCCTAATAGGAAGGCCTCTGGTCTTTTAGGGAAAGTGTATTTAAATATTTTTTTTAACTTGTTATAAATCAGGTCCCAAAATTTATTCATTTCCTCACAAGTCCACCACATATGGTAGAAATTGCCTTCTTTAATTTTACACTTCCAGCAGGCTTTATTTCCTGTTTTGTACATTTTTCCTAATTTTGCTGGTGTGATGTACCACCTATACATCTTTTTTCTAAATTTTCTCTAAGCGTGACACATGCCGTGAATTTCATTCTATAACTCCATAATTTCGACCACTTTTCATATTCTATATTGTATCCCAAATCCATTGCCCATTTTGTCATAACCTCCTTTATTTCTTCATCTTTAGTGTCCCATTCCAATAATATATCATACATTTTGGATAATAACTTGGTTTTGCCTTCAATTATTTCTATCTGAAATTTAGATTTTTTTCTCACTTATCCCTACTTTTTTGTCTTCCATCCATATTGCGTTTATTTGATGATACTGCAGCCAGCCTGTTAATTTGTCTTTCAGCTCTTCATATTTTCTCAATTTCCAGCCACTTTCTGATCTTATCAGTAGATCTTCGTAGGTCAATCTTTCTCCTTCCATATTTGCTTTTTTGGTTGTTAAAATGTCAATTGGTGATAACCACCAGGGCATCTTCCATTCTAAAAGTTTTTTATTTTTCTCCCATACTTCATATAGTGGTCCTCTAATAATATGACTTGAAAACCCTTTATGTACCTTTTCTTTATTTAGCCACAAGTAGGCGTGCCAACCGAACCTATTGTAGAAACCTTGTAGGTCTAACAGGTCGGTGTTTTCCAAATTAATCCAATCTTTGATCCAACAAAGGCAGGAGGCCTCGAAGTATAATTTCAAATTTGGCACCGAGAATCCCCCTCTTTCTTTTCGATCTGTGAGTAATTTGAATCTAATTCTCGGTCTTTTCCCTTGCCATATAAATTTCGAAAGAGTTTTCTGCCAATCCTTAAACATTGTGGAACCTCTAATCACAGGGATGTTTTGGAACAAGAATAACATTCTTGGGAGTATGTTCATTTTTATTGCCGCCATCCTTCCAACCACGGAAGTTTCGCTCTGTTCCATGTATCTAGATCTTTTTTAATTTCCTTCCATGTTGTCAAGTAATTATCCTGAATTAAGTTTATATTTTTTGTAGTTAGCCAAATTCCTAGATATTTTATTATTTTAGCCACCTTGATTCCATTCTGTATCTCTTAATTTTTCTCTTTCATCTTTTCCCAGATTTTTAGTCAGCATTTTTGTCTTTGATTTATTCAATTTAAAACCGGATAGTTTGCCATATTCTTCTAATATTTCCAGAGCCTTACTGACGCTTTTTTGCGGCTCTTCTAGGGATAACATCAAATCGTCTGCATACGCTTTTAATTTGTGTTCTTTCCTTCCTACTTTGATCCCTCGAATCTCTGGTGTTGCTCTTATTTTGTTCGTAATTATCTCTAATACCATAATGAATAAAAGCAGGAATAGAAGGCAACCTTGTCTTGTTCCTTTTTCAATTTTAAATGCGTAGGAGTCTGGTTGGTATTTCTTTAAAGATGATAATTGGTCTTCCTTCAATTATTAATTTCTTTTGGTAACTTACTCTCAATATTGTATTTTTCATCTCTATCGAGTTGAATATGACTAAACAATCTCCTAGAACCTTTTTTGATTTTACTTGTTTGGACCTTATTTTAATTCTAAAAGCGTTTTCTAAGCCCCGGATAAAATTCAAAATTCTAACAGATGCAAAAGAAAGAGGGGGATTTGCCCTGCCGGACTTAAGGTTATATTACGAAGCTGCGTCCTTCTGCTGGTTGAAGGATTGGTTTTTACTAGAAAACACTGATGTCCTAGATCTGGAAGGGTTTAACAATGCGTTTGGGTGGCATGCATATTTGTGGTACGACAAGGTAAAGGTTCATAAATTGTTTAAAAACCATATTGTCAGGAAAGCCTTGTTCAATGTCTGGACCAAATATAAAGACTTACTTGAAAACAAGACTCCGAGGTGGCTATCACCAATGGAGGCTAAGGCCCCAAAAATGCTTAACATGGAGGGTGGCTGGGCAAAATATTGCGAGATAATAGAAAGAGTCGGAGACAATTGGAAGTTGAAGAGTTTAGAAAAATTAAAAGATAAGGTGCGAGACTGGCTACACTATGCCCAAATACAAGAAACTTTTAAAAAGGACAAAAAAATTGGCTTCCAGGTGGAGAAATCGAAATTAGAGACAGAACTACTCGAACCTAAGACGAAAGTGCTTTCAGGAATGTATAACTTGTTGCTTAAATGGAATACTCAAGACGAGACTGTCAAATCAGCTATGATAAAATGGGCTCAAGATTTTGGGTACAACATTATGTTTGAAGACTGGGAAAGGTTATGGACCACCGGTATGAAATTCACGGCTTGTACTGCCCTGAAAGAAAACATTATGAAAATGATATACAGGTGGTACATGACCCCAGTCAAACTTGCAAAGATATATCATTTGTCTGATAATAAATGTTGGAAATGTAAGGAAGCTGAAGGAACTTTTTTTCACCTCTGGTGGACATGCCCGAAGGTGAAGGCTTTTTGGGAAATGATTTATAATGAGTTGAAAAAGGTATTTAAGTATACCTTTTGCAAGAAACCAGAAGCCTTCCTCCTGGGCATTGTGGGCCAGAGAGTGTTAAAAAAGGACAGAACTTTTTTTCTCTATGCAACTACTGCAGCAAGAATCCTTATAGCTAAATACTGGAAGGCACAGGAGCTACCCACGCTGGAAGAGTGGCATACGCAACTGATGGACTACATGGAATTGGCCGAGATGACGGGCAGAATCCGGGACCTGGGAGAAGAGGCAGTGGAAGAGGACTGGAAAAAATTTAAGGACTATTTACAAAAGCATTATAAGTTATATGAATGTTGAGAATTTGCTAAGTTATTGGAAAAACATGCTTCAGTATGGAGATTTGAAAATGGGGGAAATTAAGTTATGATTGTGGAAAGTTCAAAATTTAGAGCAATGTTCCTAATATTAGGGATGGAGGATAGAAAGAAGTTACTCAACAATAAGTACTCTAAATCCAAAATATAATCAGATGAAAGTACAAAAACGCATGAAACAAGGTATTAATTTGCTGTAATTTTATTTTTTATAAAGAATGCAGGGCGCTGGGGATGTGGGGAAGTCCAGTGGATCATGAAAAATGTCTGAAATTTTCTTTTTTCTATTTTCCTTTTTTTGTTCTGTAAAACCGCTTTTGTTGAGTTACTGACGATGTATTTGACCCTGGAAAAAAGCAATAAAAAATATTTAAAAAAAAATAAAATAAAAGCGTTTTCTATCGTATATACAATCTCTTGCTTTTCTCCCAAGGAGCAGGCGTCTTTTAATTTCGTGGCTGCTGTCACCATCTGCAGTGATCATGGAGCCCAAGAAAGTAAAATCTCTCACTGCCTCCATTTCCCCCCCTTCTATTTGCCAGGTGATGGAACCAGTGGCCACGATCTTCGTCTTTCTGATGTTGAGCTTCAGACCATATTTTGTGCTCTCCTCTTTCACCCTCATTAAAAGGTTCTTTAATTCCTCCTCACTTTCTGCCATCAAGGTTGTGTCATCTGCATATGTGAGGTTGTTGAGATTTCTTCTGGCAATCTTAATTCCAGCCAAATTACATTAAGATAAGAAAATGGCTGCAGGAGAGGAGCATGGCAGCAAGAGAGAGAAAATGGCTGCGCGATTTGGCTCTTTTATGGAGTCAGCCAGGGCCACGCCCATCTCCCAGGGGGAGGATGCTCCAGACCAGTGGAACAGGAATTTACACTGACTGGGGTAACCTCCCCCTGCCTGTGCCCACTCTCGGGAAACAAGGAATGTTGCATTGGACTGTTCCAATGGATTACATCCCACATGAACTACCAGCTACCTCTGGGCATTGAGGATGGAAATCCTCTCCCCACCTTTGCAACTGGACTTAAGGCACAGACAGGAAGCATGTTCTGGCCTGTGAATAAACAAGAGCTGTTTGAAGAATCACTGTGTCGTCTGATATGTTCACCCACAACTTAACTCCCACAGTGCTTTCTTCATACTGCAATTGAATAATGAAAAGACTTTTTCTAATTCTAGGGGAAGGAGGGGCTGCAGGTACCAGAGAAGTCTCCTCGTGAGCCTATTTTCGCTCAGAGGCACCATGTGGCAGCCCCAGGGCTTCTTCTTCCTTTGGGTTTAGGGGAAGATCCTGCTCAAATCTTCCATTCTTGGACAAGGTGAGTGAGCGGGTGGTTGTGGAAGAACTCCAGGCACACCTGGAGGATGCGGACCATTTGGATCCCTTCCAATCGGGATTCAGGCCTCACTATGGGACTGAAACTGCCTTGATTGCGCTGGTCGATGATCTCTGGTGGGCTAGGTACAAATGTGACAGCTGTTTCCTAGTTCTGCTGGATTTTTCAGGGGCCTTTAATACCATTGAGCACGACAACCTCCTGGACCGTGTAGAGGAGCTGGGAGCTGGCAGCACTGTTATGCAATGGGTCTTCTCCTTTGTCCTGGGTCGTATCCGGAAGGTGGTGTTGGGGGATGAGTGTTGGACCTCTGGGCTCTCACTTGTGGGGTGCCACAGGGTTCCGTCCTCTTCCACATGCTTTTTAACATCAATATGAAGCCGCTGGGAGAGATCTTCAAGGGGGTGGGCTGGGTGTTCATCAATATGCGGATGATACCCAGTTCCACACCTCTTTCAAATCGGAACCAGTGAAGGTGGTGAAAGTCCTGTGTGAGTGCCTGGAGGCGGTTGGAGGATGTATGGCGGCTAATGGATTGAGGTTGAATCCTGACAAGACAGATGCACTGTTTTGGGGGGACAGGGCAGGCAAGATTGGATAATTCCTGGTCCTGAAAGGGGTAACTGTGCCCCTGAAGGACCAGGTGTGCAGCCTGGGAGTCATTTTGGACTCACAGCTGTCCCTGGAGGCACACGTCAATTCTGTGTCCATGGCAGTGTCTACCAGCTGCCTCTGGTATGTAGGCTGAGACCCTACCTGCCCGCAGACTGTCTCGCCAGAGTGGTGCATGCTCTAGTTATCTCCCGCTTGGACTACTGCAATGCGCTCTACGTGGGGCTACCTTTGAAGGTGACCTGGAAACGACAACTAATCCAGAATGCGGCAGCTAGACAGTTGACTGGAAGCGGCCAAGACCACATAACAACACCAGTCTTGAAAGACCTACATTGGCTCCCAGTATGTTTTCGAGCACCATTCAAAGTGTTGGTACTGACCTTTAAACCCTAAACGGCCTCAGCCCAGTAGACTTGAAGGAGCATCTCCACCCCCATCGTTTTGCCAGGACAATGATGTCCAGCTCCGAGGGCCTTCTGGCGGTTCCCTCACTGTGAGAAGCGAAGTTACAGGCAACCAGGCAGAGGGCCGTCTCAGTAGTGGCGCCCGCTCTGTGGAAAGCACTCCCATCATATATCAAATAAATAAACAACTATCTGACGTTTAGAAGACATCTGAAGGCACCTCTGTTTAAGGAAGGTTTTAATGATTTATTTTTTAATGTATTTTTTAATATTCTGTTGGAAGCCACCCAGAATGGCTGGGGTTAATAATAATAATAATAATATTGAACTAATTCTTCAATCGTGCTTTTGGGGAGTCTTCCTGCAAGCAGACCACTGTGTACACAAGGGTGTCACAAACCTGGGTTTCCACTCTTTTTGGAAGACAACTGCTAAAGACATAGGAAAAACAATCATTGGAAAACAAATAAATATTGATATATATTTATGAAGGCAACCCAGCTTAGGGAAGATTTTTATGTTGATGTTTCATCGTGTAAATAAACAATAATAGTCACACATACGTATATACGTATATTATTTAAACTATACAAATAATTGTAATAAATCAGCACGGCCCCTGCGTCTTATTACTGCCTCCTTATTACCTATGCCAGTCTTCAGCAGACATGGATTATGCCTTTCTTCTTCTTCTGGCCTTTTTGAGGAGCCAGGAAGAGTCTACGTAAGACCCTCAACTTAAATCTATTGAAATGATACAATAACAAAAGTAAATAAGGAAAGAATAAGTGTGCAGCTGCCACCCTGCTGTGGAGGGAAACATCAATCCATCAGCTCATACACAAACAGGAAGCCACCCGCTCCCGCCCCCATTTCCACTCTCCGCTGTGGGGAGAGAGGCGACTTGGGGGGAGGAGGGGGCCATTTCCCCACGGAGCCCCAAGAGCAGGAGGCCAAAGGCAGCGCCATCTCTTCCTGTTCCCATCCCAACACAGGCAGGGGCTGCTCTGCGAACGTAGCTCTAGAGGCGCGCGCCTGCGACAAGGAACCCGAAGTGTCTATAGGTCGGAAGTTTCCAGGGGGCCCAAAGTGAAAAGTGGGAGGGGAAGGGGAGGAGGGGTGTGGGTTGACTAGTTCCCCTCACCCCCCTACTCCGCTTTCTATTGCGGGGAAGGAACCCGGAACAGCGAGCAAGGGAGGCGGGGGTCCAGAGACGACAAAGAGGTAAATAGGCTGCGTGGGAAAGGGGGCGATTTAGGGGGAAGAGGAAAAGACAGAGACCCCTCCCGGAAACAGAGCCATAGCTATGGGGGTGGCCAGCCGGGGGTGGTTGGTTTTTTTGCACCAGGTGACGCCTCCAGCAGGGCGCCGTTGAGGATGTCTTTGTGGGGACGCAAATATCCCCAGTTGGGTCTTTGACTCGGGGGAAATACAGCCTAGTTTCACCCCTGCCCGCAAAAGAGCCCCTCTCCTGGGCCTCATAAGCAGGGGCTCCGATCCCCGCAATCCTGCTGCGAAAGGGGGGGGCAACACCTGCAGGGATTGCGTGGCAGGATCTCCTTTGGAGCCCCCCCCCCATGTTTCTTTTCCCTGGGGGTCCAGGAGGTGCTCAAGGCCCCCGATCCATGCAATCCAGCTGCCCTCTCCTTTGCAGCGCCCTCCCCTCCACACGCGTCTCTTTTCCCCGGGGGCTCAAGCGATTCTCGGCAGCCCTGCACCCCTTGGGCGCCTTTGCGAGAACGGAAATGTGATGCCCACCAAGGGGGTCCCCCCTGGATTTGATCCCAGGACCCAAACATGACGCGCCCCGCTCTCTTCCGTTCCCCGCCTGGCCGGAATCCCTCAAGGCGCAGGAGCGGAGTCCATGAAAGGGTTAAAGGAAGTGAAATAGGCCTGGATAGAGACCCCCCCCTCCCTCTCCCGCCTCCCTGCCCGTCTTGCGAGGCTCCTCCGGATGGAGAGGTTGGTGCGCCCGGGAGAGATTCGGCGCAGAGGGCGAGGGGTGAGCCGTGCCAAGGGGGTTTCTGGGCGCAGTGGAGACTGTGGGACGGAGGGAGGTGGGCAGAGGAAGTTGGGGGGCTGAGGGAGGAATGGCAGCATCCCTGGGGGATAGAAGCCGAGCAGAGCAGAGAGGGAGGGAGAAAGACTCTTCCTTTTGGAGAGATGTCTCCATCCTTGGGCGCTGGAGGAGGAATCTCCGGTGGTGGGTCTGCCTTGGCTTCTCCCTCCTGCCCAGGAATCTGCCACTCCTTCAAGTCGACCAGAGAGAGAGAGAGAGTTGTCCCTGATGGTGGGGTTTTTTCCCACTGATTCCCCCACCTTTTCCCCCATGGAAGCTCAATCCTCTCCCCAGTGATCCTCTCAAGCTACTGCTGAAGGAATGGGTTTCCAAAACCCAAAACTGACTGTGCAGGCAGTTTTTAAACTGCACCAAAATCCCCATTTCTCCTTAGCTAAAATGCATAAACTTGATGGCTGTGGGCTGCATTATACCAAGTCAAACCGTTGGTTCACCTTGGAGAGCAGAAGAGAGAAAAAGGTGGAAGGTCCTGAGAGGGAGGAGGGAGGAGGAGGCCTTCTCCAAAGCGGCTCTTTGCTTCTGGAAGCCCCGCCCAGGAAGTAGCCAGATACCTCTTCCTCTCTCTCAGGCTCCCTTTCTTAAGTATTTCTTCTTCTTTTTTAAATAAATTTTATTAAGTTTTCCATCATAATAACACAAACCACAAAGCAAAATGATACACAAAAACAAACAAACAAAAAAGGGGGGAGGAAAAAAAACAAATCTACAATAAACAAATATACAATAAAAACAAACGTAATTCTTCCCAAATCCAACTTTTTAAACATCTTAATTGACTTCCTCAAGTCCCTCCCTTCTGAGTTTCCTTGTAATTTAACAGTAACAGCTTTCCAATATCCTTATTAGACTAAAACAATTTCCAATTATAGTCATCTTATTCACTTTTCTTAACATTCTAAATCCTATTTATTTAATTATAACTTAACTTATCCTAGGCCTATTTGTTTCTTTCAAGTAATTTCTAATTTTTTATACAATACAATAACAATATTTGTTCAAATTGTCCTTAAATTTCCTCCAGTCCTCTTGAAACTCCTCTTCTTTCTGGTCGTGGATTCTTCCAGTCAGGTCAGCTAGCTCCAAAAAGTCCATCATCTTCATCTGCCAAATCTTCCACTGTTGGTAGTTCTTGTGTTTTCCAATTTTTAGCAAGTAATATTCGAGCGTTCGTTGTGGCATACAGAAATAATTTAACATCTTTCTTGGGCAATTCTAAACCTGTTATTCCAAGGAGAAAGGCCTCTGGTTTCTTAATAAATGTATATTTCAACATTTTTTTTCAGTTCGTTATATATCTTCTCCCAGAAGTCTTTCACCTTGGGACAAGTCCACCACATATGGAAAAAGTACCTTCTTTTTCTTTACATTTCCAACAAAGGTTATCACTTTTGTGATAAATCTTTGCTAGTTTTACAGGGGTCAAGTACCATCTATACATCATCTTCATAATGTTTTCCTTTAACATCGTACATGCAGCAAACTTAACCCCTTTCCTCCATAGCCTCTCCCAGTCCTCCATCATTATGTTATGTCCCACATCCCTTGCCCAATCAATCATAACCGATTTAACTTGTTCATCCTTTGTATGCCACTCCAACAACAAACTGTACATTTTAGACATATTCTTATCATTAGTATCTAACAACTCCGTTTCCAATTTGGTTTTTTCTGTTGCAAAACCATTTCTCTTATCCATCTTCTATAATTCGTTAATTTGATAATATTGCAACCAATTCACTTTATCTTTAATTTGTTCAAAAGGTTTTAATTTAAAGCCTTCCTGATTCTCTAACAACAAATCTGAATACCTCCACCATTTGTTTTCCATATTTAACTTTTTTTGGGCCTGTGCTTCTATTGGTGAAATCCATTTTGGTGTTTTTCTTACTAAGAGTCTAGTCCATACATTGTATAATGCCTTTCTAATTACATGATTCTTAAAACCACTGTGGGCCTTTACCTTGTCATACCATAGATATGCATGCCATCCAAAACGATTACCCAATCCCTCCAAGTCTAACACATCGTCATTCTCTAATTGAATCCAATCCTTGATCCAGCAGAATGCAGCAGCTTCAAAGTATATCTTCAAATCTGGTAGGGAAAAGCCCCCTCTTTCTTTTATATCTGTAAGTAATTTATATTTAATTCTAGGTTTTTTCCCCTGCCAGATAAATTTAGACAATGCCTTCTGCCATTCTTTAAAACATTTAACATTATCAATGATTGGTAAAACTTGAAATAAAAACAGCATCTTCGGCAATACATTCATCTTAACCACCGATATTCGGCCAATCAATGAAAGTTTTAGGTTTGACCATATCTCAAGATCTCTCTTGATTTCATTCCATAATTTTTCATAGTTATCTTTGTAAAGATTCAAACTCTTTACCGATAAGTTCACACCCAAATATTTAACTTTTTCACAGAAACAAGGCCTGTCCTTTCAAAAAGGTTTTTTCTTTCCTCATTATCTAAGTTTTTTCCCTAAAACTTTGGTTTTTAATTTAAATCCTGCTACCTGCCCAAACTCTTGAATCAGCTCCAGTGCTTTTACTGCACTGGTTTCTGGATCTTGTAAAGTTAAAACCAAGTCATCAGCAAAGGCTTTTAATTTATATTGCTTGGATCCTACTACAATGCCTTTAACCTCCTCCTCTTTCCTCAACATGTTTAGCAAAACCTCCAGAACAGAAATAAATAGCAGAGGGGAAAGTGGGCACCCTTGCCTGGTTCCTTTCTCAATTCTGATTTCCTCTGAGACCACATTATTAACTTTGATTTTTGGTTTTTGTTCAAAATAGATCGCATTGATACCATTTAAAAATTCCTGGCCAACCTCAATTCTTTCTAGGTTTTTCATCATAAATAACCAAGACACATTATCAAAGGCTTTTTCAGCATCAGTAAACATTAACATTGCTTTACAATTTCTTTTCACTTCCAACCTTTCTATTATATCAATTATATTTCTAATGTTATCTTTCATATGTCTCCCAGGCAGAAATCCTGCCTGGTTCTTATGTATATAATTTGATAGAACCTTTTTTAATCTATTGGCCAAAATGTTTGCGAAGATTTTATAGTCCACATTAAGCAATGAGATTGGTCTATAATTTTTTACATCAGATCTATCTTGGTCTATTTTTGGAATCAGAGTGATAAATGCATCTTTCCAGGTTTCGGGAGCTTTGTCCCCTCTTAAAATCTTATTACACACATCTGCCAATGGTTGAATTAGCCAATCTTTCAATATTTTATAATATTTTTGCAGAAAGACCATCCGGTCCCAGGGCTTTGCCTAACTGCATCTTATTTATTGCCATCTCAACCTGTCTTGTGATCATGCCATCTAGTAGGAACCTTTTTTCCTCGGGAATTTTCTGCATTTCATTCGCCGCAAGAAATTGCTCAATTTTATCCTTATCTTCTTTACCTTTTTTATACAGCTGTTTAAAGTATTTCTGAAAACATTTTCTTATATCTGCAGGGTTTTCCATAGATTTTCCATCAGATACAATGTTTGTAATAGTACTTTGCTTCTGTCTCTTTTTTAATTGCCAAGCCAACAATTTCCCACATTTATTCGCAGATTCAAATTTTTTCTGTTTCATCATTTTAATTTTCCATTCTATTTCCTGGTTAATAATTTGAGAAAATTGAATCGGCAATGCTTTAATTTCTTTTGGAATCTGTTGACTCTTTGGCATTAATCTTAAACTCTTCTCTTTGTCTTTTATTTGAGACAGAATTTTCTCCTTTTTCTCATTCTGTATCTTTTCCCTTATCGAATTCTGTTGTATGAGGAAACCTCTCATTACTGCCTTACTTGCATCCCAAATGACTCTTGTTTCAACCTCTGTGTTCATATTTAGTTCAAAATAATATTTAAGAGTCTTTTGGGCCTTACTAATCATCTGTTCATTCCTCAACAACTCATCATTCATCCTCCATCTAAAGGAACCCTGCAGGTATAATTTCATCTGCAAAACCACTGCATTATGATCTGAGCAAGTCTTAGGGCAAATTTCTGTTTTAGTAACCTTAGGAACCAAATCTCTGGATATCCACAAATAGTCGATTCGGGAGAAAGATTGATTTGAATTTGATAAAAAAGTGAAATCTCTCTCCATTGGATTTCGTAGCCTCCATATATCCCACAAATCGTATTTATCAATCATATCAAAGAAAATCTTTGGTAGTCTGCCGGAACTTGGATTTTTCTGGCCCTGTGTTTTATCCATTAATGCTGATGCTACTCCATTCAGGTCTCCCATTAAAATCAATTTGTAATCCATGAGTTTTAAGTCCAGATTCTTAAAAAATTCCACTTTGCCATCATTTGGTGCATAAATTCCCAGCAAAAGAAATTTATCGCCTTGTGGCGTAATTTCAACTGCCGTGTACCTCCCTTCCTCATCTTTAAACAACAATTTGGGGTTCCATTTTTCTTTAACATAAAAAAACACACCTCTTTTTTTCACTTTGTCGGATGAAATAAATTCCTGCTCAAGTTTCTTATTTTGGAGAATTTTCCTATGAAGCCTTGTAACATGTGTTTCTTGTAGACAAATTATGTCCAAATTCTGTCTTGCCAGTACGTGATAAACTTGATTCTTCTTAAAACGCGAATTTAGACCATTCACATTCCAGGAGTAGATTTTCCAAGACATCCTGATTTGTTAGGGGCCCACTGCCCCTGCTCCTAATGAAGAAGAACTTTCCAGTCCAAGCTCTTTTGCGTTTTTCTCCAAAAATCTTTCTTTCTCTCCGACAGTTGTTATTCTTTGTTTCCTTCCTTGAAATTTAAAAGATAATCCTTTCCACTGCATGGTTAATCGGTGGTGCTGGTGGTGCTGATGATGTGTATATACCAATCCAGGAATGTGGGAGAAGGATGCTATAGAAAGGCTTTCAGGGTTTATATATAAGTATATCCTGAAGGCATTTCTATTACTTTTATTTATTGTAGCCAATGTCAGAGTGAGATACGATCTATCAGCATCCAAAGATCCATAATCCGTCCCAGTCTGGGGCATTTCCATGATAGACAATACCTGTGGCTGGAGGCTCTACACTCAGCGCTGTGCATCTGCAGGCCTGGAATTGCCAGTATTACAGGAGCTTGCCAAAATTAGAGACTGTATCAGTTACAGATAGGTAGCCGTGTTGGTCTGCCATAGTCAAAATAAAAAAATTCCTTCCAGTAGCACCTTAAAGACCAACTAAGTTAGTTCTTGGTATGAGCTTTCGTGTGCATGCAGCTATCCCAGCTATCTCCCTATCTCCCATTCCCACCACCCTTCTGAGTAATACCCCTCCCCACCTTCTCACTATATAGAAGGATCTGGCAACTTCTGTTTCAGTGTATCTGAAGAAGTGTGCATGCACACGAAAGCTCATACCAAGAACTAACTTAGTTGGTCTTTAAGGTGCTACTGGAAGGAATTTTTTTATAGAGACTGTATGTGAGTGAGAGTTTGCGTGTGGGATGATCATTTACAGCAACCGTGTAATTTTCTCCATCCGTAACTTTTCATGAGCCGATATTGCGGTAGGAATTCCAAAATAACTATGCAAAACCTACAAAGAGGCTCTCAGGATAATGGAGATTGCGAGTATTCCTGCTCCACAGTCCACATCCTCAGCCTGCAGCCCACAAATGCTGAGGCCATAATACTTTTATAAGCTCTTAACGGGACATCAGCTACTTTGTTAGACTTTCTTCAACACATGAATATTTTTGAATACTTTTCCAGTGACGTAAATAGCACTTCGGTTTTACTTATTCCGCACAGGAGAGACACTGATCTGCAAGTCTGAGCTCAACTCCTTCCTTGAATCAGAAATATACAGAGACTTTGAAAGGTATGTCGTTCCTCTTGCCTGGGAGACTGTATCTTTGTAGGTCTCGTTTCAGTTTGCGGGAACATGAGAAAAGTCCTGCTGGATTAGGATCAGGGCCCACCTCGTCCATCATCCTCTTCTCACAAGGACCAGCCAAGGAGAACCCCCCCCCCAGCAGGGCCAACAACTGTCTTCCCTCTCAGGACTCCCAGCCCCTGGGATTCAGATGAATAATTCCTCTGTGGGGGGAACTGAAGGAGTGCTACTGAAATGGTGGGTGGTTCTGAGAAGGTGGACACAATGGAGCCGCCTCAGGAAGTAAATGGTGCAGGATTAGGGAATGTGTGCAGTTGCTTGGAATGTATCAGGAAGATGTTACACATCACGGAGGAAGGAGGAAACAATACAGATATTTAGCTTTTTTAGAAGATGGAGAAAGTGTGTCCCTCCAGATGTTGTTCCAGTAGAACTCCCATCATCCCTGGACATTGGCCATCCTTGCTTGGGCTGACGGTACTTTGAGTCCAACCACATCTGGAGGGCCAGAGGTGCCCACCGCAGCATAGAGGATTCCTCTAGAGGCTCAGACTCACTTGGGAGATCCAGGTGGGTGTGAGACATGTTTTCAGGGATTATGATTGATACCTAGACTCCAAATCCAAGGTGCCCACACTAAATGAAGGTCTGGATGATACCCTCAATTAGGTCTGGCTTATATTCCAGAAGACGGCCAACCAGAGGATAGATCTGAAGGTTCTGAACTGAGTTACAATCGAGATTCTGAGTTACAATTCAGGCTGAAAAATGGAGTCAGGGATCCTTTTTTAAAAAAAGTTTTATTTATACAACAAGAAAAAACACACAAATACCAAATTACACACAAATTACAAAAATAACCATATACACATAATTTTCTTAGCAAACAATAAAACATCTATTGGTCTTAACACTAAAGACCCAACCTCCCATCTATTCCATATTTCAAATTCATATTACTTTTTGCCAGTACACACTTTTATCATAATTAAACTTATTCTCAATAAATCTAATTTCTTATATCTACCTGGCAAGTATTACTGAAGTTCCTCGAATGCTGCAACAGAATTTAAACTACTATATTTATTTTTCAGATAATCTTTGAAAACCTCCCATTTTGAAACAAATTCCTGTTTTGATTTATTCTTTATTTTTTCTGATAAACCATCTAATTCGGCATATTCTGTCAGCTTTTGGATCCAATCTTGTATAGAGGGGATTTCATTACTCTTCCATTTTGCTCTTGCAAAACTCTTGCTACCGCCGTCGCATATAAAAAGATACCCTTCCTCTTTTGTGGAATAGCCAAATCTGTTATTCCCAGGAGGTAGGCCTCTGGTTTTTTATTGAAAGAGATCTTTAGCATTCCTTGCAGTTCTACATGGATACTCTCCCAGAATACCTGTATTTTCCTACATGTCCACCACATATGGTAGAATGTTCCTGATTCACCGCATCTCCAACAATTACTTGACACATTTTTATACATTTTTGAAAGTTTCCATGGTGTTAGATACCATTGATGTTGCATTTTTTGAAAGTTCTCTCTAATCGTGTAACAATTTGTGAATTTCCAATTGATCTTCCATAAATTTTCCCATTGGGCCATGGTTATTGAATGGCCAAAATCCTGGAACCACCTCACCATTGCCACTGTTACCTCCTCCTCCTTGACTGTCCAGTCAAGAAGGAGTCGATAAGTTTTGGAAAGAGTTTTTCTTTTAGAATTTACAAGATCAGATTCGAATCGGGAAATTTCTGTTGAGAACCCCTTTTGTTTGTCAGATTTAAATTTTTCAAATAACTGATGGTATTGGAACCAGTCTGAGATGTGTTCTCTTATTTCCTCAAAGTTTTTAAATTTTATTTGGTTATCTTCATTTCTTGTTTTATATATTGGCCAGCTTTCCTGAGTATTTTTCCGTTTTACTGCTACGGCTTCTATTGCAGAAGCAGCAAGATTCAACTTTGGACTCTATTGCGATGTTGCAAATTCAGAGAAGGGAGAATACCCTAAGATTCAGAGGAATAACAGAGGACGCAGAGGAAATAATTGAGAAAAAAATCTCAAAAGAGCTAGCAGCTTGGTTCGACCTAGAAGAAGCAGAAGTAACACAAAAAATAGAAAAAGCATTTAGAGTCAAATCTAATGCAGCAAAAGCAAATAACTGGCCGGCTGACTGTTTGGTCTCTTTTAACTCTATGGATTTCAGAAATAGAATTTTACAAGCTAGCAACAAGAAGAAATTCAAGTCGGAAGGAAATGATATTATTGTCCACAAGATTATTCCAAATCAATTGATAAAAAAGAGAGAAGCTTACAAACCTCTAGCCGAGGCACTAAAGGCAAAGGCAGTGGACTATACGTGGGAGTACCCTGAAGGCATCTCCCTTTAAAGGGAAACGTAGAAAGTGCTTGTTGGCATTAGATGCGGACAAGTTCTGGAGAAAGTACCGGAAAGAGCTCGGAGGGAAAAGGCAATTGTTGGGAGAATCAGAGGAAATTGAACAAACAGTTGAGAGTTAGGAGACAGATCTAAGAAGGGAATTTATTAAATGTATACTGAGACCTTGAATGTGTAAATTTATTTATTTATTATTTTTTATTAATCCGTTCACGTATCATAAGAAATAAAGTATGGATTATAAATTTATTACTTGGAACGTAAATGGTTTAAATGAAAAATCAAAAAGGAACAAGGTGGAACATATTCTGGTAAAGCAAAAATATGATCTAATCTGTCTGCAAGAAACCCATGTAACGGAAAAACATAAAAGAGTATTAATAAACAAAAGATTGGGGCTTGAGTTTATTGCATCAAGTAAAGAAAAAAAGAGAGGGGTGGTAATCTATGTAAAACCTCAGCTGGAGCCAAAACTGCTTTACAATGATGAAAAAGGTTGAACAGTGATTATAGAAGTTAAGATCAATAATGAAAAAGTGATAGTTATTGGAGTTTATGCACCAAATGAAAGAAAATCCGAATTCTATCAATTCTTGGAAGAAAAAGTCATAGAATATCTAGGGGGAGAAATTATATTATTAGGAGATTTTAATGGAGTAGTCAATCCAAACATGGACAGAACAATAAAGAAGAAGAAAAAGAGGCAGAACAAACTCCCAACTACATTTTTCCAATTAATAGAACTCCTGAATTTGTTTGACGCTTGGAGGTTTAAGAATCCAACAGAGAAAGAATTTACACACTATTCAGAGCCACATAAATCGGCGGGACGAAACGACACGATCTGGACAACAAAGGATTTATTAAATAATATTACAAAAGCAGAAATACATCCAAGGACAATTTCAGATCATAGCACAGTCTGGGTTAACTTTAAAGGAAAAGAAGAAAAGATTAAAAGGTGGCAACTTAATGAGAGTATGTTAAACGATGAAAAAACTGTACAGAAGGCCAAGCAAATCTTAGAAGAATATTTTAAGTTTAATTTAAATCAAGGAGTAGATCTAGAGACGGTTTGAGACGCGGGTAAAGCCGTCATAAGAGGCTTCTTTATCCAACAAAACGCATTCCAAAGGAAAATAAAGGAGAAGAAGAAAATGGAGATTTGGGAGGAAATTAGAAAAAATGAAAGGATCCTTTTCCAAAAACCAGATGATGAACTAATTAAGCAAAATATAAAAATTTTACAGACGCAATTCTCCATGATAATAAACGGAGAGACAGAATGGAAGATAAAATGGTTGCGACATAGAAATTTTGAGTTTGCAAATAAACCTGGCAAACTTCTGGCCTGGCAATTAAAGAAGAAAAAGGAAGATAGAATTATCAATAAAATTAAAATTAAAGACAAATGGATTCAAGAACCGAAGGAAATTAGTAAAACTTTTGCTAGTTTTTTCGGAAAACTATATAAAGAAGGTCCAGAGACTCTAGAAAAAATAATTGATTATTTGGGCAGAAATAAACTACCAATAATACTGAAATCTTGAACTCACTAATAACAGCTATGGAGGTGCAACAAGCTATACAGAGATCAAAATTAGGAAAGACACTGGGCCCAGATGGTCTCCCAGCTAATTACTATAAAAAGTTAGAACAAGCATTATTTCTTCCCATGAAAGACCTAATGAATAATCTGGCAACTGGAAAGCTACCGAAAACCTGGAAGGACAGCTTTATTACTCTTATCCACAAACAGGGAACAGATGCCTCAAACATGGCCAATTACAGACCCATTGCACTGCTAAATAACGATTACAAGATATTTGCAGACATTCTTGCAAATAGATTAAAAATGGTGCTGAAAGAGATAATTCATAAAGATCAAACCGGATTTCTTCCCGGACGATTTATGCAATCCAACATGAGATGTGTGATAAATGTATTAGAATATTTGGATATTAAAATTGATAAACCAGCAGCTATTATGTTGGTGGACGCTGAAAAAGCTTTTGACGTGTCCTGGAAATTTATGAAAAAATTAATGGAAGAAATAGGACTGGGAGAAAATATTTGTGAAGGAATAAATGCCATCTATTCGGAACAATATGCAAAATTGATAATCGACGGAAGAATTACTGAGGAGTGCAAAATAAACAAGGGAACCAGACAGGGCTGCCCACTGTCACCACTGATATTTATCTTGGTGATGGAAGTCTTGAACAATCAGATAAGAAAGGATCAGCTTGTTAAAGTCATCACTCTGGGAAACAAAACATATAAAATTAAAGCTTTTGCGGATTTACTTGTTATGACTGAAACCCCTAAAGAAAGTCTGAAAAGAGTGCTGGAATTGATTATAGAATTTGGAGAAGTGGCAGGCTTTAAGCTGAATATAACAAAAACAAAAATGCTTGTTAAAAATGTAACCACAGAAGAAAAGGACGACTTAGAAAAAATATCGGGCCTGAAAATCTCCTCAGAAGTGAAATACTTGGGTATTTGGATCACCCCCAAGAACATAAACTTATTTCAGGATAATTACACCAAAACTTGGTTAGAGATTAGAAAAAACTTTGTAACCTGGAGTAAACTAAAATTAACATTTCTGGGTAGGATTTCCATTATAAAGATGAATGTGCTTCCAAAGTTAATCTTTTTATTTCAAATTATTCCAATACTGGGCGAAGCAGGTTGTCTTAGGATATGGCAAAGAGAAATTTCCAAATTCCTGTGGGAAGGGAAGAAACCTAGGATTAAACACCTGATCTTAATAGACATAAAAGAGAAAGGAGGCTTTTCCCTACCCGACTTAAAACTTTACTACGAGGCAGCCTGTTTCACCTGGCTAAAAGATTGGTGCACGTTGCAGGATCTGGACCTCTTGGACCTGGAAGGTTTTGACAACCGTTGGGGATGGCACGCCTACCTGATATATGGAAAAGCGAAAATTCATAAAAAATTTACCAACCATATAATAAGAAAATCACTCTTTGCTGTATGGGAAAAATATAAAGACCTGATGGAACCTAAAGTCCCGTGGTGGACTTCTCCAATAGGAGGCAGGGATCCTAAATGTCATCTAAAGATGGTTTTCCCCCTCACAATCTCTTCTGATGGAAGCATCTCTGACTGCACCTCCTCTCTTAAAAATCAGATTCTTTCCTTCCACCCCCTTTTGTTGACATCCATCTGCCTCGAGACACAATGTAGAGTCTCCATGAGGTTGAAGTCAAACAGGGGTGTTAGAAGCACAGACGTGACCCCCGCAGAATACAGGGCAGTGTGTATGGAGGTCCTGGGCTCCCTACACGACAAGGCCATCTTCTCCAGCAGGGTGGCCCCATTTAAAAATGCAAAAATTTGAACAGAGTTGTCGAGCTTTCTTAAAATACAAATTCTCCCCAAAAGAAGCAGCTTTTGAGCTTTCCTGATCTTTCCCACCATAGAAATCTTCGGAATGTAATGGAGTCTGGCACGCTTCCCTGTGCCGGCTTGACCCTCAAGCTCTCTTCCTGGCTCCAAGCAGAGTATCGCAGCAGCGGTTTTGCCTTGTGTGGGTGATAAATCCCAGTCTGTACACAGGCTTCTTGCTTAATCTAAGAAGGCTTTATTATGTACAGAAAAAACATCATAAATCACCCCAGAGATCGGGCGGACATTCTCTCCGGCTCAACAGCTAAAAGCGAAAGTAACTCACGTATGTGAATAAAACCAGGCCTCAGGATGTGAGATGTCATACAGAACAGTTTAACCCTGTAAGTTCTGGTTCTCCTCACAAGAAACGGCAGCCTTGCCATACGTCTGGGTGGACCTTTTGCTGATCTTGTGAAAATCCTCGTCGATTCCCGGGAGGGGGGACAGACCTATGGCAGCCCTACCTTCTCAACCTTCTTGATATGGTCCAAAGGGAAGCAGAGCAATATTTTTGGCCCCAGCTTGGCCACAGGAGTTACCGGAAGGAGGCGTACAAAGACTCCATCCAACATGTTGCAATGTATTTGGACCAATAGAAGCTCCATATAAAGCACTCAGGAGTCCAACTGTATTTTGTTTCCTGCTTAGCAGGGGGTTGGACTCGATGGCCCTTGTGGTCTCTTCCAACTCTATGATTCTATGATTCAAGGAGGGCTTTATTCCAGCTGCAGTCCTGCAGCATCATAAAGTACCACAAATCAGCCTTCCTACATACAGGGGAGAAGCCAGTGTGGAGAAGTAAAGCATACCTCTGTATACTAGCTGGCTGTAGACCACTTAGGCAGCGCCCCATCTCTTGGGATGCTGACTCACCACATGAAACTGAGTCAGCATTTCCACTTAGCTTAGTGTTCACTCCTTGATACCCACAACACTCCAACACAATCATCTTAAGGACTCCACTCCCGATTTGTGTAGCGTTTACTTCTTAGCCTCTTCTTTTCCTGAAGATATTCACGCAAGGCAGCA
Organism: Podarcis muralis; assembly: GCF_004329235.1. Classification (NCBI taxonomy): domain Eukaryota; kingdom Metazoa; phylum Chordata; class Lepidosauria; order Squamata; family Lacertidae; genus Podarcis; species Podarcis muralis. Next base: position 127,707,754 of record NC_041313.1, on the reverse strand, counting down.
GAGGTTTAGGATCAGAGTTTTCCTTCTGCTGCTTGGCCTCCCTTCCCAGGTTGATGAGCCCCTCACTTCCCTCTACGGCACTTGCATAAACCACCTGCTTGACCATTGGAGACACTATTGGTCTCGTCTGCTCATTGTGCCAGAGCCTGTCATCCCATGCAGTGAAAGTCCCCGACTCATCAAGGGATTGAGACCCATCAATTATCCTCAACTGGTTTAGTTGGCCTGTCGAAGCTTTTCCTGGGTTGTGTCTGCTTTTGCATGCTGACAGCGTCTAGGACCCACAGGTGAGAGCTGAGTACAGGTTGGGGATTAATGGTGGACCAATCGCCCCAGAAGGAGCCCTATATGTCCCCCACGAAAGGTACTATCCCAGCCCCAACACCCCATGACATAATACTATTAATGTATTTGATAGATCAGGAATAAATTTGTGTCTCCAGCAATAAAACTAACAGCTTCATCCCATGAATGAATCAATGCTAAATATCCAAGGCTGAAGTTTCCATTAAGTACAGTTATATATTGATGTTTAATATCGAGCTTCTTCAGTGTGACACAGATTCCGCTTTGAAATAGAGGAGGTACATCCAGGAGTGATGCAAATGGAGAAAGGACAGTGAGAGAGGCCTAGGCAGAGAATTTACACTAGGATAGTCCTGTGTCAGAAAACGGGCACGAGATCTGGTGGCACATCATAATTATAAATACTAATTGGGATGACTGCCAATTGAACTTGATGTGTATCATCTTCCTTTGTTCTCTCCCTTGAAACACCAACAGGATTCTGTCTCCCTGCACTCTGAAGCAGACGATGGAGAAGACAGGCAAGAGTTCTGGGGTGCCATCTGTAAATTCAAAAGGAATAACGAAGAAACCATTTGAATGTATAGAGTGTGGAAAGAGCTTCAATCGAAGTGAAACCCTTAGAAAACATCATCAAACTCACACAGGGGAGAAACCATTTAAATGTATGCAGTGTGGGAAAACCTTCAGTCAAAGCGGACACTTAAGACTACATCAACGAACTCACACAGGTGAGAAACCATTTGAATGTATAGAGTGTGGAAAGAGCTTCACTCAAAGGGGAAACCTTAGAATACATCAGCGAACTCACACAGGGGAGAAACCATTCAGATGCATGGAGTGTGGAAAGAGCTTCAGTGATAGTGGGAAACTTCGACTACATCATCGAACTCACACAGGGGAGAAACCATTTAAATGTATAGATTGTGGAAAGAGCTTCTCTAATAGTGGGAAACTTCAACGACATCATCTAACTCACACAGGGGAGAAACCATTCAGATGCATGGAGTGTGGAAAGAGCTTCTCTAACAGTGGGAAACTTCGACGACATCATCTAACTCACACAGGTGAGAAACCATTTGAATGTATAGAGTGTGGAAAGAGCTTCAGTCAAAGGGGAAACCTTAGAATACATCAGCGAACTCACACAGGGGAGAAACCATTCAGATGCATGGAGTGTGGAAAGAGCTTCAGTGATAGTGGGAAACTTCAACTACATCATCAAACTCACACAGGGGAGAAACCATTTAAATGTATAGAGTGTGGAAAGAGCTTCAGTCAAAGTGGACACTATAGACTACATCAACGAACTCACACAGTGGAGAAAGCATTTAAATGTATAGAGTGTGGAAAGAGCTTCAGTCAAAGTGAGAAACTTCAACAACATCATCAAACTCATACAGGGGAAAAACCATTTGAATGTATAGAGTGTGGAAAGAGCTTCTCTAATAGTGGGAAACTTCGGCGACATACTCTAACTCACTCAGGTGAGAAACCATTTGAATGTATAGAGTGTGGAAAGAGCTTCAGTCTAAGTGAAACCCTTAGAAAACATCAGCGAACTCACACAGGGGAGAAACCATTCAAATGTATAGAGTGTGGAAAGAGCTTCAGTCAAAGTGGACAATATAGACGACATCAACGAACTCACACAGGGGAAAAACCATTTAAATGTATAGAGTGTGGAAAGAGCTTCAGTCTAAGTGAAACCCTTAGAAAACATCAGCGAACTCACACAGGGGAGAAACCATTTAATTGTATGCAGTGTGGGAAAACCTTCAGTCAAAGGGGACACTTAAGAGAACATCAACGAACTCACACAGGGGAAAAACCATTTGAATGTATAGAGTGTGGAAAGAGCTTCAGTCAAAGTGGACACTGTAAACGACATCAACGAACACACATGGGAAAAACCATTTGAATGTATAGAGTGTGGAAGGAGCTTCAGTTGAAGTGAAAACTCTTTGCTATTTGCTGTTTAGTAGCGCTGCAGAGAGCTTGCTGGGGAGACCATGCATTAAAAAGGGACTCAAAAATAACTTAAACAAGGTTTTAATAACAAGAACAAAAACTCCTTGTACACTAAATACATCAACAACAAACCAGACCCAACCACCGACCCATCCCCCAGGGTAATGAGGGAGCTAGTTGCTGCTCATTATATACTATACCCAAATGCTGACACAGCTTGATTAACACACCTCAGTAGCACCTGCTATGTTTCACAGCTGTAAGACTGGGTCTTGTTATTTGCCCTGGCTCTGACCCTTAAAGAAATACACAACTTGTGAAACAATAATGAACCTTCACATTTTAAAGTGACCATTCAACATTTCTCCTGCGGTTCATTATTGTGGAACAAAAACATAAAGCATATTTTGTACATGTCTTTCATGTGTAACCTTTGGAAGAGCTTTAGTAAAAATGTCTGCAATTTGATTGTCACCTGGAACATACTGAAATACAATCATTTCATCAGCAATTAGTTTCTTTACAAACTGTAAACGTAACCTTAAGACTCTAGTGCGCTGCATATTGGTCTCTGAACACAGGATAGCGAGTCCACTCTGGGAATCAAGGTAAACGTTTACTGGTAGTGTTACTTGCATCTGTAGGTCAGCAAATACTTGCAGATACCATTCTATATCACGAGTGGCCTGAACGCATGCACATAATTCATTCTCTGTTGTGGAGAGACAAATAATGGTTTGTGTCTGGGACCTCCATTCAAATGGACAACCATTATAACAAAACACCATACCAGACACACCCCTGCAATTATTTTGTTCCACTGCATGAGATGCATCGCAGAAAATTTCAAAACCTTTGTCAATACTGGATGTAAACTGCAACCTATAATGTTTGGTATGTTTAAGGTACATTACCACTCTCTTAAGAGCAGAGAAACATTGCGTAGTGGGCTTTTCCACAAATTTTGCCAGAAAGTGAAAAGCATAAGTTATATCTGGTCTTGAGATTCTTTGAATGAAATTTAGCTTGCCTATAGCAGAATGATACAAAGTTTGGTTAGGAAATGGCTTATCTTCACCTGTAAAGGGGAAACCACACACCATAGGCGTTTCCTTCCCATTTGCATTTTCTAAACATAGCATTTCAACAAGATCATCAATTTTTGCAGTTTGATGAACCAGGAAAGATCCATTTTTGCCCTTCTCAATTTGCATGGATAAGTAATTTTTAGCTATACCTAATTCCACCACTTGAGCCAGACATCCTGGAGACCCTGAGCCAGACATCCTGTAGAGTGAAGTCAAATGGGCCTTAGAAAGCACTGCAAATAACAAGGCCAATGGAAGTGATGCTATTCCAGCTGAACTATTTAAAATAATAATAATAATAAGAAGAAGAAGAAGAAGAAGAATTTATTATTTATACCCCACCCATCTGGCTGGGTTTCCCCAGCCACTCTGGGTGGCTTCCAACTGAATATTAAAAACAGTACAGCATCAAACATTAAAAACTTCCCTAAAGAGGGCTGCCCTCAGATGACTTTTAAAAGTAAAATAGTTTATTGCTTTGACATTTGCTGGGAGGGTGTTCCACAGGGCAGGCGCCACTGTTACCATAAAGCACCAATGCTGCAGCAAGCAAAGGCTCCAGCAGCTCAGTCAGCTGCTTGTGGCTGGAAAGCCAGACAGGATGTTTGTGACTGTTGCCATGGAAACAAAGGGGCAGTCCAATCTGAACTGAGCACCGGATGTTAGCTCAGTGTGTGTGTCATATGACCCGTACTGGAAGTACATGGGTGGAGTTTCTTCTTGCTGTTGTCGAGTGCAGACGTGTTTCTCTGTACTGATATGAGAGACAGAAATAAAAGATGTAAATAGTTTTCTGTCTGCTTCTTTCCCCTCCTGGGGGACACCAAAGGGGAGAGAGGATGAACGGTGTGTTCCTCTCACACATCTGAGAAGAATCGCCGAGACCTCGCCTGCTTATCAGCAGAGTGGAGACGCGGGGAGGTCGACAGGAATATCTGCCGGTGCCTACGCTGTGGCACATTCCTCTGACCCAGGCAGAATTCCAACAGTGGCAGCCTTCGGATGGTTGCTGTTTCTTCGATCCATCGGACATCTGGATGAGAGGCTGGTGAAAGGTCCTCCTCTGCTCCATGGAAGCCTGATTTGAGAGGCTGATTCTCTGCAGCCAGAAGCTGACCAGAAGAAGCTGACAGCCAAGCTGATGCTCAAGGTATGAGACTTTTAAGGGCTTAGAAGAGTGAATGCAGAATGATTCATTCTCTGCTTCACGGAGAGCGTGTGTGGGAAAGCAGCTCCAACTTAGAAGAGGCCTGCATACCAGGCATTTTTGTGGTTTCCTGTCCAAGGAAAGGAATGTGCTGTTGCCTAGCAACGTCCTTCAGAAGGCTGTGCCTCAGAGAGGAGAAATGGAAAGTTACTCGAGAGGGCTGGACAGTCAGACAATGCTTCAGAGAGGCGAAAACAAGTCTTGTTTTGACTAGGTCCTCACGAACTGCTGGAAGGGACTTTCCAACGCAGCCAGTGTCAGAGTTGCCAGGTGTCAAGAGAGTAAACAAGCCAGCTATTGGATTTTAGAGGCTTGTGTTTTTAGAGTCAATGCAAGGACTCAAAATGGATGCCAAGAAGGGGGGAGGTTTGCCTTCTCCACCCCTCCTGACCAATGACAATTATTCATCTTGGTCTGTAAAGATGAAGGCCCTGCTGCAGAATCAGAGACTGTTTGGGGTGATTGAGAATCCCATCCCAGCAGCACCAACGCGTGCTTGGGAGTCACAGAATGTGAAGGCTAGGACTGCCATAATTCTGTGTGTGTCAGACTCGCAGCTTGTGCATATACAGCATTTGGAATTTGCGCAAGAGGTTTGGAACGCGCTGCGTACAACGCATCAGAGAGATGCTGGTTCTTCAGCGTTGCTGTATTTTGAGAAGTTGACCAATCTGAGATTAGCGCCTGATGGAGATGTTCAAGCGCACCTGACAGAGATGAAGTTTCTGCGTCAACAGATGGTGGAGCGCAATTTCCGTCTACAGGAGGAAGTGTTTTGCTTCATGATGATAAACAGCCTTAGCCGCACCTACAAGGTTGTTGCCAGTCAGCTTGGTTCCCTACCTGCCGCTCAGCTAACCGCGGAGAGAGTGTCTGCCGTCGTCCTGAACGAACACGACAGACTTGCTGCACTGGAAGTGAAAGACAGAGGGAGGCAAGAACAGAGTTCGAATCTTCCCACTGCTGGTGATGCCGTAGCATTGAGTGCTGTCCGATGCCACAATTGTGGACAGACTGGGCATCTACAGCGAAACTGTAAGAAGCCGCGACAGTCAAAAGGAGCCAAGAACAGCTCTACGAAGCCTGAGGCGTCAAGCAAAAGCCGTACCAAGTGCCAGGTGAAACCTGCAAAGGCGATGATGGCGAAAGGAACCACGCCAGATGTTGGGAACGCATTCATAATCGATACCGGCGCCACGAAGCATCTCTGCCCACACAGAGGACTGTTTTCGACGTTGAAGAAGCAAAGCTTCACTGTGAAACAAGCCAACGGTCAAGAACTGGAAGCTACCGGAATTGGAACTGTGTATCTTGAGAGTCTGAACTTGACTATAAGCGATGTTTACCTGGTTCCAGAACTGAAATTTAGTCTGCTGAGTGCTTCGCAGATTGCAAAGAAGGGACTAAAACTGTACTATGATGCTAAAAGATGCAAGATCTACAAAGATGGAGAACTGTTTCTTACTGCCAAAGAGAAAGATGGACTGTATTTGTTGACTTTTGATCAAAGTGATTACATGAAATGTAATACCTCTGATTCTAACGAAATTTCTCTTGCAGGTCTGACCAGTGTGAGCACCAAGAAAGTGGCTAAGAAGGTCCACAAAGCTTTTCAGCGGGTGTATGCTGATGTGATTGGTCCCCTAGAACCATCTAGAGGCGGTGCAAAATATTACCTTTTGTGTGTTGATTGTTACACTAATTATTCTTGGGTTTACTTGATGAAGAAACCGCAGGAAACTTTAGAAAAGTTTCAAGAGTTTTGTGACAAGGTTAAAAGTATGCATGATGCTAACATTGATTGTCTTTTCACAGATGACAAGCCAATTTTTCTTTTACAGGATTTCCAGAGGTTCCTGGAGGAGAAAGGGATAAGACACAAACTTGCTAGTTCCGAAGAAGCATGGAAGAAATGTGTCTGTGTTAGGGTGAACAAAGAATTGCAAAAGGGGATGCATGCGCAATTGCTGGGTTCACATTTGCCACATGATTATTGGGCCGAATCTTTAGCGTCCTATCTTCATGTGTGGTTGAGAAAAGTCTCAACAGAGTTGGGATGTTCTCCTTTTGAGAAGCTGTTTAATAGAAAACCTTCTGTCGCCTATTTTAAGGTTTTCGGGTCTCATGTGAGAACAGAAGCTCCAAGTGGGGTAAAGAATGCCAGAGGCATCTTTGTGGGTTATGAAAAAGGTCTCTACAGAGTAATTTTGTCTGAATCTGGTCAGGTGATTCTCACAAAATTTCTAGAGAGTGCTCCTGAACAGGAGAGAGTGATAGTTCACACTTTTTCTACAGAGGATTCTGATGATGATGATGAGTTTGATCTTATTGAGTTCAGTGGTACTGATGATGATGACACTGATAGCTCAGACAGCTCAGTTGTCACAGTCATTGAGAGGAAATCTCAAATAATGACTAGACCCTCGGAAGAGGAAGATGAACCACTGATTAAGCTTAGTACTGGTTCTCCAGAGAGTTCAGAGGCTGAACCAGAAAGCAGAGAAGAGCAGCAGCTCTTACGTAGGTCTGAGAGAGCAACGAAGGGAGTACCACCCAAGAGGTATTCAAAGGAGTTTGCTAACCTAGCATATGTTGCTGTTGTAAATGATCAAGGACAGATTGAAGCTGTGTCTGAGTCAGAGACAAAGGCACAACAGAGAGTTGTTAATCAAGGAAATGTGAAGTCACACAACCAGAGAGGTACATTGGTAAAACCAGTGGCGGGTAGTTCCAAGGGTGGAACAGAAACAACAGGGGAATGTTATAAGTATAACAACTGTTTGTTTTCTTCTCTGGATGACGCTTTGCTCGCGGCACGCATTGATACTTTAGGGGGAGTATGTTACCATAAAGCACCAATGCTGTAGCAAGCAAAGGCTCCAGCAGCTCAGTCAGCTGCTTGTGGCTGGAAAGCCAGACAGGATGTTTGTGACTGTTGCCATGGAAACAAAGGGGCAGTCCAATCTGAACTGAGCACCGGATGTTAGCTCAGTGTGTGTGTCATATGACCCGTACTGGAAGTACATGGGTGGAGTTTCTTCTTGCTGTTGTCGAGTGCAGACGTGTTTCTCTGTACTGATATGAGAGACAGAAATAAAAGATGTAAATAGTTTTCTGTCTGCTTCTTTCCCCTCCTGGGGGACACCAAAGGGGAGAGAGGATGAACGGTGTGTTCCTCTCACACATCTGAGAAGAATCGCCGAGACCTCGCCTGCTTATCAGCAGAGTGGAGACGCGGGGAGGTCGACAGGAATATCTGCCGGTGCCTACGCTGTGGCACATTCCTCTGACCCAGGCAGAATTCCAACAGCCACTACCGAGAAGGCCCTCTGCCTGGTTCCCTGTAACCTTACTTCTCGCAATGACGGAACCGCCAGAAGGCCCTCGATGCTGGATCTCAGTGTCCTGGCTGAACGATGGGGGTGGAGATGCTCCTTCAGCACCAACACTTTGAATTGTGCTCGGAAACGTACTGGGAGTCAATGCAGATCTCTCAGAACCGGTGTTATGTGGTCCCGGCGGCCACTCCCAGTCACCAGTCTAGCTGCCACATTCTGGATTAATTGCAGTTTCCGGGTCATCTTCAAAGGTAGCCCCACGTAGAGCGTGTTGCAGTAGTCCAAGCGGGAGATAACTAGAGCATGCACCACTCTGGCAAGACAGTCCGCGGGCAGGTAGGGTCTTAGCCTGCGTACCAGATGGAGCTGGTAGACAGCTGCCCTGGACACAGAATTAACCTGTGCTTCTACGGACAGCTGTGAGTCCAAAATGACTCCCAGGCTGCGCACCTGGTCCTTCAGGGGCACAGTTACCCCATTCAGGACCAAGGAATCCCCCACACCCGCCTGCCCCCTGTCCCCCAAAAACAGTACTTCTGTCTTGTCAGGATTCAACCTTAATCTGTTAGCCGCCATCCATCCTCCAACAGCCTTCAGACACTCACACAGGACCTTCACCGCCTTCACTGGTTCTGATTTAAAGGAGAGGTAATTTTAAAAGATGATGCTGTTAAGGTGCTACACTCAATATGCCAGCAAGTTTGGAAAACTCAGCAGTGGCCTGAGGATTGGAGAACACTCTACATCCCAATCCCAAAGAAGGGCAGTGCCAAAGAATGCTCCAACTACCGCACAATTGCACTCATTTCACACGCGAGCAAGGTTATGCTTAAAATTCTACAAGGCAGGCTTAAGCAGTATGTGGACCGAGAACTCCCAGAAGTGCAAGCTGCATTTAGAAGAGGCAGAGGAACCAGAGACCAAATTGCAAACATGCGCTGGATTATGGAGAAAGCTAGAGAGCTCCAGAAAGACATCTAATTCTGCTTCATTGAATATGCAAAAGCCTTTGTTTTTTTTAATTTCTTTTTATTGAATTTCACTTAAATAACCAAAAGAAAAAACAAAACAACAGTTACAGAAAAAAGAAAGGGAAAAAAAGAAAAAATATCCATACATAACACAAAAATAGCATCAATTTCCATTACAGTTCCTTGTCTTACTCCTTGAATCTTTATATCTTTGGATATTTAGATCTTTCCTCTACACACGTATTGACCTCCTTCGCTCCCGATTTCGGGCTTCTTGATAAAAATTCTTTCTTTTTTCTGCAGCTAAGAGTTGTTAATGGTTTGCGCATCATAAGATTTATATCAGACCTGCTGTAGTTTTTAAGTTTCTATAGTTTCCTTCAATATATACCATAAATTTATTCCAATCGCTAATAAACTTTGTATTTTTTTAGTTTCTAATTTTTTTGCGTCATTTTTGCTAATTCAACATATTCAAATAATTTTGTTTGCCAATCTCTGACCATTGGGGTATTTGGACTTTTCCAATTTTGTGCAATTAATATTCTAGCCGCTACTGTCGAATATTGGAATACTGTTTTATCTTCTTTTTTAATTTCATCCCCAATTATTCCTACTAGGAAGGCCTCTGGTCTTTTAGGGAAAGTGTATTTAATTTTTTTTTTTAACTCGTTATTATCTGATCTTATCAGTAAGTCTTCGTAGGTCAATCTTTCTCCTTCCATATTTGCTTTTTTGGTTGTTAAAATGTCAATTGGTGATAACCACCAGGGCGTCTTCCATTCTAAAAGTTTTTTATTTTTCTCCCAAACTTCATATAGTGGCCCTCTAATAATATGACTTGAAAATCCTTTATGTACCTTTTCTTTATTTAGCCACAAGTAGGCGTGCCAACCGAACCTATTGTTGAAACCTTCTAGGTCTAAGAGGTCGGTGTTTTCCAAATTAATCCAATCTTTGATCCAACAAAGGCAGGAGGCCTCGAAGTATAATTTCAAATTTGGCACCGAGAATCCCCCTCTTTCTTTTCGATCTGTGAGTAATTTGAATCTAATTCTCGGTCTTTGCCCTTGCCATATAAATTTCGAAAGAGTTTTCTGCCAATCCTTAAACATTGTGGAACCTCTAATCACAGGGATGTTTTGGAACAAGAATAACATTCTTAGGAGTATGTTCATTTTTATTGCCACCATCCTTCCCGACCACGAAAGTTTCACTCTGTATAGATGATCTCTGGTGGGCTAGGTACAAATGTGACAGCTGTTTCCTAGTTCTGCTGGATTTCTCAGGGGCCTTTAATACCATTGAGCACGACAACCTCCTGGACCGTGTAGAGGAGCTGGGAGCTGGCAGCACTGTTATGCAATGGGTCTTCTCCTTTGTCCTGGGTCGTATCCGGAAGGTGGTGTTGGGGGATGAGTGTTGGACCTCTGGGCTCTCACTTGTGGGGTGCCACAGGGTTCCGTCCTCTTCCACATGCTTTTTAACATCAATATGAAGCCGCTGGGAGAGATCTTCAAGGGGGTGGGCTTGGTGTTCATCAATATGCGGATGATACCCAGTTCCACCTCTCTTTCAAATCGGAACCAGTGAAGGTGGTGAAAGTCCTGTGTGAGTGCCTGGAGGCGGTTGGAGGATGTATGGCGGCTAATGGATTGAGGTTGAATCCTGACAAGACAGATGCACTGTTTTGGGGGGGACAGGGCAGGCAAGATTGGATAATTCCTGGTCCTGAAAGGGGTAACTGTGCCCCTGAAGGACCAGGTGTGCAGCCTGGGAGTCATTTTGGACTCACAGCTGTCCCTGGAGGCACACGTCAATTCTGTGTCCATGGCAGTGTCTACCAGCTGCCTCTGGTATGTAGGCTGAGACCCTACCTGCCCGCAGACTGTCTCTCCAGAGTGGTGCATGCTCTAGTTATCTCCCGCTTGGACTACTGCAATGCGCTCTACGTGGGGCTACCTTTGAAGGTGACCTGGAAACGACAACTAATCCAGAATGCGGCAGCTAGACAGTTGACTGGAAGCGGCCAAGACCACATAACAACACCAGTCTTGAAAGACCTACATTGGCTCCCAGTATGTTTTCGAGCACCATTCAAAGTGTTGGTACTGACCTTTAAACCCTAAACGGCCTCAGCCCAGTAGACTTGAAGGAGCATCTCCACCCCCATCATTTTGCCTGGACAATGAGGTCCAGCTCTGAGGGCCTTCTGGCGGTTCCCTCACTGTGAGAAGCGAAGTTACAGGGAGCCAGGCAGAGGGCCGTCTCAGTAGTGGCGCCCGCTCTGTGGAAAGCACTCCCATCATGTATCAAATAAATAAACAACTATCTGACATTTAGAAGACATCTGAAGGCAGCTCTGTTTAAGGAAGGTTTTAATGATGGATGTTTTCATGTATTTTTAATATTCTGTTGGAAGCCATCCAGAATGGCTGGGGTTAATAATAATAATATTGAACTAATTCTTCAGTCATGCTTCTGGAGAGTCTTCCTGCAAGCAGACCACTGTGTACACAAGGGTTTCACAAACCTGGGTTTCCATCTCTTTTTGGAAGACAACTGCTAAAGACATAGAAAAAACAATCATTGGAAAACAAATAAATATTGATATATATTTATGAAGGCAACCCAGCTTAGGGAAGATTTTTATGTTGATGTTTCATCGTGTAAATAAACAATAATAGTCACACATACGTATATAGGTATGTTATTTAAACTATACAAATAATTGTAAGAAATCAGCACGGCCCCTGCGTCTTATTACTGCCTCCCTGTTACCTAGCCCAGTCTTAAGCAGACATGGATTATGCCTTTCCTGTTCTTCTGGCCTTTTTGAGGAGCCAGGAAGAGTCTCCGTAAGACCCTCAACTTAACTCTCTTAAAATGATACAATAACAAAAGTAAATAAGGGGAAATAAGTGTGCAGCTGCCACCCTGCTGTGGAGGGAAACATCAATCCATCAGCTCACACACAAACAGGAAGCCACCCGCTCCCGCCCCCATTTCCACTCTCCGCTGTGGGGAGAGAGGCGACTTGGGGGGAGGAGGGGGCCCTTTCCCGACGGAGCCCCAAGAGCAGGAGGCCAAAGGCAGCGCCATCTCTTCCTGTTTCCATCCCAACACAGGCAGGGGCTGCTCTGCGAACGTAGCTCTAGAGGCGCGCGCCTGCGACAAGGAACCCGAAGTGTCTCTAGGTCGGAAGTTTCCAGGGGGCCCAAAGTGGAAAGTGGGAGGGGAAGGGGAGGAGGGGTGTGGGTTGACTAGTTCCCCTCACCCCCCCACTCCGCTTTATATTGCGAGGAGGGAAACCGGAACAGCGAGCAAGGGAGGCGGAGGTCCAGAGAGGACAAAGAGGTAAAGAGGCTGCGTAGGAAAGGGGGCGACTTAGGGGGAAGAGGAAAAGACAGAGACCCCTCCCGGAAACAGAGCCATAGCTATGGGGGTGGCCAGGCGGGGGGGGGTGGTTTTTTTTTTTTGCACCAGGTGACGCCTCCAGCAGGGCGCCATTGAGGATGTCTTTGTGGGGACGCAAATGTCCCCAATCGGGTCTTTGACTCGGGGGAAATCCAGCCTAGTTTCAGCCCTGCCCGCAAAAGAGCCCCTCTCCTGGGCCTCATAAGCAGGGGCTCCAATCCCCGCAATCCTGCTGCGAAGGCCCAACACCTGCAGGGATTGCGTGGCAGGATCTCCTTTGGAGCCCCCCCCCCATATTTCTTTTTTCCTGGGGGTCCGGGAGGTGCTCAAGGCCCCCGATCCATGCAATCCAGCTGCCCTCTGCTTTGCAGCGCCCTCCCCTCCACACCCGTCTCTTTTCTCCGGGGGCTCAAGCGAGGCTGAACTGCCCTGCACCCCCTGGGCTCTCTTGTCCTAACTGAAACGTGATGCCCACCAAGGGGGTCTCCACGAGGACCCCCTATCCCCAAGCAGCCCTGGATTTGATCCCAGGACCCAAACATGACGCCCTCTGCCGTTCCCCCCTGGCAGGAATCCCTCGAAGTACTCCTGCGCCTTGAGGGAGAGACGGAGTCCACAAAAGGGTTAAAGGAAGGGAAATCGGCCTGGATAGAGACCCCCCCTCCCTCTCCGCCTCCCTGCCCGCCTTGGGAAGCTCCACAGGATGGAGAGGTTGGTGCGCCCGGGAGAGATTCGGCGCAGAGGGCGAGGGGTGAGCGATGCCAAGGGGGTTTCTGGGCGCAGGGGAGACTGTGGGACGGAGGGGGCAGGGGAACTTGGGGAGCATCCCTGGGAGATAGAAGCCCAGCCGAGCAGAGAGGGAGGGAGGGAGGGAGACACTTCCTTTTGGAGAGATGTCTCCGTCCTTGGGCGCTGGAGGAGGAATCTCCGGTGGTGGGTCTGCCTTGGCTTCTCCCTCTTGCACAGGAATCTGCCACTTCTTCAAGTCAACCGGAGAGAGAGAGTTGTCCCTGATGGTGGGGGTTTTTCCACTGATTCCCCCACATTTCCCCCATGGAAGCAACATCCTCTCCCCACTGATCCTCTCAAGCTACTGCATTGGTGGCTGTGGGCTGCATTATACCAAGTCAAACCGTTGGTCCACCTTGGAGAGCAGAAGAGAGAAAAAGGTGGAAGGTCCTGAGAGGGAGGAGGGAGGAGGAGGCCTTCTCCAAAGCAGCTCTTTGCTTCTGGAAGCCCCGCCCAGGAAGTAGCCAGAGACCTATTCCTCTCTCTCAGGCTCCCATCCTTAAGTGTTTCCTCTGCATGGTTAATTGATGGTGGTGGTGCTGAGGGAGCCAGGAATATGGGGGAAGGATGCTACAAAAAGGTTTTCAGGGTTTATCGGTAAGTATATCCTGAAAGCATTTCTATCACTTTTATTTTTTGTAGGCAATGTCAGAGTGGGTTACAAACGGAGATACAATCTATCAGCATCCAAAGATCCACAATCCGTCCCAGTCTGGGGCATTTCCATGATAGACAATGCCTGTGGCTGGAGGCTCTACACCCACGGATGTGCATCTGCAGGCCTGGAATTGCCAGTATTACAGGAAAGGGTTGGGAACTTGCCAAATTTACAGACTGTGTGTGAGTGAGTGAGAGTTTGTGTGTGGGGTGATAGTTTACAGCAACCGTGTAATTTACTCCATCCGTAACTTTTCATGAACCAATATTGCGGTAGGAATTCCAAAATCTACAAAGAGACTCTCAGGATGATGGAGATTGCGAGTCTTCCTGGTCCACAGTCCACATCCTCAGCCTGCAGCCCACAAATGCTGAGACCATAAACCTTTTATTAGCCCTTAATGGGACACCAGCTACTTTGTTAGACTTTCTTCAACACATGAATATTTTTGAATACTTTTCCAGTGACGTAAATGGCACTTCCATTTTACTCATTCCGCACAGGAGAGAATCTGATCTGCAAGTCTGAGCTCAACTCCTTCTTTGAGACAGAAAAATACAGAAACTTTGAGAGGTATGTCGTTCCTCTTGCCTGGGAGACTGTATCTTTGTAGGTCTCGTTTCAGTTTGTGGGAACATGAGAAAAGTCCTGCTGTATTAGGATCAGGGCCCACCTCGTCCATCATCCTCTTCTCACAAGAACCAGCCAAGGAGAACCCCCCCCCAGCAGGGCCAACAGCTGTCTCCCCACTCAGGACTCCCAGCCCCTGGGATTCAGATGAATAATTCCTCCGTAGGGGGGAGGGGGACTAATAGCTGGGAACTGAAGGAGTGCTACTGAAATGGTGGGTGGTTCTGAGAAGGTGGACACAATGGAGCCGCTTCAGGGAGTAAATGGTGCAGGATTAGGGAATGTGTGTAGTTGCTTGGAGTGTATCAGAAGATGTTACACATCACGGAGGAAGGAGGAAACAATACAGATATTTAGCTTTTTCAGAGGAGGAGGAAGATGGAGAAAGTGTGTCCCTCCAGGTGTTGTTCCAGTAGAACTCCCATCATCCCTGGTCGTTGGCCATCCTTGCTTGGGCTGACGGTACTTTGAGTCCAACAACATCTGGAGGGCCAGAGGTGCCCCACCTCACCATAGAACCCTGTAAGTTCTGGTTCTCCTCACAAGAAACGGCAGCCTTTCCATACGTCTGGGTGGACCTTTTGCCGATCTTGTGAAAATCCTCCTCGATTCCCAGGGGGGAACAGACCTATGGCAGCCCTACCTTCTCAACCTTCTTGATATGGTCCAAAGGGAAGTAGAGCAATATTTTTGGCCCCAGCTTGGCCACAGGAGCTACCGGAAGGAGGAGTACAAGGACTCCACCCAACATGTTGCAATGTATTTGGACCAATAGAAGCTCCATATAAAGCACTCAGGAGTCCAGCTGTGTTGCAAGGAGGGCTTTATTCCAGCTGCAGTCCTGCAGCATCATAAAGTACAGTGGTGCCTCGCAAGACGAAATTAATTCGTTCCGCAAGTCTCTTCGTCTTGCGAGTTTTTCGTCTTGCGATGCACGGTTTCCCATAGGAATGCATTGAAAATCAATTAATGCGTTCCTAGGGAAACCGACTTCAGACCAGGTCCGGGGACAGTCTGTCCCCCGACCTCTTCTGAAGGCTGGGGGGGGGCGAAAGTCTTTGCTCCCCCCGCCTACATTCAAAAGCCCTCCGGGACAGCGGAGAAACGTGCTGCGTTTCTCCGCTCTCCCGGGAAGGCAGGCAGGGGGGAGCAAAGACTTTTGCCCCCCGCTGGCCTTCAGAAGAGGTCCAGGACCTCTTCTGAAGGCTGGCGGGGGGCAAAAGTCTTTGCTCCCCCCTTGCCTTCAAAAGATGTCCGCCCAGGGTTCGCAGACCTCTCCGCAAGCAGCGGCAGCGCTGCCGCAGCTTGCGGAGAGTTGCCGGCATGCCGGAACAGCTTTCCGAAGTGGGGCGGCTGGGGCAGATGTCCCCGCCCCCCCTCCCCACTTCGGAACAGCTTTCCGAAGTGGGGCGGCTGGGGCAGGTGTCCCCGCCCCCTCCCCCCTTCGGAACAGCTTTCCGAAGTGGGGCGGCTGGGGCAGATGTCCCCGCCCCCCCTCCCCGCTTCGGAACAGCTTTCCGAAGTGGGGCGGCTGGGGCAGATGTCCCCGCCCCCCCTCCCCGCTTCGGAACAGCTTTCCGAAGTGGGGCGGCTGGGGCAGATGTCCCCGCCCCCCCTCCCCGCTTCGGAACAGCTTTCCGAAGTGGGGCGGCTGGGGCAGGTGTCCCCACCCCCCCCTCCCCACTTCGGAACAGCTTTCCGAAGTGGGGCGGCTGGGGCAGGTGTCCCCGCCCCCCCTCCCCACTTCGGAACAGCTTTCCGAAGTGGGGCGGCTGGGGCAGGTGTCCCCGCCCCCCCTCCCCACTTCGGAACAGCTTTCCGAAGTGGGGCGGCTGGGGCAGGTGTCCCCGTCCCCCGCCCCACTTCGGAACAGCTTTCCGAAGTGGGGCGGCTGGGGCAGATGTCCCCGCCCCCCCTCCCCACTTCGGAACAGCTTTCCGAAGTGGGGCGGCTGGGGCAGGTGTCCCCACCCCCCCCTTCGGAACAGCGTTTTAAAATGCTGGGGGTCGGGAGCGAAGCGCTGCCGACCCCCAGCATTTTAAAATCTCCCCGTGTCCCGGGAAGATTTTAAAATGCTGGGGGTCGGGCTGCCGACCCCCAGCATTTTAAAACCTTCCCGGGACACGGGGAGATTTTAAAATGCAGGGGGTCGGCAGCGCTTCGCTCCCGACCCCCAGCATTTTAAAATCTCCCCGGGACAGGGGGAGATTTTAAAATGCTGGGGGTCAGCAGCTAACGTTTCGCTCCCGACCCCCAGCATTTTAAAATCTCCCCGGGACAGAGACTTCTCTGCTGTCCCTTGGAGATTTTAAAATGCTGGGGGTCGGCAGCGAACGCATCGCTCCCGCCCGCCAGCATTTTAAGATCGCCCCGGGCAGGCGGGGGGAAGGCAGGCGGGGGGGAGCAAAGACTTTTGCCCCCCGCCGGCCTTCAGAAGAGGTCCTCTTCTGAAGGCCGGCTGTGGGCGAAAGTCTTTGCTCCCGACCGCCAGCATTTCCCTATGGGCTTTCGTCTTGCGATGCAAGCCCATAGGGAAATTCGTCTTGCGAAGCGCCTCCAAAACAGAAAACCCTTTCGTCTTGCGGGTTTTCCGTCTTGCGAGGCATTCGTCTTGCGGGGTACCACTGTACCATAAATCAGCCTTCCTACATACAGGGGGAGAAGCCAGTGTGGAGAAGTCAAGCATACCTCTGTATACTAGCTGTGTGGGAAAATGATTGCTTGTACATAAGAGCATGAGCAAAGTTCTTCCTCTTATTGCAGGGTGATTTCATAGCTAAAAGCATCCTTGGAGCACGAACAGCGCGTGAATAGCTCGTGCAGTCCTAAATGATTGGCTCACGTAGGATAGTACTCTCTTTGTCTGCTGGCTTGGAACAAGGTTGCATTCTTGAGGTTGTTACTTTTTCGAGTACCAGGCAGAACAAACGTTGGGCTGGAGGTAGAGAGGATGTATTTTTTGCTGTGCACAAAAAAGGCTGGTTATTAGGCTCATTGAATCCAATCTTGGTGTGAGACTGATTTCTTCGGATGTCGAGCAGGCCCTCGACATAGCTGGCTATAGACCATCTCTTGGGATGCTGACCCCCCACATGAAACTGAGTCAGATATTCACGCAAGGCAGCAGAGGTTTAGGATCTTTTAATTGATTTTTCACAAACATAAATACAACTTAATCTTTTACAGCCATCTTTTTATGTCGTCTTATTTACACTGCGCAAGTTCACACCCAGACTTCCTTCCTTCCCTGCTTCGGTTTTCTTAGTTTATATCTTCTCTTGCAGATTCTTATTTACCTTCTATACACATCACAGGATTTATGTTAACCTTGCTACAGTATTTAGACTTCTACAGTTAATTCTTATATATGCAATAAATTTACCCCACTCTTCTTCAATCTTTGTCCCTTTTTGGTCTCGAATTTTATAAGTCATTTTAGCTAATTCTGTATACTCAAAAAAATTAGTCTGCCACTCCATTACTGTTGGGGTCTCCTGTAATTTCCACTTTTGAGCCACGAGGATCCTAGCTGCAGCCGTAGCATATTGAAATAGTTTACGATCCTCCTTTTTCACCTCCTCCCCTATTATCCCTAATAGGAAAGCCTCTGGTTTTTTAGGGAATATATACTTTAAAAGTTTCTTCAGTTCATTATATATTAGATCCCAAAACTTTTTCATCTTATCACATGCCCACCACATGTGGTAGAGATCCCCATCCTTTAGTTTACATTTCCAATAGGCTTTATTGCTCGATTTGTACATTTTTGCCAATTTAACTGGGGTGATATACCACCGGTACATCATTTTCCTAAATTTTCTCCTAAGCTGGAGCACGCTGTAAACTTCATACCTTCGTTCCATAATCTTACCCATTTATCGTAAAGACCGCCCACTTTATCATGACTTCTTTTGTTAACTCATCCTTAGTGTCCCATTCCAGCAAGTAATGATACATTTTAGACAAGAGTTTTGTTCTGCCCTCCAAAATTTCTATCTGGTATTTGGACTTTTTCTCACAGAATCCCATTTTTGAATCCTCTTTTAACAAACCATTTCTCCTGCTGATACTGTAGCCATCCCATAAAGCCATCTGTTATATTCTCATATGGTCTTAATTTCCACCATTCTCCGTTTTCACTAATATATCTTCATAAGTTACTCTCTTTCCCTCCATATTTCCTTTTTTTATTGTTAACACATCTGTTGGGGATAACCACCAGGGTGTGGTTCTTTCTAGTAGGTTTTTGTTCTTGTCCCATACATCATACAGGGCACCCCTAAAAATATGGTTTGTAAAACCTTTATGTATTTTCACATTATACCATAGATAGGAGTGCCACCCGTATCTATTATTATACTCTTCAAGATCCAACAAATCAGTATTTTTCAAAACTATCCATTCTTTTATCCAGCACAAGCAAGACACCTCATAATATAATTTCAAATTTGGTAGTGAAAATCCTCCTCTCTCCTTCCTGTCAGTCAATAGTTGAAATTTTATCCTGGGTCTCTTCCCTTGCCATATGAATCTTGATAAGACTTCTAGCCAGTCCCGAAACTGAGACGACCCTTTAATAACAGGAATCGTTTGAAAGAGAAACAGCATCTTCGGTAGAATGTTAATTTTAATTGCTGCCGTTCTTCTGCTCCAGGATAACTTTAATCTATTCCAAATATCCAAGTCTCTTTTAATTCCTTTCCATACTGGGGTATAATTGTCACTAAATAAATTGATGTTTTTTGTCATTAGCCAAATCCCTAAATATTTTACTTTTTTCACCACATTAATTCTACACTTTTGTTCCAGCTGTTCTGTCTCTTTTCTATCCATGTTCTTAACCATCATTTTTGTCTTTGTTTTGCTTAGTTTAAATCCTGATAGCTTACCAAATTCCTCTAATTCCTCCAATGCTTTCCCAACACTTATTCGTGGAGCTTTACCTACTTTCATCTTTTTGCAATTTGAATCTCTTCTGCTGTTGTTGATTTATTTAATTTCTCCCTTTCTTCAGCTGTTATTTGTTTCCCTTTATGATCTTTTAAATACTTTCCTATTTTTCTTGCTTCTTCATTCTCTTTCTTATATAATTCTTTGTAAATTTCCTGGAAGATCTTCTTTATTTCTCTCAGATCTTCTATTTGATGTTCTCCTCCTTTTATTTATCGTATTCTGGTTTTGTTTTTTTTCTTAGTTGCCATGCGAGGAGTCTCCCTGCATTATTAGCTGATTCAAAAAATTTCTGTCTCATAAATTTTATTTTCCATTCGACTTCTTGATTTACCAATATTGAAAATTTAGTTTGTAGCATTTTAATTGTTTGCTTTATCTGTTCATCTTTAGGTTTTATTGTTAGTTTCCTTTCACACTCTACCAACTGAGCCAAAATTTCTTCTTTTTTCTTTTCTCTCAACTTTTTCCTATAACTATTTTGCTGTATTAAGAAGCCTCTCATGACAGCTTTACTCCCGTCCCAAACTATGTCCAAACTTGTTTCTTTATATAAATTCCATTTAAAATATTCTTTTAAAGTCTCTTTTGCTTTTTCAATCACTTCTTGATTCTCAGAAAGATTTTCGTTCATCCTCCATCTGAATGAATGTTGTTCTTTACTTCTTAGTTCTAAAATCATAGGGTTGTGATCTGATAATGTTCATGGTAGTATCTCACTTTTTGCTATTCTTGGAGCTATATCCCTTGAAATCCAGATATAATCTGTTTTTCCCCAGCTTTGATGTGGCTCAGAGAAGAAAGTAAATTGTTTTGTGGTTGGGTGCTTAAGTCTCCAAATGTCTATTAGGTCAAGATTATCAACAAGATCAAAAAAAGTCCTTGGTAGCTTGCCTTGCTTAAACTTTTTCTTTTTTCTTGATCTATCTACTTCTGGCATCACCACACCATTGCAATCTCCCATTAGTATTATCTTTTGATCAACAGTTTCTATCCGTCTTTCTTCCAGCTTCCTGTAAAATTCCCCCTTATTTGTATTTGGCGCATAAATCCCAACCACACTGATTTTCTCCCCCTGGTAAGTAATTTGGACTACAATTATTCTCCCTTCTTCATCCTTAAAAATAAATTTAGGCTCCCATTTCTCTTTAATATATAACACCACCCTCTTTTTGTGTTAACATTTGAATTAATAAATTTTGTACCCAACCTTTTGTTTTTCAGAATATGTTTATGTTTTTTAGCTACATGGGTTTCTTGTAAAAAAATTACATCAAGATATTTTTTCTTCAAAACGTTTTCAACTTTATTTCTCTTAGATTTCTCATTTAATCCATTCATATTCCATGTTAACAGTTTCAAAGTCATTTTTACGTATTTAGTTCTCAGCTATGAATTATATTCAAATTTGGGAGGTTCTGTCCCCAAGGTTCACTTCCTCCTCCTCTTCCTCTTCCTCTTTGTCCTCTACTTCCTCCTCTTCCTCTTCCTTCCTTCCTTCCTTCCTTCCTTCCTTCCTTCCTTCCTTCTTTCTTCCTCTGAGTCAGTCTCCTTTCCCCCAGGTCTGTGAACAGCTCTATCTCCTTCCAACTTTCCCAACTCTCTCTCATATCTCCTTGAGAATTTCTTTACCTCTTGAATATCAGTTAGCCTAAATCTTTTATCTTTATAATAAAAAGAAATCCCCTCGGGGAATTCCCACTTATGTTGTATTCCATTTCTCTTCAACAAACTCACTAATGGTTTGTATCCGACCCTCTTTCGTAAAAATCTAGTGGGAATTTCTTTAAAGATGATAATTGGCCTACCATCGATTACCAATTTATTTTGGTAACTCATTCTCAAGATTGTGTTTCTCATATCTAATGAATTAAAAATCATTAGACAGTCGCCTGGTAGTTTTTTTTATTTAGCCTTTAAAGATCTTACTTTTATTCTAAATACATTCTCAACTGTGCATTCAATTTCTTCTTCTTTCATATCCATCCATCTTGCCAATTCCTTGGATCATTTTTATCTTTATATTTTCATTCATTTCCTCACCTACGCCTCTAATTAAGTTGTTTCTGACGCATCTCCAATAGAGCTAAACTGTCCCAGACCTGCTCCTGTGTTTTATTTAAATCTACTACTTCATCCTTGATTTTCTCCATCTCTCTCTTATTTTCTTTGACTTCTTTTTGAATACTTTTCGTTGATTCCTCAATCGTCTTGGATCTAACTGTCAAATCTTAAATTTTATTTGAAAGTTCTCCTCCCACTCCCTCTATTTTCTTATCCAACGTTTCCTGTACTTCTCCTAATTTGTTCTCCATATGTTGTTCATTTTGTTTAAATTCTTCCTTTATTTTTAATCACAAAATATCCAAATCCTTGATCTCTTCCTGTCTGGAAATTTTCCTTTCTCCTGGTTTCCCCCTCCCAATTTTTCTCCCATTTCCCCCTGCCATTTTAGATTAATTACTGCAGTAAAATATTCTGTCCACCAGGGGGGTATATGATTCAACCTGTGATGTGGTCCAAAAGTAATGTGATGTGGTCCAGAATAAAGATAAGCAGTATAAAATATAATCCTTGCTTGCAATTTCACTCTATGCCTCCAGGTGTCACCCTCGGTTTTCCTCCACCCCCCACAATGACTTTCACTTTTTATCTCTTTTTGTTCCTAATTCAGGTTACACCAGTGTCAATAGTACATATCTACTTTAAATATTAGTCCAACTCAAAGTCCATCAGAGGTCCTCTTCTTCTGCTCTTCTGCAACTTGACAAGTCAGTCCTTTGATGAAGTTTCCTCTGGTCTTCAACCACTTGTTGGCCGAATCCACCAGAGTGTAAATACAGGAAGCACTTTTTATTCTTGTATCCCAGTTCAGTCTTTATTTCTAGCCACTTGCTGGCTTAATCCACAAGGAGATGTAGAATTATCAGATACTAGGGAACAGACCCTCCCTTTACTCCAAACTGAGTTTTTTCCTAGCCTCTTGCTGGCTTAATCCGCAAAAAAAGTTCAGGAAGGGGACTGTATCAAACAGCCAAGTTTCAGGAGGGGAGTGGGGTTGTTTTTTCCTGGGGAAAATTGCAGTGAATGATAGCAGCACAGCCTTTAAAGTGCTTATGGTTGTGGCAACATTTCTAATAATTAAGAACTTAACGGTCCACAAAAAATAAGACTGCCAAGTCTGTTTCTTCTTCACCTAAAATTCAATCTCTTTCTCCCCTTTGCCAGTCTAATATATCAAAGAAGGGATAAGTAATAAACTCTCTTTCTCTTTCTCCAGGCTTTGGTCGGCAAGGACGTAGCAGAAAAACCACAAATGCAACCTTGAAACCTCCACAAGCAGATGGTTTTAGTCAAAGATAAACGATGTTGTAAAAGGATTTATTGCAGTCTCTGAAGACTTTATGGGTTCTCCCTCCCTCCCCCCCCTTTCTGCTTGAAGCCTTTTCAGACCTGGAGTGTTACTTTTCCTCCACCTCAAAAATATTCCCAATAAAAGTTTACAAAGTCCTTCTTTTTAACTCTTCTCTAATAACTTGTTTCAAAATGTCCTTTGCCTCAGTACATTGTTTTGTTTTGTACTCACTCAGCAGGAACTTTCACTTCTTTCTTTGATCTTGTGACTTTAATCTCTGCACCATTTTCTCACCGCCGCAGGGATGGACTCCCTTTTTACATCCCTCAGCATCCGAATTTTCTTTACCTTTATTACAATTTTCCCAGGATAAATATATCCTGTAAGCATTTTAAATTCTTTTCTTATTCCTTTGGATGTTTGCTGCTTTCATCTGAAGCTTGAGACAGCAGAGCTGGAGGTTTAGGATCAGAGTTTTCCTTCTACTGCTTGGCCTCCTTTCCCAGGTTGATGATCCCCTTACTTCCCTCTACAGCACTTGCATAAATCATCTGCTTGACCATTGGACTCACTATTGGCCTCATCTGCTCAATGTGCCAGAACCTGTCATCGCATGCAGTGAAAGTCCCCGACTCACCAAGGGATTGAGACCCATCAATTATCATCAACTGGTTTAGTTGGCCTGTCAAAGCTTTTCCTGGCTTGTGTCAGCTTTTGCATGCTGACAGCTTCTAGGACCCACAGATGAGAGCTGAGTACAGGTTGGG
The DNA here is from genome assembly GCF_004329235.1 of Podarcis muralis. Lineage (NCBI taxonomy): Eukaryota > Metazoa > Chordata > Lepidosauria > Squamata > Lacertidae > Podarcis > Podarcis muralis. Next base: position 127,684,307 of record NC_041313.1, on the reverse strand, counting down.
GATTAATGGTGAACCAATTACCCCAGAAGGAGCCCCTATATGTCCCCCAAGAGAGGTACTACCCCAGCCCCAACACCCCATGACATAATACTATTAATGTATTTGATGTCTCAGGAATAAATTTGTGTCTCCACCAATAAAACTAACAGCTTCATCCCATGAATGAATCAGTGCTAAATATCCAAGGCTGAAGTTTCCATTAAGTACAGTTATATATTGATGTTTAATATCGAGCTTCTTCAGTGTGACACAGATTCCGCATTGAAATAGAGGAGGTACATCCAGGAGTGAGGCAAATGGAGAAAGGACAGTGAGAGAGGCCTGGGCAGAGAATTTACACTAGGATAGTCCAGTGTCAGAAAATGGGAACGAGGTCAGGTGGCGCATAATAATTATAAATACTAATTGGGATGAGTGCCAATTGAACTTGATGTGTGTCATATTCCTTTGTTCTCTCCCTTGAAACCCCAACAGGATTTTGTCTCCCTGCACTCTGAAGCAGACGATGGAGAAGACAGGCAAGCGTTCTGGGGGACCACCTGTAAATTCAAAAGGAATAACAAAGAAACCATTTGAATGTATAGAGTGTGGAAAGAGCTTCAGTGATAGTTGGAAACTTCGACTACATCATAGAACTCACACAGGGGAGAAACCATTTGAATGTATAGAGTGTGGAAAGAGCTTCAGTCAAAGGGGACACTTAAGACAACATCAACGAACTCACCAGGTGAGAAACCATTTGAATGTATAGAGTGTGGAAAGAGTTTCAGTCAAAGGGGAAACCTTAGAATACATCAGCGAACTCACACAGGGGAGAAACTATTCACATGTATAGAGTGTGGAAAGAGCTTCTCTAATAGTTGGGAAACTTCGACAACATCATCTAACTCACACAGGGGAAAAACCATTTAAATGTATAGAGTGTGGAAAGAGATTCCGTGATAATGGACACTATAGAGTACATCAACGAACTCACACAGGGGAAAAACCATTTAAATGTATAGAGTGTGGAAAGAGCTTCAGTCAAAGTGGACACTATAGAATACATCAACGAACTCACACAGTGGAGAAACCATTTAAATGTATAGAGTGTGGAAAGAGCTTCAGTCAAAGTAAGAAACTTCAACAACATCATCAAGCTCACACAGGGGAGAAACTGTTTAAATGTATGCAGTGTGGTAAAAGTTTCAATAAAAGTGGACACTATAAAGTACATCAGCGAACTCACACAGGGGAAAAACCATTTGAATGTATAGAGTGTGGAAAGAGCTTTGCTGATAGTGGGAAACTTCGACTACACCAACGAACTCACACAGGGGAAAAACCATTTGAATGTATAGAGTGTGGAAAGAGCTTCAGTCAAAGGGGAAACCTTAGAATACATCAGCGAACTCACACAGGGGAGAAACCATTCAGAGGCATGGAGTATGAAAAGAGCTTCAGTGATAGTGAGAAACTTCGACTACATCATCAAACTCACACAGGGGAAAACTATTTAAATGTTTGGAGTGTGGAAAGAGCTTCAGTCTAAGTGAAACCCTTAAAAAACATCAGCGAACTCACACAGGGGAAAAACCATTTAAATGTATAGAGTGTGGAAAGAGCTTCAGTCTCAGTGAAACCCTTAGAAAACATCAGCGAATTCACACAGGGGAGAAACCATTTAATTGTATGCAGTGTGGGAAAACCTTCAGTCAAAGTGGACACTTAAGACAACATCAGCGAACTCACACAGGGGAAAAACCATTTGAATGTATAGAGTGTGGAAAGAGCTTCAATCATAGTGGACACTGTAAACGACATCAACGAACACACTGGAAAAACCATTTGAATGTATAGAGTGTGGAAGGAGCTTCAGTTGAAGTGAAAACTCTTTGCTATTTGCTGTTTAGTAGCGCTGCAGAGAGCTTGCTGGGGGACCATGCATTAAAAAGGGACTCAAAAATAACTTAAACAAAGTTTTAATAACGAAAACAAAAACTCCTTATACACTAAATACATCAACAACAAACCCGACCCAACCACCAACCCATCCCCCAGGGTAATGAGGGAGCTAGTTGCTGCTCATCATATACTATGCCCAAATGCTGACACAGCTTGATTAACACAACTCAGCAGCACCTGTTATGTTTCACAGCTGCAAGACCGGGTCTCGTTATTTGCCCTGGCTCTGGCCCTTCAAGACATGTGAAACAATAATGAACTTTCACATTTTAAACTTGTGAAACAATAATGAACTTTCACATTTTAAAGTGGCCATTCAACATTTCCCCTGCGGTTCATTATTGTGCAACAAAAACATAAAGCATATTTTGTACATGTCTTTCATGTGTAACCTTTGGAAGAGCGTTAGTAAAAATGTCTGCAATTTGATTGTCACCTGGAACATATTGAAATACAATCATTTCATTAGCAATTAGTTTCTTTTCATACTGTAAACGTAACCTTCAGATTCTAGTGCACTGCGTATTGTGGAGTGTGAAAAGAGCTTCAGTCAAAGTGAGAAACTTCGACGACATCATCTAACTAACACAGGGAAGAAACCATTTAAATGTATAGTGTGTGAAAAGAGCTTCAGTGATAGTGGACACTATAGAGTGTGGAGAGAATCAGAACTTACAGGGTTAAGAAGTTCTGAGTGACGTCTCACATTCTGAGGCGTGGCTTTGTCCACAGAGGGGAGTGTTTCTCTGTGTGTCTTTGTTCTTTGTTGTTCCGTTCACTGGCGGTGAGAAAGCAAGATGAGCGCTCTATCACCGGGTCTGAATTTATGATGTTTTTTCTAGACGAATAAAGACTGTTGGAGATAAGAAAGACAGCCTGCGTCCAGCTTGAGTTATTACCCACACACAGAGGGCAACAGATTTCTCCTGCTGCGACGATTACTCTGCTACAAGTAGCTGAAGGAGAGAGCAGAGCGGCGCAAGGAAGTGTGCCAGGCTCCAATCCAAATAGCTACAGGTCATGGGTGGTCAGCAAACACTTTGAATCTGTTGCCAAGAACGTGCCGGTGTGTGTGGAGGCAAGCTGAAGACGCTGGAGGCCAGCTGGAGTCCTGCCTACCGTTTGAAGGCAGTGGAGCTCTCTGGGAGGAGCTGATCTGCTGAGCCGGGTGCTGGAGAGCTGCTACTGTTTACGTGAGTACACTGGGCCCCGGGGAGAAGATGGCAGATGGCCAGGAGGTGTTTGAAGTACCGTTTGAAAAGCTCACTACCCAGTCATGGCATACCTGGGCCCGAAAAGTGAGAGGGTGGTTTTTAGCCACAGGGCTTTGGAGCATAGCCCAGAAAGAGCCAGTTGCTGCTGGAGATGCAGAACTGTTGGACAGAGAGCAGAGAGAGAAAGATGAGCTCTGCATGTTGAGAGCAAGCGTACACGCTAAGTTGCTGCCTCATTTGGAGGGCGTTGAGTCGGCTTATGATGCTTGGAAAGTGCTGAGGCATTTATGTGAAAGCTCAGCAGAAGGCCAGAGCCGGGTGAAAAGCCATGAATGCCCTGATGTTACAGCCTCAAGGATAGCTGTTGGCAGAGTTGGGGGGGCAGAGAAGCCCAAAAGCAAGTTTGGAAAATTTTCCACTGTGTGTGATGAGGAGGAACGCCATTTCAGAGGGGGCGGGGCTGGCAGAGCGAGCCCGGAAGCCAAGCCAGCTGGAAGCTTACCCCAGTGTTTTCCACTCGTCGCTGCTTTGTTTGCAATTCTCCTGACCATCTGCGTCGCTCCTGCCCCCAGAGAGCCAGGGAGGCTGGGCAGGATGCTTCCAAGGTCGCTTCCCATGGGAATCAGCCAGGTTTCCATGGCAACCAGTCTAGAAGAGGAGGCAGGCATGGGAAAGCGCAGAGAGGACATGACTCAGAGTGAAGACGGCGCTTATCAGCTAACTGCCTCCATGGCAACGCTTGAGGACTACTCTAGTGAGGACAGAGTGATGCGCTGGATAATTGACTCTGGAGCGAGTCGGCATCTGATAACAGCGACACCTGGTGTCGAGATGTGGAACTGCAGAGCTGTTTCAGCTGGGAAAACAGTTGTATTTGTTGATGGGTCAAAAGAGCCCTTGTCTAACGTGGGAAATGTTTATGTTTCTGTCTTGCAGGCGGAGCTGGAAGTCTACGTGGCACCAGAGATAAAACATTGTCTTTTATCTGTCCCTTGTCTCTTACAGGAGGGGTATAAGGTGTGCTTTGAAAACAATGTCTGTACAATTTCCAGAGGGGGGAAGCAACTGGTCAGTGTTGCAAAAGGGCAGAACAACCTCTTTGTTCTGTAGACACCTCTGGAGGGTAAGGGGAACATTTAGAATGCACAGGCGACGTGTGCAACCATTCCCACTCATGTTTCATGTGCTTGCGTGTGGCACAAGAACATGTCACATAGTTCTTGGGAAGATATCCAGGTGTTGCTGGAGTGCACTAAAGGTTGCAAAATTAAAGAATGTGGCAAATCCCTAAATTGCAGGGCATGCAGGAAAGCAAAGGTAAAAAGGTGCAGTTATCCCAGGGTGGAGAGGGTAACCACGAAACCTTTTGAGCTAGTGCACACAGACCTTTTTGGGCCCATGCCAAAGCCAAGTCTGGGCGGGGCCAGACATGTGCTGACACTGCAGGATGATTTTAGCAGAGTTACCTGGTGTTATCCGCTGAAAATGAAAGAAGATGCAACGCAACTGATCAAAGACTGGGTGGCAGAGGTAGAACTACGGTTCTCCACCAAGGTGCAGGGGTTCAAAAGTGACAGATGCGCAGAGTTTATTGGGTCTGCTCTGCAGAAATTCTTTCGCCAGAAAGGGATACGTCACAAGGAGACGGGTGCTACTTCTCCTCAGGAGAGGGGAGTGACAGAGCTTAGGAGTAGAGCTCTGGTTCAAGCAACAGAGATTCTACTATGTGACTCTGGTTTGCCTCAAAGCTTTTGGGGGGAGTCGATGAAAATGGTGAATTTTACGATGAACAGGTCCTACAATTCAGTAGTAGGTGAAACCCCGTATTATGTGCTCCATGGAGAGAAACCGAAAGTGCATTTCTTCCATGTATTTGGTACGAAAGCCTGGGTGCCTGTACCAAAGGCTCAACAGAAGGAGGGTGGCCCGAGGTCCCAGAAAATGATCTTCTGTGGATATGAACCTGCAACAAAGGAGTGGAGGTTTGCATATCCAGAAGGTGATCAGACTAAGCTTCTGATCAGTAAACATGCTGAGTTTTGTGAACAGGATAGTTGGTCAAGGATCCATGTGAATCCTGACGTTCTCTCAGAATGTCTGTCTGATTCTGAGGATGAGGGAGAGCCAGAAGCTGAACCTGATGATGAAGACCAGGTCGATGACCAGGGTCAAAAACAGGATTGGGCGTCTCCACAGGTGGTTAAAAGAGAGCCCAAGAGTGAGCCTTCATCTCCTGTTGGCAGAATGCAGAAGGCTCACAGGCGCAGTAAGTCAGAGGGGGAGTCATCTGATGTGGAAGACACACTTGCTGGCCCCAGTGGGTCAGACGGAGCTTCTGAGTTTGTACTCAGACGGTCCACTCGCGCAACGAAGGGAGTTCCACCTGAGAGGTTTCAGGTCACCACTGCGTGGGTTGGTTTCGCACAGTGCGAACCTGTGAGTTGTGAGGAGGTTCAACAGTTGCCTGGAAAAGATGTCAGAAAGGGGCGAAAGGCAATGAAAAAGGGGTTGAACTCTCAGAGGTCTGTAAATGTGTGTTCACAGTTTCCCTCAGAATGCAAGACAGAGAAACACTCCCCTCTGTGGACAAAGCCACGCCTCAGAATGTGGAGAGAATCAGAACTTACAGGGTTAAGAAGTTCTGAGTGACGTCTCACATTCTGAGGCGTGGCTTTGTCCACAGAGGGGAGTGTTTCTCTGTGTGTCTTTGTTCTTTGTTGTTCCGTTCACTGGAGGTGAGAAAGCAAGATGAGCGCTCCATCACCGGGTCTGAATTTATGATGTTTTTTCTAGACGAATAAAGACTGTTGGAGATAAGAAAGACAGCCTGCGTCCAGCTTGAGTTATTACCCACACACAGAGGGCAACAGATTTCTCCTGCTGCGACGATTACTCTGCTACAAGTAGCTGAAGGAGAGAGCAGAGCGGCGCAAGGAAGTGTGCCAGGCTCCAATCCAAATAGCTACATAGAGTACATCATCAAACACACAGGGGAGAAACCATTTAAATGTACAGTGTGTGGAAAGAGCTTCAGTCAAAGTGGGCACTATAAAATTCATCTACAAATTCACATGGGTGAAACGCTTTAAATGTAAGGAGTACGGAAAGTAATGCGGGTAACATCTTAAAATAGTAGAATACAAGATGCAGTGTAATGTTAGGGAGGGGTGTGTCATCTGGAGAGCTGGTGGTGAATAATGGTGGGCTGAGTGTCACATGGTTTTTGGTCTTTGGTGGAGAGATTGGAAATGTTCATGTTTGAATTTGGGATGTGAGAGTTGTGAAAAGTGGAGTGTGAGACTTTTTGTGTTGCTTTGGATGTACAGTTGTTTAATATACGAAGAGTCGCATCACTACCATTGTTATAATTGCAATAAAGGAACAATTAAGACACAAATCTGAAAGCATCTTCCTACATGCAGATGGTAGTCTTGAAACCCTTGTACAGTGGTGCCTCGCAAGACGAAATTAATTCGTTCCGCAAGTTTTTTCTTCTTGCGAGTTTTTCGTCTTGCGAAGCACAGTTTCCCATAGGAATGCATTGAAAATCAATTAATGCTGTCAGAACTGCCTCCAGGTCCCAGCTCACAGAGGACCAACGCTAGCTGGTAGTAACGTACAAAAGTCTTTATTAAGTACAGTTTCCATTTTCAAGCTGCAGCGCGCAGCTCTACGTCTAGAAGCTAGACCGGCGAAGCTCCATCTGAGTCTCCACCCCCTGTACACCAGTTTAAGACTCTAACCTTACTCCACCTCTTCCGTCTCTCCTTTCTCCTCTGGGTCCTTCTACCCCCCGGGGTCCCTTCCTTCCTGGACTCTTCTGACGCTGACCCCCCTGACTCTTCTCCCTCCTTTCGGCGGGCTTTAGGACCTAGCTCCCTATCCGGGCTGCCAACTGCGCCGCCCTCTTGTACATTTGAACTTGGCGCGCGCGCCCAGTCTCCGACCTTCCTTTTGACCGTTTCCTCGCTCTCCGATGGAGGCGTGGCCAATCCTGACTCATGTCCTCCCGCTGGCGGTGAGCCGCCTGATCCCGATACCTGGGACTCCTCCCCCCTACTGCGCTCTGGTGGAGAAGCTGGTCCTGATTTCCAACTGCTGCTCTCTGAGTCCCCTCTGGCCCCTTCTTCCTGGGGTGTCCCCCTAGGCAACCCCCTTGCTCTGACCATGGGAGCCCCTTTCTGTGAATCCTCCGATTCGCTGGAGAGACTCAGAGACCTCGGACCGCTGTCATCGCTAACATTTCCTTCGGATTCCTCCCCCTCGCTCTCTATTTCCTCCCTTTCCTGTCCCTCTGCTCCTGAGCCCCTGACAAATGCGTTCCTAGGGAAACCGCTTGCCAGGCTGGCAGTGCGGAGAAGGGCTTTTCTCCCCACCGCAAGCCTTCAGGACAGGTACGGGAACAGAGGGAAAGGCGCGCAGCGCTTTCCCTCTGTTCCCGGGGCTTGCGTGGGAGGAGGGTTTTTCCTCCCCACCGCCAGCATTCAGAACAGCGTTCTGAATGTTGGCGGTGGGAAGGAAAACCCTCCTCCCACCCCAAGTCTTCAGGAAAGCCATCCGAAGCCGGGCGGCGGGAGAAGGCGTTCCCGCCCCGCCGCCCGGCTTCGGAGCTTCGTTCCAAAGCCGGGCGGCGGGAGGACATCCCGCCCCGCCGCCCGGCTTCGGAGCGTCGTTCCGAAGCCCCGCGGCGGCGGGAGGTGTTCCCTCCCCGCCGCCCGTCTTTGGAGTGTCATTCCGAAGGGCGGGAGGTGTTCCCTCCCCGCTGCCCGGCTTCGGAGCGTCGTTCTGAAGCCCCGCGGCGGTGGGAGGTGTTCCCTCCCCGCCGCCCAGCTTTGGAGCATCATTCCGAAGCCCCGCGGCGGCAGGAGGTGTTCCCTCCCCGCCGCCCGGCTTCGGAGGAGCCTTCCGAAGCCCCACGGCGGCGGGAGGAGGTGTCCCCGCCCCGCCGCCAGGCTTCGGAGGAGGTCCGAGGACAGTGGGGAAGACGCGCTGCGCTTCCCCGCTGTCCCAGAGATTTCCCTATGGGCTGTCGTCTTGCGAAGCAAGCCCATAGGGAAATTCGTTTTGCGAAGCGCCTCCAAAACGGAAAACCCTTTCGTCTAGCGGGTTTTCCGTCTTGCGAGGCGTTCGTTTTGCGGGGTAACACTGTATATTGTTTATATTGTACGAATTAAATATGTTACTGCACTTCCTCATTTTGGCTACGTCAAGGGTGAAGTGTTGAAATAAAACATTATCTCTGGTGGCATCATATAGCTTGTAGCTGGGACCCAGATACGAAGCTTGCTTGCACCCGTGATTGGAACAAAGTGGTAGTCTAAATGTGGTTTGCCTTTTTAGCTTTATAAGATATGAAACTTGATTATGCTTGCAATTGGAACCCACAGTGCTTAACACACAAAACTAGGGCAGCTTTTGGTGTGCTGCTTTTGTCAATAGGTAAATTCTGGGGGTGGGGCTTTGACCAAATAAGGGCAATACAGGATGGGCATCGGGTATAATTGGGCAGTTTGATAGGCTGTAAACTCTACGCCACCCTCCAGCCAATTGGAGGACAGAGGAGGGCCTGTGTTCTTCTGACCTGGGTGTGCCTGAATAGCTCCCCCAAGCTTGCAAAGATGCTTTTCTTTAAATAAACTTGTGCCCGGCGGTGGCACAGGTGTGTGTTAAATGCTTCACTGTAAGCTCCTAGCCCATTATCCCCAAATAACAGACACAGTGGAGAAACCATACGGATGATGATTATGTGGAAAGATGTTCAGGCAGGTCCAAAACTTGGAATGCTAAGGGACAACTGTGGGAATGTTAAGGATAGTAGGAATGGATATGTTGAATAAGTGATATTCTTCCTTCACTCACGCTGGTGAGTGATGTAGCAGAGCAGTTTCCCCTCAATATAGCAGGAAGATAGTTTGCAGATTCATTTGAATCTCTTTAGTTAAGTCATCCAATCTGCCTTGCCCAGGTGGATTATTCCTCGTGTCCCCTTTTATCCCTCTTAAAAGACACAAGAGTCTTTCCTTAAAGAGTAACAAAAATTTTACTCACATTTCAGTTCACAATTTGATCCCTGAAAGGCCGGCTTTACTTTAGCATTAACATTAAGCATTAACATTAAGCCAGTGTTTCCCAACTGGTGTTCCACGGCACACTAGTGTGCCGCGAGATGTTGCCTGCTGTGCCGTGGGAGGGAGGTGGGCGAGTTGGGCGGCAAGAGGCTAGGAAGCAAATGGATTGCGAAGTCTGCCAGGTTCAGATTCGGGTCTCGGCTGTTTCCGGCAAGTGCAGATTCGGGTCTCGGCTGTTTTCGGCAAGTGCAGATTCCGGACTCGGCTGTTTCCGCCGGCCCAACTCGCCGATCCCGCGCCGTACGTAAGAATTCTCGAGGAAAGGCGCAGGCGCATTCCTCCTCGGATAGAGCGGCCGTTGGCGTCCAAGATGGCGGCTGTGCTGGCTGAGGGGAGCGCGGGCGGCGCCGAGTCCGAGGCAGCGGCTGTTCCGCCCATGGCGGGGCTGGAGATGGTCCAGCAGGGAGCCGAAGCCCGGGTCTACCGGGGCCTCTTCCTAGGCCGGCCAACTGTGGCGAAGCACCGCTTCCCGAAACGTTACCGGCACCCGCTGTTATAGGAGCGCCCGAGCCGCAGGCGGACGGCGCAGGAGGCCCGCTCGCTGCTTCGCTGCCGGCGGGCAGGTGGGCGCGCCTCGAGACTGGACTGCGCGGGGCAGGGGCGCGGGCTGGGATTCCATCTCCTTTAAATTGCATGGCCGGCCCACCTCTTTGCAAGGAGTGCGGTTGGGAATTGCAAGCAAAGCAGCCACGCAGCTCGATTCCAGTCGTTAGTGACCGAAACTAATCCCCCCCCCCCCGCTATAGGCAAGGAAGCTGAAGACTGGTTATGGAAGGCGGTGGGCTAAGCCACAGGTGTTCTGGTTTGCGAACATTTTTCAGAAGCCAAACGTGCTCCATTTTGCGTGCCATGCTTCTGTTTTGCGGTCTGTCTGCTTTTGCTGTTTATTTTGCATTTTTGTCTTTCTGACTTTTTTGTTTTGTTTTTGTGACTGATTGATTGACTGATTGTGTGACTGCAGTACATTGTTTATTGCTTTCATTTTATGGATCAATGGTCTTTATCGATAGTAAAATTCATGTTAAATTGCTGTTTTAGGGGTTGTTTTTAAATGTCTGGAATGGATTAATCCATTTTGCATTACTTTCAGCCAAACAGGCCCAGGTTGCGCACTGAATAAAGTATTTTATAATTTTTCATATTTCTGTTTACTTACTATTTCATAATAAAGTAATTATAAAATACTATCTTTGTGTTTATTTGATTCCTATTAAAGAGAGTTACTTTATATATAGTCAATATAGGCACAGAGTTAATTTTTTAAACATTTTCTAATGGTGGTGTGCCTCGAGATTTTTTTCATGAAACAAGTGTGCCTTTGCCCAAAAAAGGTTGGGAAACACTGCATTAAGCATTGTTAGGTGTCATCTTCGTTCCGGAGCTGACAGAGGCTGGGAATCTAAAGCAGGCAAAGGGAGATAAGGACACTGGAATGGGAGAGGGAGGAGGGGCAGCCGAGTGGCATAGCTTCAGAGAACAGAGAGCAAGCGGCAGATACCAATCTTAGCTCAGGGACAGAAGGAGAGAGGCCAGGAATGTTGTTGTTGTTTAGTCATTTAGTTGTGTCCAACTCTTCGTGACCCCCTGGACCAAAGCACGCCAGGCACTCCTGTCTTCCACTGCCTCCCGCACTTTTGTCAAACTCATGCTGGTAGCTTTGAGAACACTATCCAACCATCTCGTCCTCTGTCGCCCCCTTCTCCTTGTGCCCTCCATCTTTCCCAACATCAGGGTCTTTTCCAGGGAGTCTTCTCTTCTCATGAGGTGGCCAAAGTATTGGAGCCTCAGCTTCACGATCTGTCCTTCCAGTGAGCACTCAGGGCTGATTTCCTTAAAAATGGATAGGTTTGATCTTCTTGCAGTCCATGGGACTTTCAAGTGTCTCCTCCAGCACCATAATTCAAAAGCATCCATTCTTGGGCGATCAGCCTTCTTTATGGTCCAGCTCTCACTTACATACATTACTACTAGGAAAACCATAGCTTTTACTATGCGGACCTTTGTCGGAAAGGTGATGCCTTTACTTTTTAAGATGCTGTCCAGGTTTGTCATTGCTTTTCTCCCAAGAAGCAGGCATCTTTTAATTTTGTGGCTGCTGTCACCATCTGCAGTGATTATGGAGCCCAAGAAAGTAAAATCTCTCACTGCCTCCATTTCTTCCCCTTCTATTTGCCAGGAGATGATGGGACCAGTGGTCATGATCTTCGTTTTTTTGATGTTGAGCTTCAGACCATATTGTTTTGCTCTCTTCTTTCACCCTCAATAAAAAGTTCTGCTGGATTTCTCTGAGGCCATTAATACCATTGACCACAACAACCTCCTGGAACGTGTAGAGGAACTGGGAGCTGGCGGCAGTGTTATGCAGTGAGTCCGCTCCTTTCTCCTGGGTCGTATCCAAAAGGTGGTGTTGGGGGATGAGTGTTGGACCCCTGGGCTCTCACTTGTGGGGTGTGACAGGGTTCCATCCTCTTCCACATGCTGCTGGGAGAGATCTTCAAGGGGGTGGGGTGGGTGTTCATCAATATGTGGATGATACCCAGTTCTACCTCTCTTTCAAATCGGAACCAGTGAAGGTGGTGAAAGTCCTGTGTGAGTGTCTGGAGGCAGTTGCAGGATATATAGCGGCTAACGGATTGAGGTTGAATCCTGACAAGACAGATGTACTGTTTTGGGGGACGGGGCAGGCAAGATTGGAGAATTCCTGGTCCTGAAAGGGGTAACTGTGCCCCTGAAGGACCAGGTGTGCAGCCTGGGAGTCATTTTGGACTCACAGCTGTCCCTGGAGGCACACGTCAATTCTGTGTCCATGGCAGTGTCTACCAGCTGCCTCTGGTATGCAGGCTGAGACCCTACCTGCCTGCAGACTGTCTCTCCAGAGTGGTGCATGCTCCAGTTATCTCCCGCTTGGACTACTGCAATGCGCTCTCCGTGGGGCTACCTTTGAAGGTGACCTGGAAACGACAACTAATCCAGAATGCGACAGCTAGACAGGTGACTGGGAGCGGCCAAGACCACATAACAAAGACCTACACTGGCTCCCAGTATTTTTTCGAGCACAATTCAAAGTGTTGGTGCTGACCTTTAAACCCTAAGCGGCCTCAGCCCAGTAGAGCTGAAGGAGCATCTCCACCCCCATCGTTTTGCCAGGACAATGAGGTCCAGCTCCGAGGGCCTTCTGGCGGTTCCCTCACTGTGAGAAGCAAAGTTACAGGCAACCAGGCAGAGGGCCGTCTCAGTAGTGGCGCCCGCTCTGTGGAACACGCTCCCATCATATATCAAAGAAATAAACAACTACCTGATGTTTAGAAGACATCTGAAGGCAGCTCTGTTTAAGGAAGGTTTTAATGATGGATGTTTTCATGTATTTTTAATATTCTGTTGGAAGCCATCCAGAATGGCTGGGGTTAATAATAATAATAATAATAATAATAATAATAATAATAATATTGAACTAATTCTTCAGTCATGCTTCTGGGGAGTCTTCCTGCAAGCAGACCACTGTGTACACAAGGGTTTCACAAACCTGGGTTTCCATCTCTTTTTGGAAGACAACTGCTAAAGACATAGGAAAAACAATCATTGGAAAACAAATAAATATTGATATATATTTATGAAGGCAACCCAGCTTAGGGAAGATTTTTATGTTGATGTTTCATCGTGTAAATAAATAATAATAGTCACACATACGTATATACGTATATTATTTAAACTATACAAATAACTGTAATAAATCAGCACGGCCCCTGCGTCTTATTACTGCCTCCTTATTACCTATGCCAGTCTTCAGCAGACATGGATTATGCCTTTCCTGTTCTTCTGGCCTTTTTGAGGACCCAGGAAGAGTCTCCGTAAGACCCTCAACTTAACTCTATTGAAATGATAAAATAACAAAAGTACTGGAAATAAGGAAAAAATAAGTGTGCAGCTGCCACCCTGCTGTGGAGGGAAACATAAATCCATCAGCTCATACCTAAATAGGAAGTCACCCGCTCCCGCCCCCATTTCCACTCTCCGCTGTGGGGAGAGAGGCGACTTGGGGGAAGGAGGGGGCCATTTCCCGACGGAGCCCCAAGAGCAGGAGGCCAAAGGCAGCGCCATCTCTTCCTGTTTCCATCCCAACACAGGCAGGGGCTGCTCTGCCAACGTAGCTCTAGAGGCGCGCGCCTGCGACAAGGAACCCGAAGTGTCTATAGGTCGGAAGTTTCCAGGGGGCCCAAAGGACCCGGAAACAGAGCCACAGCTATGGGGGTGGGCTAGACGGGGGGGGGGGGCGGTTCACCAGGTGACGCCTCCAGCAGGGCGCCATTGAGGATGTCTTTGTGGGGACGCAAATGTCTCCAATCGGGTCTTTGACTCGGGGGAAATCCAGCCTAGTTTCCCCCCTGCCTGCAAAAAAGCTCCTGCGCCTTGAGGGAGAGACGGAGGCCACGAAAGGGTTAAAGGAAGTGAAATAGGCCTGGATAGAGACCCCCCTCCCCCTCCCGCCTCCCTGCCCGTCTTGCCAGGCCCCTCCGGATGGAGAGGTTGGTGCGCCGGGGAGAGGGGTAAGCGGTGCCAAGGGGATTTCTGGGCGCAGGGGAGACTGTGGGGCGGAGGGGGGTGGGCAGAGGAAGATGGGGGGATGAGGGAGGAATGGCAGCATCCCTGGGGGATAGAAGGCCAGCAGAGCAGAGAGAGGGGGGGAGGAAAGGAGAGAGACGCTTCCTTTTGGAGAGATGTCTCCATCCTTGGGCGCTGGAGGAGGAATTTCTGGTGGTGGGTCTGATAAGGGGGGGGGGGTCCTACTGATTCCCTCTCCCTTTCCTCCCTGGAAGCTCAGTCCTCTCTCCACTGATCCTCGGCTGCATTGCTGTTATTGTTGTTTAGTCGTGTCCAACTCTATTTGCCAGGAGGTGATGGGACCAGTGGCCATGATCTTCTTTTTGATGTTGAGCTTCAGACCATATTTTGCACTCTCCTCTTTCACCCTCATTAAAAGATTATTTAATTCCTCCTCACTTTCTGCCATCAAGGTTGTGTCATTTGCATATCTGAGGTGGTTGATAATTCTTCCGGCAATCTTAATTCCGGTTTGGGATTCATCCAGCCCAGCCTTTCGCATGATGAATTCTGCATATAAGTTAAATAAGCAGGGAGACAACAAACAGCCTTGTACTCCTTTCCCAATTTTGAACCAATCAGTTGTTCCATATCCAGTTCTAACTGTAGGTTCTTGTCCCACATAGAGATTTCTCAGGAGACAGATGAGGTGATCAGGTACTCCCATTTCTTTAAAAACTTGCCATAGTTTGCTGTGGTCGACACAGTCAAAGGCTTTTGCATAGTCAATGAAGCAGAAGTAGATGTCTTTCTGGAACTCTCTAGCTTTCTCCATAATCCAGTGCATGTTTGCAATTTGGTCTCTGGTTCCTCTGCCTCTTCTAAATCCAGCTTGCACTTCTGGGAGTTCTCGGTCCACATACTGCTTAAGCCTGCCTTGTAGCATTTTAAGCATAAGCTTGCTAGCGTGTGAAATGAGTGCAATTGTGCGGTAGTTGGAGCATTCTTTGGCACGGCCCTTCTTTGGGATTGGGATGTAGACTGATCTTCTCTAATCCTCTGGCCACTGCTGAATTTTCCAAATTGTCAAACCCTTGGTCCACCTTGGAGAGGAGAAGAGAGAAAAAGCTGGAAGGTCCTGGGAGGGAGGAGAAGGCCTTCTCCAAAGCGGCTCTTTGCTTCTGGAAGCCCCTCCCAGGAAGTAGCCAGAGTCTTTTTCCTCTCTCTCAGGCTCCCATTCTTAAGTGTTTCTACTGCATGGTTAATCGATGGTGGTGGTGCTGATGATGTATATATACCAATCTAGGAATATGGGAGAAGGGTGCTATAGAAAGGCTTTCAGGGTTTATATATAAGTATATCCAGAAGGCATTTCTATTACAGTGGTGCCCCGCAAGACGAAATTAATCTGTTCTGTGGGTGTCATCGTCTTGCAGGGTTTTTCGAGCACCGCTATCAAAGGCTTAGCGGATAAGCGGTAATTGACAGATAAGCGGCTATTAGCGGATTAGCGGATAAGCGGCAATTTGCAGATAAGCGGCTTAGCGGCTTTCAGAAAAGGCAAACAACAACAACGCAAGACCCCGAAAAAAAATTCGTTTTGCGAGACAACCCCATAGAAAAATTCGTCTTGCGAAGCGGAAAAAAAACCGGAAAGCCCTTTCGTCTTGCACATTTTTCGTTTAGCAGGGCATTCGTCTAGTGGGGTACCACTGTACTTTTATTTTTTGTAGGCAATGTCAGAGTGGGTTACAAACTGAGATACAATCTATCAGCATCCAAAGATCCATAAGCCGCCCCAGTCTGGGGCATTTCCATGATAGACAATGCCTGTGGCTGGAGGCTCTACACCAAGGGCTGTGCATCTGCAGGCCTGGAATTGCCAGTATTATAGGCAAGGGGTGTGAGATTGCCAAATTTACAGACAGTATGTGAGTGAGAGTTTGTGTTTGGGATGATAGTTTACAGCAACCGTGTAATTTACTCGATCCGTAACTTTTCATGAACCGATATTGCGGTAGGAATTCCAAAATAACTACGCAGAATCTACAAAGAGACTCTCAGGATAATGGAGATTGCGAGTCTTCCTGGTCCACAGTTCACACCCTCAGCCTGCAGCCCACAAATGCTGAGGCCATAATACTTTTATTAGCCCTTAATGGGACACCAGCTACTTTGTTATACTTTCTTCAACACATGAATATTATTGAATACTTTTCCAGTGATGTAAATGGCACTTCCGTTTTACTTATTCCGCACAGGAGAGAATCTGATCTGCAAGTCTGAGCTCAACTTCTTCCTTGAAACAGAAAAATACAGAGACTTTGAGAGGTATGTCGTTCCTCTTGCCTGGGAGACTGTATCTTTGTAGGTCTTGTTTCAGTTTGTGGGAACGTGAGAAAAGTCCTGCTGTATTAGGATCAGGGCCCACCTCGTCCATCATCCTCTTCTCGCAAGGACCAGCCAAGGAGAACCCCCCCCCAGCAGGGCCAACAGCTGTCTCCCCACTCAGGACTCCCAGCCCCTGGGATGCAGATGAATAATTCCTCCGTAGGGGGGAGGGGGAGTAATAGCTGGGAACTGAAGGAGTGCTACTGAAATGGTGGGTGGTTCTGAGGAGGTGGATACAAGGCAGCAGCCTCAGGAAGTAAATGGTGCAGGATTAGGGAATGTGTGCAGTTGCTTGGAGTGTATCAGGAAGATGTTACACATCACAGAGGAAGGGGGAAACAATACAGATATTTAGCTTTTTCAGAGGAGGAGGAAGATGGAGAAAGTGTGTCCCTCCAGGTGTTGTTCCAGTAGAACTCCCATCATCCCTGGTCGTTGGCCATCCTTGCTTGGGCTGATGGTGCTTTGAGTCCAACCACATCTGGAGGGCCAGAGGTGTCGCACCTCACCATAGATGGTTCCTCTAGGAGCTCAGACTCACTTGGGAGGTCCGGGTGGGTATAGAGACCAAGGGTTACTGAGACACGTTTTCAGGGATTATGATTGATACCTAGACCCCAAATCCAAGGTGCCCACACTAAATGAAGGTTTTGATGATACCCTCAAAGAGGTCTGGTTTATATTCCAGAAGACGGCCAACCAGAGGATAGATCTGAAGGTTCTGAACTGAGTTACAATCGAGATTCTGAGTTACAATTCAGGCTGAGAAATGGAGGCAGGGGTCCTAAATGTCATCTAACGATGGTTTCCCCCCTCAGGCTCTCTTCTGGTGGAAGCATCTCTGACTGCACCTCCTCTCTCAAAAGTCAGATTCTGTCCATCCACCCCTTTTTGTTGACATCCATCTGCCTCGAGACACAATGCAGAGTCTCCATGAGGTTGAAGTCAAACAGGGGTGTTAGAAGCACAGATGTGACCCCCGCAGAATACAGGGCAGTGTGTGTGGAGGTCCTGGGCTCCCTACACGACAAGGCCATCTTCTCCAGCAGGGTGGCCCCATTTAAAAATGTAAAAATCAAGACAGAGTTGTCGAGCTTTCTAAAAATACAAATTCTCCCCCCAAAAAACAGCTTTTGAGCTTTCCTGATGTTTCCCACCATAGAAATCTTCGGAATGTAATGGAGCAGCGGTTTTGCCTTGTGTGGGTGATGAATCCCCGTCTGTACACAGGCTTCTTGCTTAATCTAAGAAGGCTTTATTATGTACAGAAAAATCATCATAAATCACCCCGGAGATCGGGCGGACATTCTCTCCGGCTCAACAGCTAAAAGCGAAAGTAACTCACACGCAAAGAAAGATTCCCGTATGTGAACAAAACCAGGCCTCAAGATGTGAGACGGTCACACAGAACTGTTTAACCCTGTAAGTTCTGGTTCTCCTCACAAGAAACGGCAGCCTTGCCAGACGTCTAGGTGGACCTTTTGCCGATCTTGTGAAAATCCTCCTCGATTCCCGGGGGGGAGCAGACCTATCTCAACCTTCTCAACCTTCTTGATATGGTCCAAAGGGAAGCAGAGCAATATTTTTGGCCCCAGCTTGGCCCCAGGAGTTACTGGAAGGAGGCGTACAAGGACTCCATCCAACATCTTGCAATGTATTAGGACTGATAGAAGCTCCATATAAAGCGCTCAGGAGTGCAGCTGTGTTGCAAGGAGAGCAGTCTTGCAGCATCATAAAGTACCACAAATCAGCCTTCCTACATACGGGGGAGAAGCCAGTGTGGAGAAGTAAAGCATACCTCTGTATACAAGCTGGCTATAGACCAATTAGGCAGGGCCCCATCTCTTGGGATGCTGACTCACCACATGAAACTGAGTCAGCATTTCCACTTAGCTTAGTGTTTACTCCTTGATACCCACAACACTCCAACACAATCATCTTAAGGACTCCACTCCCGATTTGTGTAACGTTTACTTCTTAGCCTCTTCTTTTCCTGAAGATATTCACGCAAGGCAGCAGAGGTTTAGGATCAGAGTTTTCCTTCTGCTGCTTCGCCTCCCTTCCCAGGTTGATGAGCCCCTCAGTTCCCTCTACGGCACTTGCAGAAACCACCTGCTTGACCATTGGAGACACTATTGGTCTCGTCTGCTCATTGTGCCAGAGCCTGTCATCGCATGCAGTGAAAGTCCCCGACTCATCAAGGGATTGAGACCCATCAATTATCCTCAACTGCCTTAGATGGCCTGTCGAAGCTTTTCCTTGGTTGTGTCTGCTGTTGCATGCTGACAGCGTCTAGGACCCACAGGTGAGAGCTGAGTACAGGTTGGGGATTAATGGTGGACCAGTCACCCCAGAAGGAGCCCTATATGTCCCCCACGAAAGGTACTATCCCAGCCCCAACACCCCATAACATAATACTATTAATGTATTTGATAGATCAGAAATAAATTTGTGTCTCCAGCAATAAAACTAACAGCTTCATCCCATGAATGAATCAATGCTAAATATCCAAGGCTGAAGTTTCCATTAAGTGCAGTTATATATTGATGTTTAATATCGAGCTTCTTCAGTGTGACACAGATTCCGCTTTGAAATAGAGGAGGTACATCCAGGAGTGATGCAAATGGAGAAAGGACAGTGAGAGAGGCCTAGGCAGAGAATTTACACTAGGATAGCCCTGTGTCAGAAAACGGGCACGAGATCTGGTGGCACATCATAATTATAAATACTAATTGGGATGACTGCAAATTGAACTTGATGTGTATCATCTTCCTTTGTTCTCTCCCTTGAAACACCAACAGGATTTTGTCTCCCTGCACTCTGAAGCAGACGATGGAGAAGACAGGCAAGAGTTCTGGGGGGCCATCTGTAAATTCAAAAGGAATAACGAAGAAACCATTTGAATGTATAGAGTGTGGAAAGAGCTTCAATCGAAGTGAAACCCTTAGAAAACATCATCAAACTCACACAGGGGAGAAACCATTTAAATGTATAGAGTGTGGAAAGAGCTTCAGTCAAAGCGGACACTTAAGACTACATCAGCGAACTCACACAGGGAAGAAACCATTCAGATGCATGGAGTGTGGAAAGAGCTTCAGTGATAGTGGGAAACTTCGACTACATCATCGAACTCACACAGGGGAGAAACCATTTAAATGTATAGAGTGTGGAAAGAGCTTCAGTGATAGTGGGAAACTTCAACGACATCATCTAACTCACACAGGGGAGAAACCATTTAAATGTAGAGAGTGTGGAAAGAGCTTCAATCGAAGTGAAACCCTTAGAAAACATCATCGAACTCACACAGGGGAGAAACCATTTAAATGTATGCAGTGTGGGAAAACCTTCAGTCAAAGCGGACACTTAAGACTACATCAGCGAACTCACACAGGGGAGAAACCATTTGAATGTATAGAGTGTGGAAAGAGCTTCAGTCAAAGCGGACACTTAAGACTACATCAGCGAACTCACACAGGGAAGAAACCATTCAGATGCATGGAGTGTGGAAAGAGCTTCAGTGATAGTGGGAAACTTCGACTACATCATCGAACACACACAGGGGAGAAACCATTTAAATGTATAGAGTGTGGAAAGAGCTTCAGTGATAGTGGGAAACTTCAACGACATCATCTAACTCACACAGGGGAGAAACCATTTAAATGTATAGAGTGTGGAAAGAGCTTCAGTCAAAGTGGACACTATAGACTACATCAACGAACTCACACAGTGGAGAAAGCATTTAAATGTATAGAGTGTGGAAAGAGCTTCAGTCAAAGTGAGAAACTTCAACAACATCATCAAACTCATACAGGGGAAAAACCATTTGAATGTATAGAGTGTGGAAAGAGCTTCGCTCATAGTGGGAAACTTCGACTACATCAACGAACTCACACAGGGGAGAAACCATTCAAATGTATAGAGTGTGGAAAGAGCTTCAGTCTAAGTGAAACCCTTAGAAAACATCAGCGAACTCACACAGGGGAAAAACTATTTAAATGTATAGAGTGTGGAAAGAGCTTCAGTCTAAGTGAAACCCTTAAAAAACATCAGCGAACTCACACAGGGGAAAAACCATTTAAATGTATAGAGTGTGGAAAGAGCTTCAGTCTAAGTGAAACCTTTAGAAAACATCAGCGAATTCACACAGGGGAGAAACCATTTAATTGTTTGCAGTGTGGGAAAACCTTCAGTCAAAGTGGACACTTAAGACAACATCAACGAACTCACACAGGGGAAAAACCATTTGAATGTATGGAGTGTGGAAAAAGCTTCAATCATAGTGGACACTGTAAACGACATCAACGAACACACGGGAAAAACCATTTGACTGCATAGAGTGTGGAAAGATCTTCAGTTGAAGTGAAAACTGTTGGCTATTTGCTGTTTAGTAGCACTGCAGAGAGCTTGCTGGGGAGACCATGCATTAAAAAGGGACTCAAAAATAACTTAAACAAGGTTTTAATAACGAAAACAAAAACTCCTTATACACTAAATACATCAACAACAAACCCGACCCAACCACCGACCCATCCCCCAGGGTAATGAGGGAGCAGTTGTTGCTCATTATATACTATACCCAAATGCTGACACAGCTTGATTAACACAACTCAGCAGCACCTGCTATGTTTCACAGCTGCAAGACTGGGTCTCGTTATTTGCCTTGGCCCTGGCCATTAAAGACATACACAACTTGTGAAGCAATAATGAACCTTCACATTTTAAAGTGACCATTCAACATTTCCCCTGCGGTTCATTATTGTGGAACAAAAACATAAAGCATATTTTGTACATGTCTTTCATGTGTAACCTTTGGAAGTGCTTTAGTAAAAATGTCTGCAATTTGATTGTCACCTGGAACATATTGAAATACAATCATTTCATTAGCAATTAGTTTCTTTTCAATCTGTAAACGTACCCTTCAGACTCTAGTGCGCTGCGTATTGTGGAGTATGAAAAGAGCTTCAGTCAAAGTGAGAAACTTTGACGACATCATCTAACTAACACAGGGAAGAAACCATTTAAATGTATAGTGTGTGAAAAGAGCTTCAGTGATAGTGGACACTATAGAGTACATCATCAAACACACAGGGGAGAAACTATTTAAATGTACAGTGTGTGGAAAGAGCTTCAGTCAAAGTGGACACTATAAAATTCATCTACAAATTCACATGGGTGAAACGCTTTAAATGTAAGGAGTATGGGAAAGTAATGCGGGTAACATCTCAAAATAGTAGAATACAAGATGCAGTGTAATGTTAGGGAGGGGTGTGTCATCTGGAGAGCTGGTGGTGAATAATGGTGGGCTGAGTGTCACATGGTCTTTGGTGGAGAGATTGGAAATGTTCATGTTTGAATTTGGGATGTGAGAGTTGTGAAAAGTGGAGTGTGAGACTTTTTGTGTTGCTTTGGATGTACAGTTGTTTAATATACGAAGAGTCGCATCACTACCATTGTTATAATTGCAATAAAGGAACAATTAAGACACAGAAATCTGAAAGCATCTTCCTACATGCAGATGGTAGTCTTGAAACCCTTGTATATAGTTTATATTGTACGAATTAAATGTGTTACTGCACTTCCTCATTTTGGCTACGTCAAGGGTGAAGTGTTGAAATAAAACATTATCTCTGGTGGCATCATATAGCTTGTAGCTGGGACCCACATATGAAGCCTGCTTGCACCCGTGATTGGAACAAAGTGGTAGTCTAAATGTGGTTTGCCTTTTTAGCTTTATAAGATATGAAACTCGATTATGCTTGCAGTTGGAACCCACAGTGGTTAACACACAAAACTAGGGCATCTTTCGGTGTGCTGCTTTTGTCAATAGGTAAATTCTGGGGGTGGGGCTTGGACCAAATAAGGGCAATACGGGATGGGCATCGGGTATAATTGGGCGGTCTGATAGGCTGTAACCTCTACGCCACCCTCCAGCCAATTGGAGGACAGAGGAGGGACATTTGCCCCCGGGGGGAGGATAAATGCTTGTGTTGTTCTGACCTGGGTGTGCCTGAATAGCTCCCCCATGCTTGCAAAGATGCTTTTCTTTAAATAAACTTTGCTACTTCACCAATGGGCTCAGAATTTATATGAAAGGCTCCTAGGGCTTTCAGCTTTAGGAGCCAGTGTTTTATTCCTCACATAGAGCAGAGAGTGCCAGAGCCTCTGGCAGCAATGTGCCCGGCGGTGGCACAGGTGTGTGTTAAATGCTTCACTGTAAGCTCCTAGCCAATTATCCCCCAAATAACAGACACAGGGGAGAAACCATACGGATGATTATAATGTGGAAAGATGTTCAGGCAGGTCCCAAACTTATAATGCTAAGGGACAACTGTGGGAATGTTAAGGATAGTAGGAAAGGATATGTTGAATAAGTGATATCCTTCCTTCACTCACGCTAGTGAGTGATGTAGCAGAGCAGTTTCCCCTGAATATAGCAGGAAGATAGTTTGCAGATTCATTTGAATCTCTTTAGTTAAGTCATCCAATCTGGCTTGCCCAGGTGGATTATTCCTCGTGTCCCCTTTTATCCCTCTTAAAAGACACAAGAGTCTTTCCTTAAAAAGTAACAAAAAAATTACTCACATTTCAGTTCACAGTTTGATCCCTGAAAGGCCGGCTTTACTTTAGCATTAACATTAAGCATTAACATTAAGCATTGTTAGGTGTCATCTTCGTTCCGGAGCTGACAGAGGCTGGGAATCTAAAGCAGGCAAAGGGAGATAAGGACACTGGAATGGGAGAGGGAGGAGGGGCAGCCGAGTGGCATAGCTTCAGAGAACAGAGAGCAAGCAGCAGATACCAATCTTAGCTCAGAGACAGAAGGAGAGAGGCCAGGAATGTTGTTGTTGTTTAGTCGTTTAGTCGTGTCCGACTCTTCGTGACCCCCTGGACCAAAGCACGCCAGGCACTCCTGTCTTCCACTGCCTCCCGCAGTTTTGTCAAACTCATGCTGGTAGCTTTGAGAACACTATCCAACCATCTCGTCTTCTGTCGTCCCCTTCTCCTTGTGCCCTCCATCTTTCCCAACATCAGGGTCTTTTCCAGGGAGTCTTCTCTTCTCATGAGGTGGCCAAAGTATTGGAGCCTCAGCTTCAGGATCTGTCCTTCCAGTGAGCACTCAGGGCTGATTTCCTTAAGAATGGATAGGTTTGATCTTCTTGCAGTCCATATGACTCGCAAGAGTCTCCTCCAGACCATAATTCAAAAGCATCAATTCTTGGGCAATCAGCCTTCTTTATGGTCCAGCTCTCACTTCCATACATCACTACTGGGAAAACCATAGGTTTTACTATACGGACCTTTGTTGGCAAGGTGATGCCTTTACTTTTTAAGATGCTGTCCAGGTTTGTCATTGCTTTTCTCCCAAGAAGCAGGCGTCTTTTAATTTTGTGGCTGCTGTCACCATCTGCAGTGATCATGGAGCCCAAGAAAGTAAAATCTCTCACTGCCTCCATTTCTTCCCCTTCTATTTGCCAGGCGGTGATGGAAGCAGAGGCCATGATCTTCGTTTTTTTGATGTTGAGGTTCGGACCATATTTTTGCGCTCTCCTCTTTCACCCTCAATAAAATGTTCTGCTGGATTTCTCAGAGGCCTTTAATACCATTGACCACAACAACCTCCTGGAACGTGTAGAGGAACTGGGAGCTGGCAGCACTGTTACGCAGTGGGTCCGCTCCTTTCTCCTGGGTCGTATCCAGAAGGTGGTGTTGGGGGATGAGTGTTGGACCCCTGGGCTCTCACTTGTGGGGTGCCACAGGGTTCCATCCTCTTCCACATGCTGCTGGGAGAGATCTTCAAGGGGGTGGGATGGGTGTTCATCAATATGTGGAGGATACCCAGTTCTACCTCTCTTTTGTTACGGCTAAAATCTGGGTGCGGGGTTACTCTGCCACCCAGCTCATCGGACTAAGTCCGTGGGTCCCTGCGGAAGAAAATGAGCTCAGCCGGACGCAGGAGCAAACTGCAGAATATCCAAGTTTATTGCGCAACAGGTTCAAGGCGAGATTGAACAGCGAGAAAGGGGTGACATGAACTTTTGAAACTCCCTCCATGTCCCAGAATACAGTGCAAAATACATCCCAGTTACATCATGAATACATTAAGGAGAGGTTGGGTTACACAGATTAACATATGGAGGAGGGAGGGGGAATATGCAGAGGGCTGGAGATATGGAGGAGGGAGGGGGGAATATGCAGAGGGCTGGAGATATGCGCAGATAAGCACATCCTGAGAAGACAATGTTCCATGTACACATAGTCTGTCACCTGGCATTGCCCGGAGGAAAGGTTTGGCAGAGTGATTTTGACTGGATTACTTGAGAGATTATGGAGGACAGGGGAGGGGTGATGGAGTCCTAGAGAAATTGAGCAAATATATTGTAGTGAAGAAGACATCCCCCCCCTTCCGTAACACTTTCAAATCGGAACCAGTGAAGGTGGTGAAAGTCCTATGTGAGTGCCTGGAGGTGGTTGGAGGATGTATGTCGGCAAACGGATTGAGGTTGAATCCTGACAAGACAGATGTACTGTTTTGGGGGACGGGGCAGGCAAGATTGGAGAATTCCTGGTCCTGAAAGGGGTAACTGTGCCCCTGAAGGACCAGGTGTGCAGCCTGGGAGTCATTTTGGACTCACAGCTGTGCATGGAGGCACAGGTCAATTCTGTGTCCATGGCAGTGTCTACCGGCTGCCTCTGGTATGCAGTGTTACGGAAAACCTGGGTGCGTATTTACCCTGCCACCCAGCCGATCGGACCAAGTCCGTGGATTCTAGCGGAAGAAAAGGAAGCTCAGCCGGACGCAGGAGCAAAATGCGAAGATCCAAGTTTATTGCGCAACAGGTTCAAAGTGGAATTGAACCCCGAGAATGGGGCGACATAAACTTTTAAAAGTTCCCTCCAAGTCCCAGAATACAGTGCAAGAAACGTCATGAATATATTATGGGAAGGTTGGGTTTCATGGATTGCATCATGAATATATTACACACGTCATGAATATCTCAAGGAAAGGTGGGGTTACACTATTAACATTTGGGATAAGGGAGGGGGAAATATGCAGAGCGAGTGATATACATAGATAAACATTTATGAAGTACCGGTGGTGGCAAGACAAAGGGCCAGAGATATGCATCGTCTGCCACCTAATATTGCCCGGAGGAAGGGTCAGGCGAAACGATCTGACAGGATTAGAAAGTTCCTGTGTACGTGACCCGCCGTTTCGGGGATTATGGAGGTAGGGGTCACATCATGGAGTCGAAAGGGAACTGAGTAGAATGACACCAGAAGCAAAGAAATGGGAGTTACGGTTGATTTTATATCAATTTCCAAAGATTTCTATGCTTTCCGACCCATTCAGTATCGTTGGCCACGATCGGAAACAGAACGGAAATATTGTAGCAAGAATGGATACATTGTAACAGGATTTTGACAGTTTTACGAGGTCTCTGGTTTCGGATCCATTGTTCTCACAGTGGGGGGCCGTCAGCAGCTTGTCAGGAGTGAAATGAGGCGTGCAGTAGCTCCCTGAGCTGGCTTCTGCAGGGCGAATGCATGGCTGTGATTGGCTAAAGCGGGGCTCAGTATAGTGAATGGGGGGTTCCATTATGATGCGGTCTACTCACGTTAAGGATAGAGCGAGAGGAAGGCATAGGAAAGATCGGGGCTTATTTCGCCCGTATAGAGACAGGAAAAGGAGCCTTTTATTATCAAGGCAGGGGTATAGTGTGGTGCTTGTGCAACGGTGTGGGGGATGAGGGTTCTGGGCCGAGTTGGGCACTGTCGAGGTCATCGCCTCGGGCCCATTCGGGAAGCGATGGAGGGGAAGATGGTTGCCCCCCCCTTCCTTCCGTATCAGTCCCCCATTCGGAGATAGATTTGCATCAAAGTTCTGTAGGAACTTGCAAATCCTTTCTCCGCACCCTATACCCCTGTGATTTCATACTCCCCTTCTCCCAGATGTCTCATTTGCACATATTCAGGAAAGACGGGAGCGTTGTGGGAGCGGGAATAGGCTCGAAAGGAAAGAGGAGCGGATTGAGCAGGGAAGCGGAGAAGGGAGCAGCAAGGAGAGACACAATGTATGGCACAACAGAGAACTGAGATGCAAAAGGCAACAGTAAGAATTGTGAGCAATATGACCTTGATCAATTGTCGGAGCCACCCCAGCTTGGGCAGCCATCCCCACAAGTCGACGTCAGACAGTCCCTCGTGTTGTATCTCGTTTAGTCTCCCTGCTAGTTCGTGGATGTTATTCAAGTGTCCAGTAATGTTTAAAGTCTGGTCCGTTACATATGTGCAGCACTCGGTACCTATTAAGGCGCACGTTCCTCCTTGGCTAGACAGCAGAAAGTCCGTAGCGATCCTCGTCTGTAAACTTAGCTGTCTCACCTCAGACAGTTCTGACATGAGGGAGTCCGTGATCTCAGTTGCCTCCTGCATGAATTTGAGGAGGATGTCAGTAAGCCGAAGGATGTCAACGTGGTTGGATCCTGCTCCGTAGGCAGGAAAGAGTGCTCGACCCACGGTTTCCCCGTTTGCAGCGACATCGGATAAGTCGGACAGTTGTTTTTCTTCCCTTTTATTTCTCTGTCTTCCAGGGGGTAGATGTGGCACTACTCTTATGCCGGGAACGATGTACCCGACAAAGCAGGATCCGGACATATGGGGGCTCACCCAGGTATATGCGCGATGACCGCATACCCAAAACAAGCCGCTGAGATACGACTCCATTCTTCCTGAGGCGAAGGCTTGCAGTAGCATAGCGTCGGCGGGTTGAGGCTGCCAGTTAGGAGGGTGGCCGATGACAGCGGCCCAAGCAAGGGTGATGTTTGGGAAGGTCCGGGATCCGGTCACGTCCGTGATGGTGACATGGCCGGTGGATAAGAGTTCTAAGTTGGACGTACAGGTACTGGAGCCGATGAAGGTCCCTTCCCCGGCGAAGGTGCGGCAGAGTGGACCCTTAGTCGGGCCAGTGAGGTAAAGGTATTGGTGGGTCAAGTTCAACGCGGTCAGGTTCCAGGAGGCGACGTCCCCTGACCGGAATTGTTCTATGGTAACCGGGACTGGAACGAGGGGAAGGCTCTGTTGAAGGTGGCTGGGCGCATGGGCGCAGATCCAGCATTCAGGGTAGGGTGCCTCCTTGGCTACCTGGCCGATGAGTTTAATATAAGAGTTCTGTTCCCAGGAGGAAAGGAGATCCTCTCCTGGGATGGACGGGTCCGCGCCGAGTTTTCGTGGTGCTGTGCCGAGTGGATGAAGGGGGTCGGTGGTATTTAGGAGGCGTCTGTCTTTGGCTATGCCCCCACATCGCAAAGGTCCAACGTTATCCCACGTGGGGGAGCGTGAGGGATGTGCTGGATGGTACCAACCCTCTAGATATTCTGCCCCTCTCCAGTCGTGGGTAACTCCGAGGTTCCAAAGGCAGCAGAACTTCCTTACGCAAAGTCCTTGTAGCTGGGGTTTTCGGGGTTCTGGGGTCATGAGGAGACATTGGAATCCGAAAATCAAATTGTCGGAGGGATTGGTTGCGTCGGTGTAGGATGGTGCAGCCCCCCCCTTTCTCGATTTCGGTCCAATTTGGGTTCCTCAAGAGTTCCCCGTTGCCGAAAAGGAAATGGGTCCCGTTCTTGCAGGTGAGGCGGTAGTAAGAATGGTCGAGGGTGACTGCGGCTGACCCAATTCGGTGTAGGGTTTGGTCTCGGATGAAGAGTTCCCAATACTCGTCGTCAGTTAGCCGGGGTACGAGGGAATGTCGTAGCAATGTCCGAGATTCGGGGAGGCAAAAGTCAAAGTCCCCCATTCGATCAGGGTTTGACTTCCCACCCGTCTCGAGTCGGTGATAGTCCAGGAAATGGTAATCCGTGGGTAAGCCAGTACAATGATCAGTTGGCATGGCTGAGTAGTAGGTCAAAGTCTGGCAGATAAGGAAAATGAAGAAGTTCATGGTTAGAGTCCGGGAATGGCCAGGCATTGGAGAATAAGGAGGTCGGAAGGCCGTGGGAATGCGCTGTTAGAGGAACTGTCAAAGAAGCTGTCCAAGCGCCGTTAGTGGAGCTGTCAACGAAGCTGTCAAAGCGCGCGGAGCTGTCAAAGCGCGCTGTCAGTGGAGCTGTCAACGAAGCTGTCAAAGCGTGCGGAGCTGTCAAAGCGCGCTGTCAGTGGAGCTGTCAACGAAGCTGTCAAGGCGCACGGAGCTGTCAAAGCGCGCTGTCAGTGGAGCTGTCAACGAAGCTGTCAAAGCGCACGGAGCTGTCAAAGCGCGCTGTCAGTGCGTTTCAAGCGTAGTCGGATGGTATTGGGATCGGGGACGATCTCGGATGTCCAGTTGGTTGTCGTGGCGTCCGGTCCGGTCTGTCGAGCCCGACTGTGGCCCCGATCTGCAGGTCCGGTCTGTTGAGCCCGACCTTGGCCCCGATCTGCTGGTCCGGTCTGTTGAGCCCGACCTTGGCCCCGATCTGCTGGTCCGGTCTGTTGAGCCCGACCTTGGCCCCGATCTACTGGTCCAGTCTGTTGGGCCCGAATTTGGCCCCGATCCAGTCCGGTCTGTCGGTCGTTGTCGTCAATATATGAGGTCGGTGGAGCGGGTGGAGTCGAAAAGGTGAAGTCCTCGCCGTTGCTTTCTTCGGTCTCCTGTGGAGGGGGTGAGGACTTGCACCTAGTGTGATGTAACCAAGAATTCTTCTCACCTATCTTCACGGCGGTTGGTGATGTCAAGAGTACTTGGTAGGGACCTTCCCACGCGGGTTGGAGTGGTTCCTTCTGGTAGACCTTGACGAGGATCCAGTCACCAGGGTGGAAGGAGTGAGCGTGGACGTCGATGGGCAGGTTCTGTCCCTCGATGGCCGCGTAGTGGTGGAGACGCTGTAGTTGTGTCTGGAGCTGAATAACATAATTAGTAAGTTCTGCTTCCCCCAGCTCCAGTTCTGATAGTGGGAATAGAGTGTTGTAGACGGGAGGAGGTCTCCCGAATAAAAGTTCGAATGGAGAGAGTTTCAAACGTCCGGTTGGGGCGCTGCGGATGTTATGAAGAACCAGTGGGAGTGCATTCACCCATTTTAGGCCAGTGAGCTCGCAAAGTTTGCCCAACTGTATTTTTATTTCCTGGTTCATACGCTCTACTTGGCCCGAGGATTGTGGGTGGTATGGAGTGTGGAGGTCCCATCTAATTTGGAGTGCCTTGGCCACTAATTGCACTACTTCTGCAGTAAAGTGGGTTCCCCTATCGCTGTCTAGGCGGCGGGGTATGCCATAGCGGGGAATAATGTCCTGTAGGAGGGCCCTGGCAACAACGGATGCGGTAGCTTTTCTACAAGGGAATCCCTCCACCCACGAGGAGAATTGGTCCACTATAATCAAAGCATGTTTAAAGCCTTGGCATTGGGGCAGATCGATAAAATCAAGCTGCAAGTTCTCAAAAGGGACAAAGGCCCATGGTCTGGCTCCTGGTGGCCTCCTGGGTTCACGCTTGGGATTGAAGCGATGGCAGGTAATGCAATTCTTTGATGCTGCTGCTGCAGCGGCAGCTATCCCGGGTGCGTACCAAGATCTAATTACATGTTCCATTAATCTCCCCTTTCCCCAATGTGTCCGCTGGTGAAGAATCCTCACTACTTTTGGAGTCCAGGCCTTTGGAAGGACGGTTCTTCCATCGGGGAGGACCCAGATGCCCTGTTGTTCGGTGGCACCTATCGATTCCCACATAGCCTTTTCATCCCCTGGGGCAGATTTGTAAATTTCTGTAAGGTCTAGGTCTGCTGGTAGTTGGAGGGCCTGAAACTCAGATTCATTGTTAGGGATGCGTAGGGCAGCCATCTGTGCGGCTTTGTCGGCTCGTCTGTTTCCTTTAGAAACTGAGTCCCTGCCCTTGGTATGGGCTTTGCAGTGGACAACGGCTATAGCGGCAGGTAGATGGATCGCCGTGAGAAGTCGCTCAACTAGGGCGGCGTGCGAGATTTGAGACCCGGCAGCGGTTAGAAAGCCTCTCTGGAGCCAAATTTGGCCGGTTGTGTGCACCAGGCCGAAACAGTATTTACTATCCGTATAAATGGTTATCCGCTTCCCTTCGCCAATCTCGCAGGCACGCAGCAGCGCAATTAGCTCGGCGGCTTGGGCACTGTACTGGGAGTTGATTGGGTTTGACTCTAGTACTTCGAAGTCGGAGACCACCGCATACCCAGTCTTTCTAACCCCGTCGATTACTTTAGAGCTACCGTCAGTATATAGTATTAGGTCCGGGTTCTCCAGGGGAAGATGATCTAAGTCTTCGCGGGGCTTTTCGGCTTGCCGGACTATAGTGGTACAGTCATGATGTGGGGTGCCATCATCGGGGAGGGGTAGCAGGGTAGCGGGGTTTAGCGAGTTGACACGTTTAATGGTGACATTGGTTGGGGTTAGTAGGAGGGCTTCGTACCGGTTGAGGCGGGAGTTTGAAAAATGGTGACATCCTTTTAAGGTTAGGAGGGTTGAGACTGAATGGGGAACGTGAAGGGTGATTTCGTGGCCGAGAACTGTTTCTTGGGCTTTCTCGAGGAGGACAGCAGCGGCTGCAATGGCTCTGAGGCAACTGACGGCCCCTTTAGCAGTGTTGTCGAGTTGTAGACTATAATATGCTACTGGCCTCTCTTGGTCGCGGAAGGGTTGGGTTAGGACACCGGAGGCCACCCCCATTTGCTCGTGGATGAACAGATTGAAAGGGATCCGGTAGTCTGGTAATCCTAGGGCAGGAGCGGATCTGAGTTCCCGTTTTAGTCGTTCAAAAGAGCTGTACGCTTCTTCCTCCCAGACCAAGGTGTCTGGGTGGTCCTGACGCGTCATGACAGTTAAGGGCTTCGTTATTTCACTGTAACCAGCGATCCATGCCCGGCAGAAGCCGGCCATGCCAAGGAAGCCGCGCAGCTGTCGCTTTGTTTTTGGGAGAGGGATTTTAGTGACTGCCTCAATCCTGTCAGTGGCTAGACTTCGGGTCCCCACTCCCAAGATGTGTCCCAGATACTTGACTTCTTGTTTACAATATTGGAGTTTCTTTGGAGACACCTTATGTCCCTTTCTCGCCAATTCTGATAGGAGGTGTTTAGTATCTATCTTACACGCCTCTTCACTGGTGGAGCACAATAAAATATCATCCACGTAGAGAAGCAAGGTAGAGCTAGCCGGTAGGTGGATGTCCTCTAAGTCCTGATGTAATACGGCCGAAAAAATTGCAGGTGACTCTACGTAGCCTTGGGGCAGTCTGGTCCAAGTTAATTGGCCGGGCCCCCAGGTAAATGCAAAGAGGAATTGGCTGGCCGGATCCAGGGGTATACTGAAGAAGGCGGAGCACAGATCCGCAGCGGAGTACCAAGTCGTCCCTGCTGGGATGGCGTTTAAGAGGGAGTTCGGGTTGCCAACTACCGGGTGTCGGGGTATTACGAATTGGTTCACTAATCTCAAGTCCTGCACAAAACGGTACCGTATAGGTGCCCCTTCTTTAGCGGGCTTCTTGACCGGGAGAACTGGGGTATTACAGGGTGAAGCGCATGAGACTAGGATCCCTTTTTCGAGGAAGTCCTCAATCATGGGTGTTAGGCCTTCTATGGCCTCTTTGGGCAGAGGGTATTGCTTGGTGCACGGGAAGGGTAGGTCACTTCGGTAAGTGATCTTGACTGGAGTGGCGGAGAGTAAGAGCCCGACTGAGGTTGATTCAGTGCCCCATAGGGAGGGGGGCAACTCGTTTTCCAGGTCCAAAGGGAGTTCGGGAAACTGTCGGTCCGCTTTAGATTCCTGGACGATACCTTGGAACATGGGAATAGAGTTCCCTGGCATGTGTAGGTAAATGCCATCCGGGGAGCATTTTATGGTGGCGTTAAGTTTGCAGAGGAGGTCTCTGCCGAGGAGATTGACGGGGCTACTTGTTAAAAGGAAAGTGTGTTCGGCTAGTAATGGTCCGAGGGTGACTTTGGCCGGTCGCGAGAGCGGGCAAGTGCGGGGTATCCCATCCAGTCCCATTACTTTCTTGGTCACTGTCCCTGGTTCCAGGTGACTGTCGGTTAGGGTGGAATAAGTAGCCCCTGTGTCCAGTAGACATTGATAGGGGTGGCCGTCAATCTCGATAGTGCAGACCGGGTCCTCAGGTGACAATGCAAGGACAGGGCAGATGGTTTGGGTCTGACTGGGATCCCCTTCTAATTGTCAATAAGTGTCCTGATCATCGGGAGGTGGTTGGTTTGGAGGGTGCAAGGGAGGGGCAGTTGCATTCGCCCAAGGGTGGGCAGGCTGGTCTATGGCCGGCATTTGGGTCCGGGGTCCCGGTTGTGGCCGGTTTTGAGGTATCGGGTTCGAGGCCGTCGGTGGGGTATAAGCCGCTGGGTTGTGGTTGTTGTAGCCTGGAGTTACGCTGGCTTGCGGGGAGAAAGGGGAGTGGGTAGTCCGAACAGGGAAAGGCTTAGGCTCCTGTCCCCCGTAGGATGTCGCATTTAGGTAGGGGCAGAATCTCTTTATGTGTCCCTCTTCTTGGCAGTAGTAGCATCCTCCCGTCCCCGGTCCCCATTGCCTATAGGGATTGGGGGGTCCTCCTCCACGGATTCCTTTTCCTCGAGGGAGTCCCCTGCCTCGATTAGGACCATAGGCAGTTTCCATGCTTAATGCTAATATTTGTTCAACCTCGGGTTTTGTTTCCTTCTTCTTTCTTTCATCCCGAGAGTTGTAAACAGATTTAGCGATGGACAAGATTTCACTTACGCTCTTTCCATCATATCCAATTTGGAGATTCAGGGCTTTTCTGATATCTGGGCAAGCCTGATCCTTGAAGAACCCTTTTACGATTACTTCATGCTGTGGGTTTTCAGGGTCTATTCCTCCCCATGTTTTAATGGCAGAGACCAATCTAGTGTAATAATCGGACGGGTGTTCGTTTGGTCCCTGCATGACCGACTGGACTTTGGTCCAATTAACGGTGCGTTGTCCGGCAGCCTTCACCCCGTCCAAAATTGCCTTTTTAAATAGGTTTAAGCACCAGATCCCGTTGGTGGTGTTATAGTCCCATGCTGGTTCTACTCTGAGACATTGTGCCGTTAGCGCCTGCAATCCCTGAGGCCGTCCCCTTTGGTAGTCGGGTAGTTCTATAGCTTCCCCGGCTTTAGCTAGAATGTCCGCTTTCTCCGCCTCGTTGAAGAGAGCATTCAGAAGAACGTGGACATCTGGCCAGGTGGGATTGTGTGTGGAGAAGATAGCGCTGACCTGGCGGTGGCATTTGTCCGGGTCGTCTCTCAGTGAGGGCATCTGATTCGACCAAGTTACCAGGTCTGAGGTATAGAAGGGATGATGCGTGTAAACCATCCGCGGGGGCCCATCAGGTGCGAGAGGGGGAATGGGCAGGGCCCTTAAGGGCATCTGGACCGCAGTAGAACTCACGGTGGAGCTTACTTGGTCCGAAGTCCCTGGAGCCACCTTGTCGCAGCCCAGGGTCCCCGTTGCGGAGCCATCAGGTTCCGTGGGAGCGGTTTTATTCCCGATTTGGGTAGAGTCCTCAATGGTGTTATGGAGAGTAGAGGAGGGGATTTTAGTCTTAGCTTGCCCGGTGTGTTTAACTTGTTTGGCGTCCCCCTTGTCCTTTTTTGCTTGTAGTCGTGTGACCCTTCTATTTTCAGTGTCTTGTGCCTCATCCTCCCCCGTTTCCTCCCCACTACTAGAGTTGCTGTCGCTGGGTGTCGGGGCTCGCGGCGGTGGTCCTTGATAGTAAAAGGGGACCAGGGTCTGTCGTACATCGTCATCTTCATAAGGGGGGGGCATTGGCTGTCGGCCGGGATTTAATATAGGCAGTTGGTAAGAAGTTGTTCCCTTTGGGGCTTGGAGCATTCTCCTTACTGCCTCAAAGGTGGCCAGGTATTCCAACTGGCGGGGTTTTTCTTCTATCAGGGCTTTCTTTAAGTGGTTCAAGCGTTCTTCATTAAACGAACCCCCCGGTGGCCACCGCAGTTCGGGTTTGGCGGAGGCAGTACTGGCGGGCCAGGTTTCGGAGCAGAGGTCCTCTAATTTCTCCTTAGATAACAATTTGTGGCCAGGAATCGACTTCCAATACGAGATGACGAATTGGAGAGGAGAGTCGGGATCCTTCTGGGAACGGGATGGCTTCCTGGAAGCCTTCCTCCCAGAGTGAGTCCGCTCGTGTTTGGAAGCCTGGGTACCCATAGTATATTTCACGCGTGTCTAGATAGAAAGAGGAGAGAGGAGGGGTCGATGAGGATTTGTGGGTCTAGGCTGTCCGACAAAGGACTTGTAAAAAGGAAAGGTCTTTAGTCGCTTGGCAACTTCCTAGGGAGGTTTTAAAGAGCTCTAGCTATCCGGTATTCCTTCCTTCCTTTTCCTTAACCATTTACCTGGGGTCCCTTTTCCACTCTGCCGGTCCCGCCCAATTCCTCATGGGCTATTCCCTCCTGGCAACCTCCTACCTATCGTCAAACTTCTCAGGAAAAGGGGCCCTACTGAACGCCCGCGCCGTGCGGTGCCAGATCGGGTGATCCCTGGACAGAATTGTGGGTCGAAAATCCCCCTTGCTTTCGGAAGCGGGCTTACGATACGCGTGGTACGTAGCCCGACCGGTGCGGCTGGGATTGGGATAGAAAGCAAGACCACTTCCTGCCCCCTAGAAAGGACGCTCGGGAAGATCGGAAAGAGAGCTCCAACCCCTTGCTTTCAACTGGGATGCCCGTTTGCGGAGAGTCGGCTATCTTTCAAGTCGGGTCTCTCCGTCTTACCCTTCGGGCTCCCAATTGGTGCGGCTGGCTGGAGAGTTTAGATAAAGAGATAGAGCTCAGAACCCCCCTTTCGGGTCGAGCAGTGGTCCACGGTCTCTCTCACTGACTGGACCAAGAGAAAGGCAAGAAGGTACGATAGAGAGGAGGGCAGAGAATTCAGTTGCCAGGAGACTTCCACCCCTTCCCACCAGTGCACTGGATTTCCTATACTCACGCGTCTTCTACGTCGATCCGATCCCGGGACCGATGAATAAGCCGGCTGGATCCCTTTTGCTCCCCGGCTGAACTCCTGGGGCTCCTGATTACCGCCCGGGAGATGGCCGGAGGTCCAAAAGGGTCTTCTCGGGCAAAGTGGCCCGCAGCCGGCTGAAGAATTCGGGGCCCCCGGTCAGCAACCCGGGAGAACCGCTGGAGCCCCACGTTGGGCGCCAAGCTGTTACGGAAAACCTGGGTGCGTATTTACCCTGCCACCCAGCCGATCGGACCAAGTCCGTGGATTCTAGCGGAAGAAAAGGAAGCTCAGCCGGACGCAGGAGCAAAATGCGAAGATCCAAGTTTATTGCGCAACAGGTTCAAAGTGGAATTGAACCCCGAGAATGGGGCGACATAAACTTTTAAAAGTTCCCTCCAAGTCCCAGAATACAGTGCAAGAAACGTCATGAATATATTATGGGAAGGTTGGGTTTCATGGATTGCATCATGAATATATTACACACGTCATGAATATCTCAAGGAAAGGTGGGGTTACACTAATTAACATTTGGGATAAGGGAGGGGGAAATATGCAGAGCGAGTGATATACATAGATAAACATTTATGAAGTACCGGTGGTGGCAAGACAAAGGGCCAGAGATATGCATCGTCTGCCACCTAATATTGCCCGGAGGAAGGGTCAGGCGAAACGATCTGACAGGATTAGAAAGTTCCTGTGTACGTGACCCGCCGTTTCGGGGATTATGGAGGTAGGGGTCACATCATGGAGTCGAAAGGGAACTGAGTAGAATGACACCAGAAGCAAAGAAATGGGAGTTACGGTTGATTTTATATCAATTTCCAAAGATTTCTGTGCTTTCCGACCCATTCAGTATCGTTGGCCACGATCGGAAACAGAACGGAAATATTGTAGCAAGAATGGATACATTGTAACAGGATTTTGACAGTTTTACGAGGTCTCTGGTTTCGGATCCATTGTTCTCACAGTGGGGGGCCGTCAGCAGCTTGTCAGGAGTGAAATGAGGCGTGCAGTAGCTCCCTGAGCTGGCTTCTGCAGGGCGAATGCATGGCTGTGATTGGCTAAAGCGGGGCTCAGTATAGTGAATGGGGGTTCCATTATGATGCGGTCTACTCACGTTAAGGATAGAGCGAGAGGAAGGCATAGGAAAGATCGGGGCTTATTTCGCCCGTATAGAGACAGGAAAAGGAGCCTTTTATTATCAAGGCAGGGGTATAGTGTGGTGCTTGTGCAACGGTGTGGGGGATGAGGGTTCTGGGCCGAGTTGGGCACTGTCGAGGTCATCGCCTCGGGCCCATTCGGGAAGCGATGGAGGGGAAGATGGTTGCCCCCCCCCTTTCCTTCCGTATCAGCAGGCTGAGACCCTACCTGCCCGCAGACTGTCTCTCCAGAGTGGTGCATGCTCTAGTTATCTCCCGGTTGGACTACTGCAATGCGCTCTACGTGGGGCTACCTTTGAAGGTGACCTGGAAACGACAACTAATCCTGAATGTTGCAGCTAGACAGGTGACTGGGAGCGGCCAAGACCACATAACAGCACCAGTCTTGAAAGACCTACACTGGCTCCCAGTATGTTTTCGAGCACAATTCAAAGTATTGGTGCTGACTTTTAAACCCTAAACGGCCTCAGCCCAGTAGACTTGAAGGAGCATCTCCACCCCCATCGTTTTGCCTGGACAATGAGGTCCAGCTCCGAGGGCCTTCTGGCGATTCTCTCACTGTGAGAAGCGAAGTTACAGGCAACCAGGCAGAGGGCCGTCTCAGTAGTGGCGCCCGCTCTGTGGAAAGCCCTCCCATCATATATCAAAGAAATAAACAACTATCTGACGTTTAGAAGACATCTGAAGGCAGCTCTGTTTACGGAAGGTTTTAATGATTGATGTTTTCATGTATTTTTAATATTTTGTTGGAAGCCACCCAGAATGGCTGGGTTTAATAGTAATAATAATAATAATAATAATAATAATAATAATACTAATTTTGAACTAATTCTTCAGTCCTGCTTCTGGGGAGTCTTCCTGCAAGCAGACCACTGTGTACACAAGGGTTTCACAAACCTGGGTTTCCATCTCTTTTTGGAAGACAACGGCTAAAGACATAGGAAAAACAATCATTGGAAAACAATAAATATTGATATATATTTATGAAGGCAGCCCAGTTTAGGGAAGATGTTTTATCGTGTTTTTAATATTTGGTTGGGAGCCACCCAAAGTGGCTGGGGAAACCCAGGCAGATGGGCAGGGTATAAATAATAAATAGATAAATATATAATAATAGTCACACATACGTATATATGTATATTATTTAAACTATACAAATAATTGTAATAAATCAGTATGGCCCCTGCGTCTTATTACTGCCTCCCTATTACCTAGCCCAGTCTTCAGCAGACATGGATTATGCCTTTCCTGTTCTTCTGGCCTTTTTGAGGAGCCAGGAAGAGTCTCCGTAAGACCCTCAACTTAAATCTATTGAAATGATACAATAACAAAAGTAAATAAGGGAAAATAAGTGTGGCAGCTGCCACCCTGCTGTGGAGGGAAACATAAATCCATCATCTCGTACACAAATAGGAAGCCACCCGCTCCCGCCCCCATTTCTACTCTCCGCTGTGGGGAGAGAGGCGACTTGGGGGGAGGAGGGGGCCCTTTCCCGACGGAGCCCCAAGAGCAGGAGGCCAAAGGCAGCGCCATCTCTTCCTGTTTCCATCCCAACACAGGCAGGGGCTGCTCTGCGAACGTAGCTCTAGAGGCGCGCGCCTGCGACAAGGAACCCGAAGTGTCTATAGGTCGGAAGTTTCCAGGGGGCCCAAAGTGAAAAGTGGGAGGTTTTCCGAAGGGGAGGAGGGGTGTGGGTTGACTAGTTCCCCTCACCCCCCTACTCCGCTTTATATTGCGAGGAAAGAAACCGGAACAGCGAGCAGGGGAGGCGGAGGTCCAGAGAGGACAAAGAGGTAAAGACGCTGCGTGGGGAAAGGGGGCGATTTAGGGGGAAGGTAGAGAGGGAAAGACAGAGACCCCTCCCGGAAACAGAGCCATAGCTATGGGGGTGGCCAGCCGGGGGTGGTTGTTTTTTTGCACCAGGTGACGCCTCCAGCAGGGCGCCGTTGAGGATGTCTTTGTGGGGACGCAAATGTCTCCAGTTGGGTCTTTGACTCGGGGAAATCAAGCCTAGTTTCACCCCTGCCCGCAAAAAAGCTCCTACGCCTTGAGGGAGAGACGGAGTCCACGAAAGGGTTAAAGGAAGTGAAATAGGCCTTGATAAAGGACCCCCCATCTCCCGCCTCCCTGCCCGTCTTGCAAGGTCCCTCCGGATGGAGAGGTTGCTGCGCCCGGGAGAGATTCGGCGCAGAGGGCGAGGGGTGAGCGGTGCCAAAGGGGTTTGTGGGCGCAGGGGAGACTGTGGGACGGAGGGAGGAGGGCAGAGGAAACTGGGGGGGCTGAGGGAGGAATGGCAGCATCCCTGGGGGATAGGAGGCCAACCGAGCAGAGAGGGAGAGAGAGAGAGACTCTTCCTTTTGGAGAGATGTCTCCATCCTTGGGCGCTGGAGGAGGCATCTCCGGTGGTGGGTCTGCCTTGGCTTCTCCCTCCTGCCCACTCTGCCTGATAAGGGGGGGGGGTCTACTGATTCCCCCACCCTTTTCTCCCTGGAAGCTCAGTCCTCTCCCCACTGATCCTCGGCTGCATTGTTGTTATTGTTGTTTAGTCGTGTCCAACTCTATTTGCCAGGAGGTGATGGGACCAGTGGCCATGATCTTGGTTTTTTTTATGTTGAGCTTCAGACCATATTTTGCACGCTCTTCTTTCACCCTCATTAAAAGGTTCTTTAATTCCTCCTCACTTTCTGCCATCAAGGTTGTGTCATCTGCATATCTGAGGTGGTTGATATTTCTTCTGGCAATCTTAATTCCGGCTAGGGATTAATCCAGCCCAGCCTATCGCATGATGAATTCTGCATATAAGTTAAATAAGCAGGGAGACAATATACAGCCTTGCCGTACTCCTTTCCCAATTTTGAACCAATCAGTTGTTCCATATCCAGTTCTAACTGTAGCTTCTTGTCCCACATAGAGATTTCTCAGGAGGCAGATGAGGTGAGGATGCTACAAAAAGGTTTTCAGGGTTTATCGGTAAGTATATCCTGAAAGCATTTCTATTACTTTTATTTTTTGTAGGCAATGTCAGAGTGGGTTACAAACAGAGATAAAATCTATCAGCATCCAAAGATCCATAATCCGTCCCAGTCTGGGGCATTTCCATGATAGACAATGCCTGTGGCTGGAGGCTCTACACCCAGGGCTGTGCATTGCCAGTATTATAGGCAAGGGGTGTGAGCTTGCCAAAATTACAGACTGTATGTGAGTGAGAGTTTGTGTGGGGGGTGATAGTTTACAGCAACCGTGTGATTTACTCCATCTGTAACTTTTCATGAGCCGATATTGCAGTAGGAATTCCAAAATAACTACGCAAAATCTACAAAGAGACTCTCAGGATAATGGAGATTGCAAGTCTTCCTGCTCCACAGTCCACATCCTCAGCCTGTGGCCCACAAAAGTTGAGACCATTATACTTTTATTAGCCCTTAATGGGACACCAGCTACTTTGTTATAACTTTGTTCAACAAAATACTTTTACAGTGACATAAATGGCACTTCCGTTTTACTCATTGTGCACAGGAGAGACTCTGATCTGCAAGTCTGAGATAAACTCCTCGCTTGAAACAGAAAAATACAGAGATCTTTTTCCTGGACCAATTGAGGGGTATGTCCTTCCTCTTGCCTGGGAGACTGTATCTTTGTAGGTCTCGTTTCTGTTTGTGGGAACATGAGAAAAGTCCTGCTGGATTAGGATCAGGGCCCACCTCGTCCATCATCCTCTTCTCACAAGAACCAGCCAAGGAGAAACCCCCCCCCCCCAGCAGGGCCAACAGCTGTCTCCCCACTCAGGACTCCCAGCCCCTGGGATTCAGATGAATAATTCCTCTGTAGGGGGAGGGGTAACATGGCCAGAAGGTGGGAGAACCGAAGGACTCCTACTGAAATGGTGGGTGGTTCACAATGCAGTAGCCTCAGGGCTTAAATGGTTTCAGGATTAGGGAATGTGTGCTGTTGGTTGGAGTGTACCTGGAATAATGTGCAGAAACCAATTTCTTGACTGTTGGATCCACGCTTGGTGTCATCCGCTAAATCCACCAGAACCTGTCTTCACATACAGCGGAAGGCCCTAACTCCCTGAGGGTTTGAGACCCATTGACTATCCTCAACAGGTTTAGCCAGCCGGTCAAAACTATTCCCTGGGTTGTGTCCGCTGTTGCATGCTGCCAGCTTCTAGGGCCCAGCGGAGAGAGCTGAGTGCAGGGTGGGGACCGAAGGAGCCCTATATGTCCCCCACGAGAGGTACTACCCCTGCCCCACCACCCAGTGACATAATACTATCAATGTATTTAAGATAGATTAGGAATAAATTTGTGCCTCCAGAAATAACAGTTAACAGCTTCATCCCATGAATGAATCAATCCTATATATCCAAGGTTGAAGTTTCCATTAAGTACAGTTATACACGGTGAGTCCTTTAAAAGAAGCCCCATGGATACAGAGGACACATGTTCCACGGGGGCTCTTTATACTGACATTTAATATCGAGGTTTTTCAGTGCCATACATATTCTCCATTGAAGCATAGGTGGTACATCCATAAATCCTTGACCACCCACTGCAAAGGAGAAAGGAACGTGAGAGAGGCCTGCACAGAGAATTTCCACTGGGATATTCCAGTGTCACAAGATGAACATGAGATCAGGTGGCACATCATAATTATAAACAACAATTGGGGTGGGTGTTTCAGTTTCAGATTCCCTAAATTGAAACCTGCTTTCCTTCTGCATCTCCAGCAATTCCCATGCAATGCAAGGCTGACAAGGAGCGGTTCAGATCCAAGAACATTTTCCTTCCTGAGCACTCATTTAGCCGTCCCCAGGCACCAACCCTTACCACTATTTCACTGACAGACCCATACCACAGTCCCTAGAAGTGACTCAGACCTGGGTATCCCAAGATGGTTACTATGGGCCTACAGTCATACCTCTTGTCACGTTCGGTTTAGGTTACATCTTTTCAGGTGGCATCCCACGGTGACCCGGAAGTACCGGAAAGGGTTACTTCCGGGTTTCACCGCATGCGCTCAAAATGACGCCACACACATTCGCAGAAGCAGCGAATCGCGACCCATGCAGACGCAGGTTGCGTTCTGCTCATGCTGCGAACGGGGCTCCAGAACGGATCCCGTTCGCAATGAGAGGTGCCACTGTACTGAGGTGAAAGGGACTGTGCGGGTGATTAATAAACATCTAGGGGATAAAGGGGTTAAAATGTGGCCCAGGAGATGGAGGATTATCATGCAAGGCAGAGGATGAAAAATTGCATTAGGAACGCTGAAGTTGAGAAATAGGGGGCAGAAAGCGGCTCACTTACCTGTGAGGAACTACTTTCCTTAAAAAGGCTATTCCGCAGCAAACCATTTTCTAAGATCATGCTGCTTTCATAAGGATTATGAAAAGTTGATGATGCATTACTATTATTTAACATTAATCTCCTTTTCATTTCCTAAACATGTGGGACATAGGGAGGATGCGGGGGGGATGTATAAGATGTTAAAATAAGACAATATGCTAATTGCACTTGATTTGTGTCACATTCCTTTGTTCTGTTCCTTAAAACACCTACAGGATTCTCTTTTCCTGCACTCTAAAGCAGGCGATGGAGAAGAAAGTCAGAATTCTGCAGGGCTTCCTTACTGCAGATCAACAGACTCACACAGGGAAGAAACCATTTAAATGCATGGAGTGTGGAAAGCAGTTCACTTATAGTGGAAATCTTAGAAAACATAAACGAATTCACACAGGGGTTAAACCATTTAAATGTTTGGAGTGCGGAAAGAGCTTCAGTCAGAATGGAAACCTAAGGCAACACCAACGAACTCACACAGGGGAGAAACCCTTTAAATGCATGGAGTGTGGAAAGAGCTTCGGTGAAAGTGGGACACTTAGAAAACATCAACAGATCCACACAGGGGAGAAACCATTTAAATGTATGGAGTGTGGGAAGAGCTTCATTGAAAGTGGGACACTAACACCAGCGGACTCACACAGGGGAGAAACCATTTAAATGTACAGAGTGTGGAAAGAGCTTCAGTCAGAAGGGAAACCTTAGAGAACATCAACGAACTCACACCGGGGATAAACCATTTAAATGCGGGGATTGTGGGAAAAGCTTCACATTTAGTTCAACATTCAGACAACACCAACGGACTCACACAAGGGAAAAACCATTGAAATGTGGAAAGAACTTCCCTGATACTGGAAATATTGGAGAACATCAACAAACTCACACAGGGGGGAAACCATTTAAATGTATGGAATGTGGAAAGACCTTCAGTCAAAAAAGAAACCTTGGACAACATAAACAAACTCACATGGGAAAGAAACCATCCACATAGGGAGAAAACCCTTTAAAAACAGAGTGTGGACAAATCTTAACTGTTGGTGGAGCACTGTGAAAATATCAATGGACTCACAGAGGGGGGAAACCATGGAATGCGGAAGGAGCTTCGCTTATAGTGGGACACTTAGAAAACATCAACAGACTCTCAGAGGCGCGAAATCATTTAGATGTCTGGAGTGTAAAACATGTTTCCCTTAGAGTTCACTCTTCTTCACATCATTGAACCTAATTAGGGGGAAATAAATGTTATT
The DNA here is from genome assembly GCF_004329235.1 of Podarcis muralis. NCBI lineage: Eukaryota > Metazoa > Chordata > Lepidosauria > Squamata > Lacertidae > Podarcis > Podarcis muralis. The sequence goes on along the minus strand of NC_041313.1, from coordinate 127,641,385 downwards.
TATTTAATGGTGGGACACAGGTGGCGCTGTGGTCTAAACCACAGAGCCTAGGGCTTGCTGATCAGAAGGTTGGCGGTTCGAATCCCCGCAATGGGGTGAGCTCCCATTGCTTGATCCCTGCTCCTGCAGGTCAAAGTGCAAGTAGATAAGTAGGTACCGCTCTGGTGGGAAGGTAAACGGCATTTCCGTGCGCTGCTCTGGTTCACCAGAAGCGGCTTAGTCATGCTGGCCACATGACCCAGAAGCTGTCTTTGAACAAATGCCAGCTCCCTCGGCCTATAGAGCGAGATGAGCGCCGCAACCCCAGAGTCGTCCGCGACTGGTCCCTTTACCTTTAAATGTTAAATGCATAGAAGTCTATGTGATGTTCTGGTATTTGTATATAAACTTGTATGTAATTATTATTATTATTATTATTATTATTATTATTATTATTATTACTCTGGGCAGCTTACAGCATATTTAAAACGTGCAGATAACGTCTTACAATAGTAGGTATAATATAAGATGCAATGTAATGTTAGGAAGGGGGAGAGTGTGAATCTGGAGTGCTGGTGGTGGGATGGGATGAGAGTTAGATGATTTTTGATCTTTGGTAGAGAGAGTTGGAAGCAGGGCTGGTGAGATTAGTTTGATAGGAACAGCTGCATTACTCCCATTGTAATTGCAATAAAGGAACAAGGAAGACTCAGAGCATCTTATATGCAGAGTGTAATCTTGAAGCCCTCTTATATTGTTAATATTTCACAAATTAATTGTCTAATAAATAAAACAAGAATATTGGGCAGGGGTCCATCTCACTAGCGCTCTGTTATACAGTCATACCTCATGTTACGTTCTTTCAGGTTACGTCTCGCGGCGACCCAGAAGTACTGGAAAGGGTTACTTCCGGGTTTCGCCGCATGCGCAAAATGACGGCATGCGCAGAAGCAGCGAGTCACCATCACGCATGCGCAGACGCACCGCTGTGGGTTGTGCTCTTTTCATGTTGCGAACGGGCCTCCGGAACGGATCCCGTTCGCAACCAGAGGTACCACTGTAACAGGTTCATGATAATCATGTTCGACTGGTGGAAAGTTGAGAGCTCTGGGCTCTTCCCCAGAAGCAGTGTGAGTCCCTTCATGGGTTTTTAGTGGAGGTAAAAGGTAAAGGTAAAGGATCCCTGGGTGGTTAAGTCCTGTTGAATCTGACTATGGGGTACAGAACTGCTCTCTGCTTTCAGGCCGAGGGAGCCGCCGTTTGCCCACAGACAGCTTTCCGGGTCATGTAGCCAGCATGGCTAAACTGTGACGGAAGCCAGAGCGGACGGAAATGCCATTTACCTTCCCACCACAGCAGAAGAACGACAGCTGGTGGGGGTCATCCCTGCACCCACCAATACACATCTTGGTTGAACCTGGGGACTTAGGAAGAAGGCCACCCCACCCACCCCAAAAAGGGGACAGCTCTCTAACCAGCACCCTGTTCCCTCTGCACATCTTGGGCACTGGACCTGGTGACTGAGGAGACCCCTATGGAAGTGAGAGGGGAAACCCTAGCAGCCTCTTGGGTTAGAGGACACTTCTAGTTCTCTCTCTCTCTCTCTCTCTCTCTCACACACACACACACACACACACACACACACACCACCCCTACAATCCCCAAAATAACTTTCTATCCTGTTCCTGCCTGAGGATGTTTCACTCCGCAATGGTCTGTTCGCCAGGGTGCTTTTTCTATTTTTCCCTTCTCCCCCCCCCTCAATAATTTTCCAAGTACCACCCTCTACGTCCCTCCCCCACTCCCAACTTCCCCTCCCCCATGTGAGATCTTATTGGCAATTGTATTATTGTTTCTTGCTGTGTTAGCAGTTATTTATACTTAATAGTGATATCCTTTATAATATCATCTTGTATCCTTGCGAGTCTTTCCTTTCATGTTTATGTTAAACTCAATTTCCATATCCATATTTTTTCATATATATCTCAACACACTCCCACTCTCTCTTAATTTTTTGCTTGGGGCAGCCCCTAAAGGAAGCCGTTAATTTTGCCATCTCCATAAATCCACAGATCTTAATTCACCATTCTGATAATTCTGGTATTTTTCCTGTTTTCCAGTTTTTTGCCACTAGTAATCTAGCTGCTGCTGTCACATAGAGGAATATATTCTTTTTATCTTTGGGGATATCGTTGGTTATTAAGCTTAACAGATATGCTTCCTGGGTTTTTGAGAATTGTGCTCTTAAATATTCTTTTCAACGCTTCATGTATCTTGGTCCAAAACTGTTTAATCGCCTTACACCCCCACCACATATGGTACATTGTTCCCACCTTCCGCTTTACATCTCCAACAAAGGTCTGAATATTTTTTATAGATCTTTGCCCATTTTACCAGGTGCTTTTTCATTGGCAAGGATTTTTCTGCTCTGCCACGGCTGCCCACCATGGCACCCCAAGCAGGAACAGACTTTGGCAATATGGAGCCTGAAGGGAGGCAAATTTTGACACCCCCCCAAAAAAATATTTCTTATTTCACAATAATTCCTTTTAGTACAGTTGTTTTTTAAATAGATCTCCTCAACAGGCACCAATTTTCTCCCCATTTCACTCTGCACATGCTCTCAAGTGCACCATATCATGGTTGTGGCAACTCAACCACCCATCTGCCCAGGGCTTAACTTTGAGTAGGCACACGAATAAATTGTTGTTGTTGGCCTCCACCTGTCTCAAGAGACAATGGAGTGCGCCTCCAGGGCTGAAGCCCAACCGCTCTGTTGGCAGCCCTGAAGTGGCCTCCCCGGAGCGTAATCCTGGACAGTGTGTATGGAGGCCCTGGGCTGCCCAAATAAATATAGGTTTACAGTGGTACCTCGGGATAAATACGCTTCAGGTTACATACGCTTCAGGTTACAGACTTCGCTAACCCAGAAATATTACCTCAGGTTAAGGACTTTGCTTCAGGATGAGAACAGAAATTGTGCTCTGGCGGTGTGGCAGCAGCAGGAGGCCCCCATTAGCTAAACAGTTTCAGGTTAAGAACGGACCTCTGGAACGAATTAAGTTCTTAACCCGAGGTACCACTGTATATGTTTTATATATATAGTTTTTTCCTGTTTAGGGAGGTTTTAAATGTTTGATGTATTTATTGTGCTTTTAATACAGTGGATGCTTGGGTTGCGAACGTGATCCATGCAGGATGCATGTTCGCAACCCACAGTGTTCGAAACCTGCAACGGCGCGTCTGCACACATACAGCTTGTGATTCGGCTCTTCTGCGCATGCGCAATTGAGCACTTCTGTACATGCACGACCGCTGAAACCTGGAAGTAACCCGTTTCAGTACTTCCGGGTTTTGGCGGTCCGTAACCCAAAAAAGCGCAACCTGAAGTGTCTGTAACCCAAGTTATGACTGTATTCTGTTAGGAGCTGCCAAGAGTGGCTGGGGAATCATCTGCACCACCCTAAATCTGATGCTGTCCCCAAGCTACTTTGAGGCCAGCCAGGCAAGAGGAGCTGGCAGTGAAAGCTCTTCCTTGGGCCACCTCTTTGCCCTCCTCCGTTCCTCATCCCAGGAAGAGATGCTGAGATGGACCCAAGAAGAGGGTCTGATGGGAGTTGTAGTCCAAACATCTGGATGGTACCAGGGCTGGGGAGGGCTGGGTTACAGGTTAGTTTTTTGTTACAGCTTACAAATTTCAGGCAACGTTTTACTTTTCTTGTGTATTTTGAACTCAAGTTTCTCAACGCTCAAACTTATAAAAACATTGTTGCTAAAGAGATTAGTTGGCTTGGCCATTTCATCTGTTGAACACGCACACACAGCACCAGCGCTGGATCTGAAGGAATTGGTGACAAAATCTGAAAAGGAACTGGCAGGCCGAGTGAGATTTTGATGTGCCTGAAATGGAAACTTTTTAAGTGCCTTGAATTTTAACACCACAGTTTGCAAGGTTATTCCAAATGATCTGCGCGCTGGAACATTTTCTTTGGTATTTGCTGTGCTACTTACACTGGCAATTTAAAATAAACTTGGCAATTTCAAGTTTTGTGCTCTTCATTTACTCGCTACAAGACACCTGATTCTGAAAACTGAAGTTAGCAAATTTTGGGGGTGAGGTGTGTGTGTGCGCGCAAGTAGTTAGCCTTGCCTAGGGTGCAAAATAGCCTGGCACCGGTGCTAGGAACATAAGAAATGAGAACAGAAAAAGCGGGAAAGGCATAACCAGGATATTGGAGTGGGGCGGGGCAGGATAACCACCTGTTGTCATCCTCTCTCTGACTCTTGTCTAGCAGATTCAGAATGAAATGTCTCAACAACGGTTGTTTTATATTACTTTCTTTTGACCCTAGGTGCTCAGAAAAATATGTCAAAATCTTTTTGTGTTTTCTACTTTTAGTTGAGCATTTTTATTTATTTTTACTTGATTTAGGAGAGGGAGCTGCCTCCCCAGTGGTGGAGGAACCCTCTATTACACCCAGGGCAGGGCATCCCGTACAGAGTGTGCATGTGCGGCATCCTGTATGGACTGTGTATGTGCAGCGACCATATGGGATGCCGCACATGCGCACTCTGTACAGGATGCCACTCGCGCACAGCGACCATACAGGCTGCCATGTGAGTGGCATCCTGTACGGACTGCGCATGTGTGGCATCCCTTATGGAGTGCGCATACGCAGCAGCCTGTCCGGTTGCTGTGCGAGAGGCAGCACATATGGACGCCGTGCGCCTTTGGCCGCTCTACAGCTGGGGGGAGGCAGGGGCCATCTTGTCACCCCCCCAAGAGTGGCACCCGGGGCTCACTGCCCCCTCTGTCCCCCACTTCCTACGTCCCTGTACCTCCCCACCCACCCCCGGCTACATCCATGGCAAAACAGGAAGCATAAATAATATCAGTGACACTGTTTTCACATATTCCATGCGTCTACCGAGGCTGCTTTCAAGGTGTGTGGCAGCTGTGCCCTGTTACTATATTAAATGAGATGTCTCCAAAACTTCCCAAAGGCTTCCGGCTTAGTCCTACCGGACAAGAGAATTCCATGCCCTGCAAGCCTTTTCTGTACATGGCATACCCCAGACCTTAGCCGACGATATCCCACTATCAGTCTCCTGTTGTAACAACAACAACAACAACAACAACAACAACAATAATAATAAAATAATTTTATTTATAGCCCGCTCTCCCCAGCCGAAGCCTGGCTCAGAGCGGACAACAACAATAAAAGCAACACAGTTCACATAAAATCACATTGCCGTCTTCCACTACTGAACAGTGGTAGTTCATCAGTTTTCTTGAATTAAGCGAAATAATTTAAATTGGATTTGGCACAAATATGCAGTTAATTGCTGCTGCTGCTCTTAAATCTCCTCGTGCTATTCTCTTGCATATCCCTATCCTGAATAAGGCTTTCGGGGCACCCAGGCCGGTGGAAAAGTTTTAGGAAACGGCGGCGTAACCCTTGGCTTGCACCTCCCCACCCCCACAAAAAAGGCTACCAGAAAAAGCACAAAATGAGGGTAATTTGCACAGGCGCCACTTGCTGGTCGTCCCTGCAAGGGTTAAAGCCACGTGCTGCAAAGTCCTAGAGAGGGTTTGGGGGGGAGAGGAAGAGGAGGAAATGAGATAGAGTTACGTCACTTCCTCCCTTCACTCCCCTGCCCTCCTCCCTCCCCAACTCAGAGAGATAGAAGCAGAGAGAGAGGAAGGAAGAGGTGGGGGGTCTCGGGTGAGTTTGCAGTGCGGGGGTTTTTTTTGGAGGGGGTGGAACTGATGGGGTTTTTTTGCCGGGTTGAGACGGGGGGTGGGGTGGGGGGAGGAAGGGTTCTTTGGGAAGCAAGTTGAGAAAGGGGAAAGTCTTCCCAGCTCCCCCCCCCTCCCGGGAAAAGAGACGCCCCCGTCTCGCCGAAGCCCCCCTCCCTCCTTGACAAGGCCACTCTGCCAGGCAAGCCTTTTGGGGAAGCACCCGCTTTGCAGGGCGCCTCCTCCTTTGCGTGTTTTAAACCGTCCACAGAGCTGGAAGGGACCCCCAGGGGCTATCCAGTCCAACCCCCCGCGGGAATCCCAGGCGAGGAATCCCTGGCATGTGGGCGAAAGAAAGTTAGCCCGTTCCTCCTTCAAACAGCTCTTAGTTGTTGCTGTTGTTGTTGTTTAGTCGTGTCCGACTCTTCGTGACCCCATGGACCAGAGCACACCAGTTTGGTCTAAGCTCCCGCAGTTTGGTCAAACTCATGTTCGTAGCTTCTTCTTTTTTAAAAAATAATTTTTTTTAAATTTATTATTTTCCTTATACAAATTTTACAATACAAAACAATAAATTAAAATTTTTTTCCCCTCACCTGAGCTGATGATCGCTTTTATCCATTTCCGCAGTCACACAATCAATCATTCAGTAGCTGAACTGGGTTCCACGCAGTCACAAAAACAAATTAACCGGAAAAGCCTCAAAACTGGTGCATGCGCCCTGGAAACAATAGCCGACAGCCACATTGGACGTTCAGCTTCCGAAAAATGTTCGAAAACCGGAACACTTACTTCTGGGTTTTTGGTGTTTGGGAACCAAGTCATTTGAGAACCAAGGTACCTCTGTATAAATAATTTTCTTGGACTTGGGGGAGTGCTCACACTGCACTGCCTGAGAGGCGGCGCAGAGTAGTGGTTAGTGTGCCAGACCAGGACATGGGAGATCAGGATTCAAATCCCTGCTCACCCACAAATCCCACTGGGTGACTTTGGGTCGGTCAGGCTGACCTACACCACAGGGTTGTTCTGAGGTGTGGCGTTTGCCCGTTCGTTTGAAAATGTCTGTATGGAGGGGGGGGGAGAAAGGGTTAATATGCAGACCAATAGGAAAGCCGGAGGCGGAGCCTACCTGTTTATAAAAGGGCTTAGCCCAGGTTGGTTTTAGTGGGTTGGTTGGTTGGTTGGGAAAAGCAGTTGGAAAAGCAGTTGGCAGGCAGTTGGAAATAAGAGGGACAGTTAGTGCAGTTGGTTCTTGTGTGAGGGGAGGTAGAAGAGATAGAAACAGGATAAAATAAGACTAAGAAGGTAAAGAATAACAGCGTTTGGAATGCAGTTAAAGTTTATTTGTGTTTGCAATAAACGACACTCTTCTTTGTTAACTTGAGAACCTGAATGAGACTAAGTGATTTACCGGGGAGGACCTGGTTGGCGGCAGCGGATTAGTGGTGTACCGGTCAATAGTCTGTGAAACGACCGGGGGGCTCCGTACGAAAAAAATTGAGAGGGGGCAAAGTGTGTACATCCCCTTGAGCTCTTTGGAGGAAAGGTGGGGTAGAAATGTAATAGCAATTTTTTTAAAAATCCTGTTAAAAATCCTGTTAAATTGGTGGTAGGACTCTCAGGGCAGTCTAGAAGCGATTGTACAAGACACTTTCTTCTGAGTGGACTTGCCATTGTACAGATATATGGTGCGACCGTGTTTGTAATCCTGTGTATGGTTCTGGTCACACCTCACCTTCAAAAGGATATCGCAGAGTTGGGAAAGGTTCAGAAAAGGGCAGCTCAAATGTTCAAGGGGATGGAGCGACGTAAGGAAAGGTTGCAGCCTTTGGGACTTTTTAGTCTGGGGAAAAGGCGAGTCGGAGGAGACGTGATAGAAGTTTATAAACGGGTGAGAAAGTGGGAAAGGAGAGAACGAGTTCTTCCTCTCTTATAACACCAGCAACTCGTGGGCGTCCAATGAAGGTGAATGTTGGGAGATCCGGGGCAGATAAAAGGAAGCCCTTTTTCACACAGCCCAGAGTTAAACTGTGGAACTCCCTCCCACAGGAAGAAGTAGGCACCAACTTGCATAGAGTTAAAAGAGAATTGGATAAATTTGTAGAGAGGGTTGTCAATGGCTACCAGTTGTCAGTGGCCACGTTCTAATCATAGAACTGTAGAGTTTGAAGGGACCCTAATGGTCATCTGTTCCAACCCCCAGCAATGCAGAGGGAATATTTATGAATGACGGAATACGTGAAACAGCTTCTCATTCTTATTTTCTTTTCCAAAGGGAGAATCTTGAGCCTCCTGTTTTGCCTAAAACTCACCTGCTTGCCTGTAGACCAGCAGTGCATTTCCTGCGTGCGTCTACTCAGAAGTAAGCCCCGCTGATTTCAACAGGACTCCGCTCCTAGGTGAACGCATATAAGATTGCACCCTTTTAGGTCTTTTGAGACTAATCAGGGGCCTCTTCAAAAAAACCTTTGTCCTGGGAATGGAAGGAACTTTGCAGCAAGAGGGCTTTTTGGTCTGGAAGGGAGCTGAGATGGATCTCAGAGGTAAAATGGGTCTTCCAGGACCAGCAAGGGAGGCATCAGGAAAAGGCCATGGCCCATTTTTGGCTGAGAACTCTGGGGAAGTCCAAAAAAGAAGAGGGCGGAAGATCCTGGATGAAGGAGCAGTGAGTTCAAACACTCTCTGCCGGCGCTTCAGGCGTTTCCGCTACCCGGAGGCCGAGGGGCCCCGCGTGGCCTGCAGTCGACTCCACCGTCTCTGCCGCCAGTGGCTGAAGCCGGAAAGGCACACCAAGGCCCAGATGCTGGACCTAGTGATCCTGGAGCAGCTCCTGGCTGTCCTCCCCCCGGAGATGGAGAACTGGGTCAGGGAGTGTGGGCCAGAGACCAGTTCCCAAGCGGTGGCCCTGGCCGAAGGTTTCCTCCTGAGTCGGGAGGAAGACAGAAAGCAGGAAGAGGAGCAGGTGAGAAAGTTGAACACCCTGACAGTTCTAGGGAGCTGGGATTGTACCTAAGGAGGGGTTGTTTTTTGTTTTTCTAAATCATTTTTATTAAGTTTTCCATTTTAAAAATCCAATCAGGTCACATTAAATATTCCAAATTATACATATAAAATAATCCAAATATTCTGCCAAATTATAATTTTTTTGTTGGGACTTCCCATGCTTCGGGTTCGGGGCTCTGATTATCTCATATCTCTGCTGCTTTTGATAGTCATTTCTCATAGTTCCTTTAAATCTTCCTGTTGTTTTCCTTCTTTCACTGCCTCCGAGTTGTGTCCACAAGCGAGTCGAAGTAAAACGCTGTGTTTCTGTCTGGGTTTTATGTGTATGATACCCCTCTGTCCGTGCAGCATCTCCCCACACGCTGGTATTTCCGCCAAATCAATCCAAAAGTCTTTTCGCTGCTGGCAGCCGCCATCTTCTCTCAGTTCCGATGAAACAATTCTAGGCGCCTGCTCATGAATTTCCCCTGACCGGTTGCATCAAACATCAGCCTTTCCAGGGGAGATTGACCAAATCGAACCTGAAATACAAATATAATGACACATTAAGGGCTCACCTCCCCCTATGACTATTTATAACTCTGCAGCTCGGTCTTATTCCATCATGGCGGATTTCCAGATTAAAAGGAGGGGTTGCATTTTGACATGCAGTTCCTTGCAATGGAGAATTTTCACTACCTCTAGAAGCCGATTGTTCCGCTGGTCAGACAAGGCCATCTGACTTTGCCTGTGGCAAACCTGCAATCAGGACACGGGCACAAGAGCCTTCTCCTCCCCTGAGGTATCCAACAGCTGGTTTTCAGAGCAGGGCATTGCCAGATAGTTATCCACGATGCCCTGGGTGGGGAGGCCCAGACATTCCCCCGCCCCATTGGTTTCAGCAGGGTTTTGCAGAGACTTAGGGGAGGGAGGCGTGAATCCGTCCCTCGGTCGGTATTGCTTCTCTCAACTCCTCCCCATTTCCCTGCATGGGACTCTTGCTTCTGTTTCAGGTGCTGGAAGTGATCATCGATTCCCCCAAGGCAGAGTTTGGCCTGTCCAGTACCTGTCAGGTCCCGTTATTTGGGGTAATCAACCTAGAGGATCGTCCATGGAACATGTTACCGGGTAAGGGAGGATTCCTTCTTGGTGGGGCTGCACATAGCTGTCAACGTTTACCTTTTTTAAAGGGAAATTCCCTTGTTCCAAATAGGATTCCTCGCAAGAAAAGGGAAAAGTTGACACTTATGGGTGCAAAGTTCCCAGGAGAAAGTCCAGCTCCCCCTCTCCTCTTGTGGGGGCCTGGAATTCACCCACAGTTCGCTGACGTACTACTGCTTTCCACATTTTGCCTCCACCACCTCTTCACAGGGAACGGGATGACATCACCGCCACCCCCTGAAATGTCTCTTAACGGCGGAGCAGAAGCAGCTGCTGTGCAGCCGGCTCAGGTAAGGAAAGGATCATTGAAAAATATTTGCAAGGCAGGGAGAGACTGATTGATATCAAAACTGTGTGTGTACAGTGAGGGGGATAAAGTATTTGACCCCCTGCTAGAATTTGGCCGTTTGCCCTCTGATGAAGAAATGACCAGTCCATAATTTTAATGGTAGGTTTATTGTAGCTGTGAGAGACAGAATAACAACAGGAAAACCCCCAGAAACCCAGAAGGCAAAAGTCAGAGATTGATGTGCATTATAATATCAACCAGCCAGATGTCAAGCTACCTGGTATCTTCATGTCCCAGTTTTTAATGTTTGATGTTTTATCATGTTTTTATTATTTTGTTGGGAGCCGCCCAGAGTGGCTGGGAAAACCCAGCCAGATGGGTGGGGTATAAATAAATTGTTGTTGTTGTTGTTTAGCCGTTTAGTCGTGTCCGCTTCTTTGTGACCCCTGGACCAGAGCACACCAGGCACTCCTGTCTTCCACTGCCTCCCGCAGTTTGGTCAAACTCATGCTGGTAGCTTCGTGAAATAAATAATAATAATAATAATAATAATAATAATAATAATAATTATTATTATTATTATTATTATTATTATTATTATTATTATTATTATTATTAATGAACTGCTTTGACACCAGCATTTATAGTTGGAAAAGCACAATAATTTGTTAAAATATTATATTAAATCACCCCTGTAGGGAAATTACCTTCCCCTGCACACATCAAACATCTCTCTCCGCCTTTGGGAGTGAAGGACAACCGTTCTCCTTCGACTTGCCTGTTAACAGGGGAACACCATGTTCTCCTTCTTCTTCTTCCTCCTCCTCCTCCTCCTCTTCTTCCAGGGTCCCCTGTCCTTTGAGGAGGTGGCTGTGTGTTTCACTGAGGATGAGTGGTCTCTGCTGGATCCAGGCCAAAGAACATTGTACAGAGAAGTCATGCTGGAGAATTCCCGGAACGTGGCCTTGCTGGGTAAAGGATTTCATATTATTATTTTACTTTAGCAGTTTCTGTATTGCCTTGAGTGCATAAGTCTATAACCTGTGTACAAGAAATGCAGTTCAAGGAAGATTGAACATTCAAATAATTAGTTAAAATGGTGAATTAAGAATTCACTTAAAGTATCAATCTTTGCTCCGAGTTTAGGTAGCCTCTGCTGTTTCCAGCAACTAGTACTTAGAAGCAGCAGCAGCATGGCAAGTAGCCATTGATAGCCTTTACCTCCATAAAGCCATCCACATTGATGTGCATCACTGCCTCCTGTGGGAACAAGCCCCATAGTTCAACTATGTGTTGCATGAAGATGTACTTCTAATTTTATTAAAGCAATAAGTTTCGTTTAAAGAGATAATTTTATTAAATGATAAAGAAGGGAGCACAGTCTAGGAACCCGCTTCTGTTGAATTATACACAACACCTCTAAGGGCAGATCCATTGAAAACGTGCATTCAAAACACACATTCAAAGCACAGGACTTCCCTCGAATCCTGAGAACAGCCGTTCCATTCTGACAGTTACAGTTGCCAGCCCCCTTGATCAGCTACGGTTCCCAGGATTCATTTGAGGAAGCTTGAATGTTGGAAAGGACCACAAGGGTCCTCTAGCCCAACCCCCAGCAGTGCAGGAATCTCAACCAATGCCTCCATGACAGTTGGCCATCCAACCTCTGCTTAGAAACCTCCCAAGGAAGGAGAGAGCCCACAACCTCATGAGGGAGACTGTTCCACAGTCAAACCACTCTGTCAAAAAGTTCTTCCTGAGGTTTAGTCGGAATCTCCTTTCTAGCGTATCCAGAGGTACCACTGTACCTTGAATCCATTGGTTTGGATAAACCTGATGTGCATTGAGTAAACCACATATGTGCAGCCTCTTCTCTATAGGAGTGAATTTGGTTTGATGAAAAGCTTTCCGCCATTTTTTTCTTTAAAAAAAATTTATTAACAATTTCAACATAACAAAATATCAAAACATATATTCATTATTTTCCCCTCCCCCGCAAGACTTTCCTCAGCTCCTCTCTCTGATTTCTCAACACATGTTGTTCTCTGCATACTGTAAAATCCTATAAGTCCTTACATTATCTATCTACCATGTTATCAATCAATAAATTTGTGTATGTTTATTCAAAACCTGCCAAGCAGTCCAGTTCATTTTGTTGTCTTTTTAGATAATTTGTAAAAAGTTCCCGTTCTTCTTTGAAGCCACAGTTGTCCTTATCTCGCAGTTTGTATGTCAGTTTAGCCAGTTCTGCATAGTTCATCAATTTCTCTTGCCACTGTTCTTTTGTCGGGGTTTCCTCATTCTTCCATCCTTGTGCTTTCAAGACTCTTGCTGCTGTTGTAGCATACATAAACGAATTCTTTATTTTCCTTGGCAGGTCTTGTCCTACAGTCCCTAACAGAAACGCTTCTGGTCTTTTTACAAATGTCATTTTAAACATTTTCTTCAGTTCATTATATATCAGCTTTCCGCCCTTTCTAACCAGGCTCCTCTCCTTTATTCCAGAAGGTGATGGGTGGCCAGTAAGGATGAGGAGGGACCATCCAGAGAGTCGTCGGAAAGGAGCAAGTATCAAGAGACAGAAGAGGAAATCAGGAATCACGAAGGGCCAAAAAATCAGGAGCGGAATCAGCTGGAGGTGTGGATGAACGAATCAGTTAATTGGCAGGGCAGCAGCTTCCCCAAAGTTCCTATTCAGCAAGAAAAGCAGAAAGGAGCAAAGAGGAACGTCTGCCCGGTGTGCGGGAAAGGGTTCAGTCACAAATCAGACCTTAACGTTCACTGGCGAATCCACACGGGAGAGAAGCCGTTTAAATGCCCAGAATGCGGCAAGAGCTTCACCCAGCGTGCAAACCTTGCATCGCATCAGAGAATCCACACGGGGGAGCGGCCGTACAAATGTGCCGAGTGCGGAAAGGGCTTCTACGACAAGTCGAGCCTCGCTATCCACCAAAGAATCCACACGGGCGAGAAGCCGTACCAGTGCTTGGTGTGTGGAAAGAGCTTCCACCAGAGCTTCGGCCTCACCTCTCACCAGAGGATCCACACGGGGGAGAAGCCCTACGTCTGCTCGTACTGCGGGAAGGGCTTCTACGACAAGCCGCACCTCACCAGGCACCAAAGGGTCCACACCGGCGAGAAGCCGTACAAATGCTTGGTGTGCGGGAAGAGCTTCAGCCAGATCACGAGCTACACGTCCCACCAGAGGATCCACACGGGGGAGAGGCCCTTCATGTGCTCCCACTGCGGGAAGAGCTTCTACGACAAGTCCAACCTCCTCACCCACCAAAGAATCCACACCGGGGAGAAGCGGTACAAGTGCCTGGAGTGCGGGAAGAGCTTCAGCCAGAAGAAGAACCTGACTTGCCACCAGAGCATCCACACCGGCGAGAAACCTTACCAGTGCCTGGAGTGCGGGAAGTACTTCCGCCAGCACACGGACCTCACTTCCCATCAGAGAATCCACACGGGGGAGAAGCCGTACCAGTGCCTGGAATGCGGGAAGAGGTTCTATAGGAAAGCCGATCTAAACAGGCACCAGAGGATTCATGTCGGGGCGGGGAACCCCATAATTTCCTGGAACGTTGAGATGCCTTCAGAGGGGGTGTCGGTCTTGCGTCCCATCAGAGAGTTCGCCCAGGAGAGCCAGTATGTCACCCCTGAGATGCTGCTGAATCACCCCTTGTTAGTCATTGAGGAATCCACATAGCAGAGGGTCCTCCTGTTGTTGTTTATTCGTTTCCGCCTCTTCGTGACCCCATGGACCAGAGCACGCCAGGCACTCCTGTCTTCCACTGCCTCCCGCAGTTTGGTCAAACTCATGCTGGTAGCTTTGAGAACACGGCCCCACCATCTCGTCCTCTATCGTCCCCTTCTCCTTGTGCCCTCCATCTTTCCCAGCATCAGTGTCTTCTCCAGGGAGTCTTCTCTTCTCATGAGGTGGCCAAAGTACTGGAGCCTCAGCTTCACGATCTGTCCTTCCAGTGAGCACTCAGGGCTGATTACCTTAAAAATGGATGCGTTTGATCTTCTTGCAGCCCATGGGACTCTCAAGAGGCTCCTCCTAGTTCCCCCAAATAAATATTTGGGGTGTGGAAAAGGAGCAAGCTATATAAATATGCAGACCTTTTTAAATAAACCAAACATCAATGCAGACACAGACTGATGCTGGTAGCTGTCACCTTTCTGGGGGCGGCGGGGGGGGGGGGAAGAGTAGGCCCCACATTTATTTACTTGGGTATATTATAGCCTATGGCACCCTTCAGGTGACTTTGGACTACAGCACCCATCAGCTGCACACTAGTACGGCCATTGCAGTCCAAAAACCTCTGAGGAAGGCTGCTATAATGCATGTTTTTATGCCTTACTGGGTCCTGTTATTATTTCTTGACTGGTTTGCATGAAGCTTCCTTTTATTTCCCCTGTGCCTTAGTTTTTTTTATTAAAATTTTTTTATGATTAATATATATATATACATTTGACGGAAACTATTTCTCTCCATTGGCCTAGAATTCTGACTGTGCCCTGCCTTTTGTAGTCAAACGCACATTAAAACACGTTTAGCTAATTTTAGAGTCGCTGCTTCCTTGTTTGGGTTTGAGGAGTCCCGGGATTCTTGTGGGGTGTCTGGGTGTTCCGTATCCGTTCCTGCTTTCCAGAACCTGGAAGCAGTGCCTGAGTACAGATGTACATCAAACAGAAGCTTGCAGGATGTGGCTTTGATGCTACAGCCATCGATAGTGCCAAAAATGGGAGGCTCCAGGCAAATCCAACCCTGGCCTAGGCTATACCAGACATGGTGGCCTACAATCCCTAGAATCATAGAGTACATAGATTACATCTAGTCCAACCCCCTTCAGTGCAGGGATTGAAGAATCTCTTCGAGGAAGAAGAGTCCACCTGAGGGGGTCCTCGAAGCTCTCCAAAGTCCCAGGAAGACTTTATTTGTGAGAATTGAGTAGAATGGGTAAAGAGATATGGTTTTGTTGACTCCATCTCCCTCACTCACCGGGGGGGGGGGATCCATCTAGAACAGTGTTTCCCAACCTGTGTTCCTGGTGCCTGGTGTGCCGCGGGAAAAATTAAAAAATTCGAAAGATATCCGGAGAGGCGGCCTTCAGGCGAGTTTTAATTTTAATTTTCCTTCTCCCACTTAATGCCCCACGCTCGCCCGAGCAGCTTGCAGTCCTCGGTAACCACGGCGACCCGAGGGAGGGGAGGGAACAGGGAAGTTGAGGGCGGCGGCGAGCCGCGATGACGTCAGTGGGCCGCGCCGCCTCGCCCTGGCACGGTGTGAGAGCCCCGGCTAGTGGCGCGAGCTTCAGAATAAGTGGGATCCGCGTGCGCGAGACCGAGATCGCGGGTAAGGAGCTCAGCCCTGGGCAGGAGGAAGCGGGGCCGCACGTGCGGGCCACATCCCCACAGGGAGCGAGCCTCCCCCGGCCCACCACTCCGGGCAGGTCCACTCGCATGAGGGGGCGGCGATGGCGATGGCCGGCAGCTTGCCTGCAATGCCATCCCTCGAGCAGGCGAGGAGCCCGGAGGCTACCAGATGCGAGTCCTCTTTCCCACCCTGCTCGGGAGTCCAGAGCACTTGGTCGCATTCAGGATCTAGAGTGGGGAAGCGGGGCTTGTGTCTGGGCTGGACACATTGGGCTGCCTGTGCCGCTCGACCTGCGGGGAGAAATCAGGGTGGGAGTCACGACCGTGAGGCAGGGCTGCCAAGTGTGGCAGAAGAGGACACGGCCGTCGCACCTGTCCTTAGGTAGGAGCTTCTTCCGTGTCGACCTGCTGCCCTAAAGTCTTGGCTTTTTTCTTGGCTTTTTGGCGGTTGGCACAGAAGGAAGGCAAGGGGGAGGGGAAAAAATTGAAACTTACACTTTCGTGCGTCCCTCCCGGCGTGACGCTGCGCGCTGACGTCACGGGGCTGTAATGGTGGTGTGCCTCGAGATTTTTTTCATGAAACAAGTGTGCCTTTGCCCAAAAAAGGTTGGGAAACACTGATCTAGAAGAGCCCTTCCTAATGTGAAAGGTCTCAAACTCCACATTCTGAGGAAGAATGACTTCACTGGCTCTGTGTTGCAGTCAGGTCTGGCATATGGGGACAAACTTCAGGGGCCTACAGCCCACAAGGCCTTCAAGTGACCACCCATACAGCCCAGGGAAGTATAGTGGTTAAGAGCGGTAGTCTCGTAATCTGGTGAACCGGGTTCGCATCTCCGCTCCTCCACATGCAGCTGCTGGGTGACCTTGGGCCAGTCACACTTCTCTGAAGTCTCTCAGCCTCACTCACCTCACAGACTGTTTGTTGTGGGAGAGGAAGGGAAAGGAGAATGTTAGCCGCTTTGAGACTCCTTCGGGTAGTGATAAAGCGGGATATCAAATCCAAACAACTCTTCTTCTTCTGTGTGGAAAACTGTTCCCTCAACTATCACCACATAAAGGTTTCCTTCGGTCCCACCTTTTAATAAACCCTGCTGGATCAGGCCAGCATCCTGTTCTCACGGTGGCCAAATCCAGTATACCCAGCTAACAGTGGAGAGAACGAACCATTAACTAAGACTGTTTTTTAAAGGCACATTGATGCCATCCAGAGGACACTGATACTGACTTGGCGGCTTTTGATGTGCTCAGTGACAGTTTCTGTGGACTGGACTCGATAGCAGTTGCTGACAGCAGCCTCTAGAAGGCAAATTTACCTCAGGCCAAAGACCCTAAAACTCCACCTTGGCCATATATGCTCACAACCCGGTTTAGCTACTGGGGACAGTCTGCCTCTGGCCATAGGTGCCAACTCCCTGGGGCCAACTCCCCTGGTTCTCCTGCCTCTGACCGCCCCCCCAAAGCTCCTCCGGTTGTACTTCTGGCTGCTTGGCTAGCTTAACCAATCTCTGAAAAAACTGTTTTGAAAACTTTAAGTTAAGGCTTTTTCTAAAAAGGGCAGCCTCGGCCTGGCACAGCTGCCAGCTCCCCTTTCCTGGCCCTAATGGCAGCTTCATATCCAGCCCTCAGCTTCCTCTCAGCGCTCTTTGCCTCACACACCTTCCTTCACCAACTGACATTCCCAACTGTCACTATTTCTGCCAGCTGTCAGTCAACTCCCTTTTCTTTGCTGGCCAATCAGGGTCTTGTTGCATTCCGTCCCAGACCAATCAGCATCAACGTGACTGACTATCCTTTCTTGAAACTTTAGTTTTCTTGCAATTGACAGCCAGCTGTTCTCTTTGGCAGTATCCTGAGAATGCCCTCATCCATCTTTTTAGGCCTACTTTTGTTTGGGATAAAAGTACCACACCATCTGCGTATAATAATAAATAATATTATTTTTTTATACCCCGCCCTTCCTGGTTCAGAAAACCGGGCTCAGGGCTGGTAACAACAAATTTAAAACACTTAATTGATGCAACAAAAACCAGCATAAAATACAGTATAAAACGTGAGTAACAATAAATTCAGAATTCAAAAATCAATTTAGGGGGAAATCCATCCAATAGTAATACAGAGATGGCTTTTGTGGCCAATTTTGAGGCATGATACTCTGGGGATGTTAAACTCTGAACAATATCATTTATACATAAATTAAACAGTGTGGGAGCTAGGATACAACCTTGCTTAACTCCCTTTGTGGCCGGTACTGAAGGGGAACAGTTAGCTTACCCTAAAAAACTGTGAATCCCCCCCCCCCCCGCCCCAGCCAGGCCTCAAAGCCTCAAACACTTTTCAAACTGCACTTCTCAAAGTTTTTTTCTCTAAGGCTAAAAGCTTTTAGCTCAGCATCTTTCTATGTAACAAAGGTAGAGAACAATGTCTTTTGCTTCTCAGGCTAGCTGACCTTGTCCAAGCACCTTTAGATTGTTGCAAACTCTTCCGGGAGCAGAGCCAGGGAACAAGAGCGAAACATTTTCTATGCAATTCTGTGAAGGGGGAGAAGGAAAAAGGGGGGGTGGGAAAAAGGATAAAAACCTGCTGTAAAATGTTTTTTCTGCAGCCTGTTTTTGTGAATCCATCACACAGGTCCTCTGCCCCCCCCCCCATGGCAGAATAAAGCTCTTTCTCTGGATTTAACCCCTTGGTGTCGTTTGACTCTTTTCATCCCTGCCCAGGTGCAACGCTTTCCTACCCATGGTTAAAAAGGCCTAGAAAGGCTACAGTACAGATCCTGTGAGCTGCCCACTTGTAGAGCAATGCACCTTCAGCAGTTTTTATATAGACATTTAATCAATAACAATAATCTTTTATCTATACTTGAAGAGTTCATCTTATCCCACAGACTTTCTCAAGAGACTGAATCGAATGCAGCTTTCAGATCAATGAAAGCTACATATAGCACACCACCTGGTTTCTTAACATACGTATCTTATCCTGCTTGCTCTTTGGCAAGAATAGCTCCATCAGGTTATCCAATCAACTAGCTTATGGTAAAGATGCTGTGCATATAATTTGCTAATTACAGGTAGCAAACTAATTGGTCTATAACTAGCCAGATTGGATGGAAGGCCCTTTTTGAATAAAGGGATGACCACAGCAGACCTTCAGGAAATAACCTGGATGAATCAATAAATGAGAATATTACCGCCGGCAGGGAAGCCCACCAACCGATGTAAGATTTCAACGGTTCTGGGGGCAAAATAGTCTATGCTGGGTGCTTTATTATTTTTTAACTGAAAGAAGGTTCTTGACCTCGGTTATAGATACTGGAGGCCAGTCTGGAAAGTTTTCCAAAGATTCTGTGATTTGGTTGACCTTACTATCCTGCCCTTGATAGAGAGAATGAGAATATTGCATCCATTCATTGAGTCCGATAGTACACACATTGCAAGCGTTCTCCAGCATGCCTGATATTGTACGCCAGAAGAGGGAGGCGGGAGGCCTTTATTGAGATATTCCAAGCATGTTTTTCTGCTTTCTGTTTTTTCCATCTTAGCAGAAATTTGTACTTCTGCCTGAGGGAAGCATACTACTAATTAAGAGGGGTTAGAGTTCCTATATTTGCGGTAAGCTATGTGTGCTTGTGTATGCCAGAACCTGGCACGGAAGCATCTACTGTTAAACTGGCCTAAAACACAGGGGAAAGCACAAGACCTCAAACTGTGACAGCAGCAGGCTTACTTCCCCCACTTTCAAAACATAAATAATGATAATAGCAGTTTGA
Source organism: Podarcis muralis (assembly GCF_004329235.1). Lineage (NCBI taxonomy): Eukaryota > Metazoa > Chordata > Lepidosauria > Squamata > Lacertidae > Podarcis > Podarcis muralis. The sequence continues at coordinate 127,622,083 of NC_041313.1, read as the reverse complement.
GCTTTTAAAATCTTCAGCCGCACACTTTTTTTTCATTGGGGTTTGCAATCCTTAAAAGTTTGTTTTTATTCACTCCTAACAGGAGTGAGGGAGCAAAGAATGGAATGAATGCTTTGGAAGGGGCTGGTTGGTGGGAGGAGAGAACAGAAATGCCAGTCGAGTTTAGAATGCAAAATTAGCTGTGATTCCGGCCCTGCCGGGGTTCGGACTAGATGACCACTTTGTGTCCCCTTCTAACTCCCCGAATATTTGATTCTATGAAAATCGCACCGTGGGCTGCATCTGATTCCTGCGACTTGGCAGAAGGGCAAAATTGTTCCAAGGGCGGTGGACTCTCCTTCATCAGAGGTTTTTTAAAAACAGAGTTGGCTGTCCATCTGTCGGGGGTTCTTTAACTGTGACACCTGCATTCCAGGTGACCCTGGGGACCCCTTCCAACTCTACCATTCACAACCAAGAGCCCTCCTTCCACCTCCCTCTCTGCTCCCTTGCCAGGGCTGAACTCTTTCTCCCTGTCTTTTATTTTTTAACTGTGGCCATGTCCACACCGTATACTTATTTTAGGGTGGCAGTGCCGCCTTCTACCTGCTTCACTTGCGTCCTGGGCAGACAGAGCCTGCTCAGGACTTTAAGCACCCCTCATCTGAAATCTTGGGAGAGCTGCTGCCGCTGCCAGTCAGTGCAATAGGACTCAGCATAAGGCAGACTTCCTAGGCTCCAGCCTCCGACGTGGCTGCCCTGTCCTTCACGGGAGACTTTTGAGCAGAGGTTGGGTCATGTATGATCTAGCTGTGATCTCTGCATCACAGGGGGTTGGGCTAGATGACCCCTCCGTGTCCCATGCAGCTGATTCCATGATCTCCCTTTGCTGTTTTCCCCCCTGCCTTGAGAAACCCCCACCAGCACTGCAGGATTTCCTGCAAATCGCGCCCACCCACACCCCTCCCTTTCCCACCAAGATTTGGGAGGAGGAAGTGACTATCCCCAGGAACCTCTCTAGGGCTGCGAGCAATTGCTTTTAACCCTTGGGGGGCGTGCATTTCCTTTGCAAAAAATAAATAAAGGCGGGGTGGGGGGAAAGCCACTGAGAAAGGGGCGGCCGGATGCCCAGAGAGGCAGCTGGGGGAGGAGGAGGAGGAGAGGAGCAGCTGAGCTTTGCAAGATTCAATTCCTCTCCTCTCTGCGCTTTGCATGTGGGAAAGAAAGAAAAGATCTTCCCACGGGTTGCATCCCTGGATGAGGTGAGTGACAACTGCCCCCCCCAATCCCACTTCCCCGCAACTTGGGCTCGAGGGGCGTCCCGGGGCCAGGGAGGGGGGTGCAAAGGGGGGCGGGATTTGGATGCAAAGATCTGAACGGTGAATGGAGGCTTAACAAAAAGAAAGAAAGGCAAGGGAGGTCAAAAGCATATAAAAATATTCAAAGCATTTATACAGATACTCAAAGCATGTCTTTTTGATAGTCTCCAATATGACTGGGCTCAAAACAACTCTGCGTGAGGACACCAGTTTAAGAAGACCAAGCCGGCTTCATCTTTTAATCTGTTTTCATCTCTTTTTTGGCCTGGCTATAAATCTCAATTTTTATGTGAGCTCGCTCTTTCCCTTAAACAAAACAATGTGAGCCCAAGGCAAAGATTAAGCAGATTTACCTATTTTTCTTTCCCTTCATTTTCTCTTTCCCTTATTGATATGTTTTGTTACCTCTCCCCTCCCCCCACCTAGCTGTCAACGTTTTCCTTTTTTTAAGGGAATTTCCCTTATTCCGAATAGGATTCCTCTCAAGAAAAGGGAAAAGTTGACAGCTATGCCGCCACACCTTGAGAGTTATGGGTGCAAGTTCTGCAATATGAGAGTTATATATGGCGTTAGTTTTGCTGATAGAATTCTGCCTATCACTCTCGATCCTGTGCTCAGAAGCCCCTGCAGTCTTCTCCACCGAATCACGCCCCCCAACCTGCTATTCTGCCTTCCCTTATTTCTACTTTAAAAAGCCAAATACTTCACAACACCAAGCGCTCTGAGCTCTTCAGAACTGAATTGTCGCCCTCTTTCGTTTTCCAGGTAACTGTTTACTTATGTCTGCAGGTGTTAACGATAACAACAATCGTATACCACCCTTTATCCAAAGATTTCAAGACATAAAACACAACCCCCCCCCAAATATATATATATATATAATAAGAACAGAACAGGCCCATTAACAGAGTGTTAATGAGCCCAAAGCCTGGTTGTAGAGAAAAGTTTTGCCTGGCACCTAAATATGTATAGTGAAGGCACCAGCTGAACCTCCCCGAGGAGAGCATTCCACAAATGGGGAGCCACTGCAGAAAAGGCCCTTTCTCGTGTTGCCACTCTCTGGACCTTTCGAGGAGGAGGCACATGAAGAAGGGCCTCAGAAGGTTATATTAGTGTCCGGGCCAGTTCACAGGGAGAGAGGCGGTCCTCAAGGCATTGTACTCCTGAGCCATTTAAGGCTTTATAAGTCAAAACTTGCACTTGGAATTGTGTCCAGAAACTAATCAGTAGCCAGTGCAGTCAGACCAGGATCAGTGTAATATACTCAAACCGTCTTGCTCTGGTGAGCAACCTGGCTGCTGAATTTTGCACCAGCTGAAGTTTCCAAAGGCATCCCTACGTATAATGCATTGCAGTAATCTAACCTTGAGGTTACCAGAGCATAGACAACAGTCGTTAGGCTATCCCTGTCTAGATAGGGGCACAGCTGGGCCACCAGCTGAAGATGATGGAAGGCACTCCGGGCCACTGAGGCCACCTGAGCCTTGAGCAACAGCATAATAATAATAATTTATTATTTATACCCCACCCATCTGGCTGGGTTCCCCCAGCCACTCTGGGCGGCTTCCAACAGAATATTAAAATACAATAGCCTATTAAACATTAAAAGCTTCCCTAAACAGGGCTGCCTTCAGATGTCTTCTAAAAGTTTGGTAGTTATTGTTCTCTTTGACATCTGGTGGGAGGGCGTTCCACAGGGCGGGTGCCACTACCGAGAAGGCCCTCTGCCTGGTTCCCTGTAACTTGGCTTCTCGCAGTGAGGGAACCACCAGAAGGCCCTCGGCGCTGGACCTCAGTGTCTGGGCAGAACGATGGGGGTGGAGACGCTCCTTCAGGTAGACTGGACTGAGGCAGTTTAGGATCCAGGAGGACCCCCAAGCTACCAACTCGCTCCTTCAGAGGGAGGGTAACCCCATCAAGAGCAGGTCACCTCCCACCCATCTGGTTCAAGTAACCACCCACTAACAATGCTTCAATCTTTTCTGGATTGAAGTTTGATTTGTTGGCTCTCTTCCAGTCCATTACCAAGGCAAGACCTCAGTGTCATCAGCATACTGCTGACAGCGTACTCCAAACCTCCGGATGACCCCTCTCAGTGGTTTCACGTAGATGTTAAATAGCACAGAGGATAGGTGTTGAATCTTACAACTTTGTTGATTCATTCCTGTATTACCTTTATGCATTTGTCAAATACGGTTCCGATGTTTTAATTGTGTGCTAAGCTGGGGCGTTTGGGCAAATGACAATGTAGAACTATCTAAAACGAACAAACAAATGTTCTTGTTCTTCAAGTCTTTTTGGAAGCTCAGCTACTGCAGAGAACAAAGATGGAAGAGCAAGGGTTAGCTGGACCTCAGGCAGGAAGAGGACCCCATTTAACCCAAGCTGGGAGCAGCGGGGACTTCTGGGAAAGGGCACAACAGAAGACCCTCGATGAGGACAATGCCAACCCAGATGCTCAGCGCCAACGCTTCAGGGAGTTTGGCTACCAGGAGGCTGAGGGGCCCCGAGAGGTTTGCAGCCGACTCCACAGTCTTTGCCGCCAGTGGCTGAAGCCAAAAAGCCACACCAAGGCCCAGATGCTGGACCTGGTGGTTCTGGAGCAGTTCCTGGCTGTCCTCCCCCCAGAGATGGAGAGCTGGGTCAGGGAGTGCGGAGCGGAGACCAGTTCCCAGGCGGTGGCCCTGGCCGAAGGCTTCCTCCTGAGCCAGGCGGAGGGGAAGAAGCAGGAAGAGGAGAAACAGGTGAGAGCTGTTTAATCCTTGCAGGGCCAAAAGGTGGGGTTAGGCTTGAGGATTTCTCTCCCTCCCCCGATGGCAGCAAGAAGAAGGGAGTTTATTCAGTCATCATGGTGAGAGACAAAGAAATCCAGCCATTCCTCAATAATGGCGTTGCTTATTGGCAAAACCTATTGGTGTTTCGCAACTTTCTGACTAGTTGCAGGACCTTAGCCAGACCTAGCAGAGTAAACGCAGAGTTCACAAAAGCAATTGGCAACTTGGCTGCAGAAAGGATGGACGAAGCAGGAACCAGGAACTTGTAGTTAGGTGTTTATTCTATACAGTGGACTATTTACAGGAACAGAACAGAAAACAGATCTTTAACTAACTCTCTCATGCACAACTCACAACTCTCAACCTCCAACTCCTACTCTCAAACACGTACTAGCACACATTCTAGTTAGTAGGCCATTAATCATTATTCCCAGGAGAGAGCTTGACCAATCATGGAGCTGTCTCCATGCCTCTGTATCACCAGGCAGACTTCTTCACATTGCCTTGGCTGTCTGCCAAACCCTAATTGACTGTGTGAGTAGCTGCACGTACTCAGATTCCCAACATTGCTCACACTGATCTCCACTCCCTCCCTTTCTAGCAACAGCATCTGTTTCTACGGTGTCTTCAGTGGTCAGCTGTCTCTGTGCCCTTTGTTCTTGCGCTCTTAATGAACGCCGAGTTCTAGGGGACGGGGGATCAGCTATGTTGTCCAGTGACAACGTGTCAGCTGGCTCTGTCTCCCTTCCCACTTCTATCACCTCCCAACTCGTTTGTTCATCTGCCTCTGTGCTGTGATCTTCCTCAAAACCCTGCTGTAATTCAATGCTGCCATCTTCTTCTCTGGAAGCTACAGGAGAAGGGTTGGGTGATCTCCACCATTCCTCCTCCTCTTCAGTCCATTCCCTGACGGGTGGATGGCATGAGCCATAGGATTCTGAAATCCACACCTTTTGCCCTCCCTTTCCCTGCCTCCTTCCTCTTCTAATGCCTCGCAACTAATGGTCGCAACTAAGGCCAGGGCCTTTTCAGCACTGGCCCTGACTTGGTGGAACGCTCTGCCACAAGAGAGTAGGGCCCTGTGGGACTTGACATCTTTCTGCAGGGCCTGCAAGACAGAGCTGTTCTGCCTGGCCTTTGGTTTGGACTCAGTCTGACCCTTATGTTTCCCTCCCCTTATGGTTTTGATGGGATTGCATTTTAAATTGCATTTTAAATTGGTTTTTTCTTCTTCTTCCTATTATGTTTTTACTGTAATTTTACTGTTGTTAGCCGCCCTGAGCCCGGCTGTGGCCAGGGAGGGCAGGGTATGAATAAAGTTTATTATTATTATTATTATTTATTATTTCAGGTGGAGGGGTGGAGAGAAGTGGCCAGAGGTCCTCTCGAGGCAGAGGAGGACACCCTGGGTCCCATGCAGAGGCCACAGTTCAGGTGGATTGTGCTGGAGGGTGACGGAGGAGCTGTCTCGCCAGGTGAGGGTCCACAGGTGATCTTGAATCTCTCAGATGTGCCAATTGCTCTCCCTGTTCCCCTGGAGCTGGGTGGCGGGGCCTTAGCTGTCAACTTTCAGATTTGAAAATAAGGGATCAGCAGCCTTGCCTGTCCCGGGGACAGTCTACGGGATATCTAACAATCCGGGATAGCAGCGGGAAGCAGCGGGAAACGGCGCTGGAATAAGGGAATTTCCCACAAAAAAGGGAAGGTTGGCAGCTATGGGCGGGGCAGAAACATTTGACTCCATCTCCTCCCACGGTTTATGAAGATGTGCTCATCTACAAAAGCTTTGCTTCCACTCAAGGAGATGGACTGGAGCTTAAAACAACAACAACTTATTTAGCTCCAATCCATCGCTTTGAAAGGAAGCAAAGCTGTGATGTGAGGAGGGAGGGTTGTTTTTCTCACCAGGTGCTGAACTGTCAAAGGTGTCTGGATGAGAATGTGTTTCTTCCATGGTTTGGTTTCTTGTGGAGCAGATCCTCCTGGGGGCAGCCCCTGGGGTGGTTGGATGGCGCCTTGTCCGCCTCCTTCCAGCGACTCCTGCAGCCAAGCTGGTGCCCAAAGTCTTGCTCTGCTTTCGTTTGGACCACATCAGTCTTCTCATCTAGGCAGCCCTGGACCACCACACACACTGCCCAGGCTTGCGTCTTGCAGAGGTCACTTCATTGTCTCTCAAATCTGTCTAATCTTCAGAAGAAGGCTAGCAATGGCCATTGGGGCCTTTGCTACTAAGGTCCAGCACCTCGAATGGGCAGCTAACAGGGTCAATAATAATAATAATAATAATAATAATAATAATAATAATATTTTATTTATATCCCGCTCTCCTCAGCCAAAGCCGGGCTCAGAGCGGCTAACAACAGTAAAAATAGCACAATTTACATAAAATCACAGTCAATTAATTAAAATACATTCTAAAATCAATTCAGAATCAAATTAATGGCAACCATTGGGCTAGAGTTCTGTGAGGATTACCAAAGGAGGGGGTCAGACTGTGCCTTGGCCAAAGGCCTGGTGGAACAGCTCTGTCTTGCAGGCCCTGCAGAAAGATGTCAAGTCCCACAAGGCCCTAGTCTCTTGTGACAGAGCGTTCCACCAGATTGGGGCCACTGCCAAAAGAGCCCTGGCTCTGGTTGAGGCCAGCCTAACCTCCCTGTGGCCCGGGACCTCCAAGATGTTTTTGTTTGAAGACTGTAAGGTCCTCCGTGGGACATACCAGGAGAGGCGGTCCCATAGGTACGAGGGTCCTAGGCTGTATAGGGCTTTAAAGGTTAAAACCAGCACCTTAAACCTGACCCTGTACTCCACCAGGAGCCAGTGCAGCTGGTATAGCACCGGGTGAATGAGATCCCATGGCGAGGACCCCGTAAGGAGTCTCACTGCGGCATTCTGCACCCGCTGGAGTTTCTGGGTCAGTCTCAAGGGCAGCCTCATCATGCCATCATTTTTGTGTCCCTCCCAGGTGGTGAAATGACCCTGGAGCGTCCTTCCGGCCCTTTTCCTCTTTGGGATGGAGCAGACGAGGTTCTTACCAAGCCCCCGGATCAGGTAAGAGGAGAACGGTTCGAGAGATTGGAGGCAGGGGCAGGCTGGATGTCTCTGGGTTCCCCTTTTGATCCTTCCACACCTGCCCAATAGGAAGCCTTTCCATGCTAATACCTGTGTGTATGGGAGGTGGCAAATACGTTCTTCTTTCTTCTTTCAGAGCCCAGTGATCTTTGAGGAGGTGGCCGTGCATTTCACAGAGGAGGAGTGGGCGCTGTTGGATCTGGGCCAGAGAGCTCTGCACCGGGAAGTCATGGAGGAGATTTGTGGAAACCTGAGCTTTCTGGGTAAGGATCACTCTTAGCTCTCTTCTGGTGTTTGAGGCAAACCTATGTAGGGTAATAGTGGGGGAGGGTCCACCCCCCCCACTCTTTGGCACTACACCAAAAAACCCATCACCACCTGTGAAGCCATGAGCTGGGGTTTTTTAATGCGTGTTTCGCTAACTCCCTTTATTTCTGCGGCCACCACAGATAACATTTTTTAGAATTCTCCAGCCCTAGCATAGCCAAGCATAGCGGAATGTTTGGAGATGGGGTGGTAGACCCTCATTCTTTGTAGGTTTTTAAACAGCGGTTGGGTGGCCACCTCTCAGGGGCTTTTTAGTTGTAAATAAGGTGTTTTGCAACATGATGCTTGGGGTCCCTCTACAGTGAATAGCTTCAGTCTTCATTTATTTGTTTGTTTATTACAGTGCACGCTTGGGTTGCGAACATGATCCATGTGGGAGGCACTTCCACAACCCGCAGCATTCACAACCTGCAGCGCCGCGTCTGCGCATGCGCGGGTTGCGATTCGGTGCTGCTGCGCATGCGCGAAGCGCAATTTAGCGCGCGCATGATGCCAAAACCCAGAAGTAACTCATTCCGGTACTTCCGGGTTTTGACGCTTCCATAACCTGAAAAAACACAACCTGAAGCGTCTGTAACCCAAGGTATGACTGTACAACGACAAGAATGGCTACTATACTTCTGCTCCCACGGTACTGAACTAGTCCTGCTTCACATCCAACTCAAACTAAACGCAAACTTGCAGGGTGTCAGGCGTGAAGAGTACTCCTCTTCCAGTGTGAGCCAGTGTGGTGTAGTGGTTAAGAGTGGTAGACTCGTAATCTGGGGAACTGGGTTTGCATCTCTGCTCCTCCACATGCAGCTGCTGGGTGACCTTGGGCCAGTCACACTTCTCTGAATTCTCTCAGCCTCACTCACATCACAGAGTGTTTGTTGTGGGGGAGGAAGGGAAAGGAGAATGTGAGCCGCTTTGAGACTCCTTCGGGTAGTGATAAAGCGGGATATCAAAGCCAAACTCCTCTTCTTCTTCTTCGGTAACTTCACAGATAAGAATTAATGAGCAGTTCATAGACTTATAGTCCTTTTATTACAGCATCATGCTGCAAGCACAAAACACACATCTCTCCGCAAGGCTAGCCTGACTCCTCCCTTGCACTTCCCCAGCAACATCCTGAGTGCCAACGGGAAGTTCCTCCCCCTCTCTGCCTTCTCTGATATGATCAGACCTCCTAGATTTTGGGGAGGGGGTCCCCCCACACTCTCCAATGACGTATCTGCTAGCTGATCCTGCTCGTCTCTCATTATCTCGTAGCTAGGCAACTCCTGGGGAATGTGTTCTGCATCTGTATCTCTCTCTGCTTCTGAAAACGCTGGAGGCAAGGAGGGAGCCAATCTCCCCCCTCCTCTTCTGAGAGGAGCTGATCTGCCTGTGAACGCATTCCCCAGTCCTCATCTCCAGACCTTTCCCTGACAAGGGGTTGGACTAGATGACCCTGTTAGGATTCTTGCTCCGTGTTTGCAGTCATGGGATTGTTTTCTATCACATGACGGTATATGTTTTCATTCCACAGGGTGGGAAGTGACAGAAACAGGATGTTTTGATGTTAATATGTTCCGTGATGTAGGACTATTGTACTTTGGTCTTTTTCTCTTTGCTGTCTGATGAGAAAGAGGAAGGAGCTAAGTCAGAATGCTCCGAGTGTATTATATGTAAATAAAGTAGATTAGCTTCTGCTTTCCAGATAGAAATTCCCAGGTTTGGTCTCCAGCATCTCCAGGTAGTCTGGGTGGGTCTGCTGCCTGAAACCCTGGAGAACTGTTGGCTGTGGACCAATGAACTCACTCAGTATAAGACACCTTCCTATTTTCAGGATCTGTCCATTGAATGCATTCTTCCTTCCGCGATTCTAACAGTGTCCTTTTGAAAAGGGCTCAGAATCCCTACTGAGACCTTCTATCCCTATACAAAAAGATCTGAAGGGGAGCTGGTGCCTGTAAGTGGGTTTGGGGGGGTGGGCCTTGCATGCATATAAAAGAGAAGCAGCTAATTGGGCTTGTCCCTGATGAGGTTGTTGGTTTCTGCCTTGCTATCCTAACAGGATTTCCTTTTCCTTTTGTTTCCCAAGCAGAAGGTGGTCAGTCCAGCGAGAATTACGTGCAATCATCTGTGGAGTACGGAATGTGGAAAGAGACATTTGGAAACCAAAGGGGACCCAAAATCATCAGTCCGGATAAGCAACATTGTCAAAATAATAGAAGTATCCAGACCGGGGAGAAACCGTACACATGTGTTGAGTGTGGAAAGAGCTTCAGCAATGGAGGAGACCTTGCTACACATGAAATAATCCACAAGGGGGAGAAACCGTATAAATGCATAGCTTGCGGAAAGACCTTCTGCACCAGTGGGAATTTTAGTAATGAAAGAATACATTCAGGGTGGAAGCCATATGTATGTGCCGAGTGCGGAAAGAGCCTTGGCGATAGCAGATCACTTGCTAAACCTCTAGGAACTCACACAAAAGAGAAACCAGATAAATGTGCGATGTGTGGAAAGTGCTTCAGGTGTACTGGGAAGTCCCTGAAAGAAAGGAAGAAAGCTGAGAAAAAACTGGCCATCATGGCCAGGAGCAGGAGGGCTAGAACAGCCCACACACTGAAGGTCAAGCTGGAGGTGGTGGAGCGTGCAGAGCGCGGGGAGCGAAACAAAGACATTTCTTTAGCCATGGGCTTGTCAAAGTCTACAGTCCGTACCATATTCAACAACCGCGAGAGGATAAAAGCAAGCGCTGAAAATCTGCAGAGCGAAAAGTTAACCAAGGTGACAACCGGGCGAGCAGAAATTTACGAAACTCTGGAGAGGCTGCTGGTTCAGTGGATTGACTGCCACGGCGATCGGGGCGCCCCATTGTCCTTCCTCCTCATTCAGGAGAAAGCGCTGTCCTTGTTTGAGGACCTGAAGAGGAAGAAGGCGGAGAAGGGGGATGCGAGTGCTGTAGGCATGGGGTTCAAGGCGAGCAAGGGGTGGTTTGACAGATTCAAGAGGAGGGCGTACCTTCACAACGTTAAACTAAGGGGAGAGGTAGCTACTGCTGACACTGCGGTCGCATCAACCTACCCCACACATTTCCAGGAAATCATTGAGGAAGGCAGGTACCACCCAAAGCAGATCTTCAACATGGATGAAACAGGGCTGTTTTGGAAGCGCATGCCGTCTCGGACGTGCATCTCCATCCAGGAGACAAAAGTGCCGGGGCCCAAGGTTTCAAAGGACCGCCTGACGCTGCTGCTGGGGGGTAATCTAGAGGGTGATGTGAAGCTAAAACCCCTGCTTGTGTACCACTCAGAGAACCCCAGGGCACTGAAGGGGATCCCCAAATCAACTCTGCCCATTTTGTGGCGTTCCAACAGAAAGGCATGGGTCACCCGCGAAGTTTTCAGCGACTATATCAGGAGCTACTTTTCTCCTTTTGCGGCTGACTATTGTCGGGAAAGCAACCTGGACAACAAAGTGCTTCTCCTGCTGGACAACGCCCCTGGCCACCCTGTCAGCAGCCACGATTATTCCGACAATGTCCGTGTTCTGTTTCTGCCAGCCAACACGACTTCATCATTGCAGCCTATGGACCAAGGAGTGACCGACAAATTCAAGGCTTACTATCTCCAGCTTGTCATGAAACACGTGGTCACGAAGAGTGCCGAAGGCAACAGCAGAAGCCTCGTGGACATTTGGAAAGAATTCAACATAAGGAAGGCTGTGGATTTCATTGCTACAGCTTGGTCGATGGTTACAAAAGAGACTCTGAACGCTGCCTGGAAAAGCTTATGCCCCAAGTATGTTCGTGATCACAGAGCGCTGGCGAAGGAGTTGCCCGCTGCACATAAGACTATTGTGGACCTGGCAGCACAGGCTGGCTTTGAGGGTGTGGATGAAGAGGACGTGCGAGAGGCGCTTGCGTCTCGCACGGAACGCCTTACAAACGAGGAGCTGATTCAGCTCGATGAGCAGTGCTTTGGCGGGAAGAGGGAAAAGGGTGAGGTCAAGGAAGCGCAACAGAAAGTTATTGGCATGAAGACACTAACTCAGATGTTGGTGCTGCAAGGTGGCTTACTGTCCGTGACGGGGGAATATGACAACAACTTTGAGTGTGCTCTAAACACAGAATTGATGCTCGATGAATTAATGGAGCCCTATACGTTTCTCCATGACAAAAACCAGAGGGAGGCAAAGCAGCCCACAGGCCACGATCCTTTTCACAGGGAACCAAAAGACAGCGCCTCTGATCTCGAAGTCTTGCCTTCCACATCTGGTTATGTACCTCCCGAAAAGGAGGTTGCCATCAAGGAAGAGATCGTGGTCATCAAGGTGAACATGGAAGAAATGGAAACTGAACCTGCAGACAGAACTGATTCGCAATCTTCCATTTCTTTGAGTTTGTCTTGCCCTGCACCATCGCCTTGAATACTATCATCTTGTTAAGGATTGGGATAAGGAGAACCTTACGGGACGTCAAATCATTGTCTGCAGAAAATGTTTCAGTTAGCACAAACCATGGGTTGTATTCAACTAGCTTTTACTGTAAGAAGAATCATAGACACTAATGACCATAACTTTCTTAGGTCCATTAATTTTAATGGGTCTACTCGGAGTAAAAGTTAGTTGAATATAACCCCATTTATCTACACTGGAGGAAAACAGGGCCAAAAGGGGTGCTTTAAAAAAAAAAAGTTTTTAAAAAATTAGCTTCCCATATAATTTTTCCAAAATATCCAACTAAATACATAAGACAAGAGCCCATTTTTTTCAATGCTGATAAATATTATGTATGTCGTTTCATATTGTTTGCTGTAGGTCTGCTGTGACCTGATAAAACATACACTGCTTAAAAAACCCAAGTTGAGGAAAATGAGGGTAGGAATAAGGTAGAAGAAAAGAGAAGAGAGAAAAAGGACCAAACCTTTTGTTAAGCAAAACAATAACCTAAGAGGATTTTTATGACAACCAGACATTTCTGTTCAGCTGTGGCATTAAATCACATAGATTTTTTGTCATTAGCATATTACATGAAGCCCCACCACATCGAAAAGAAGTCCTGTGGATGTGCTTTACCTTGAACTAGTCTTAAATTTGATGTAAATCCCCCCAATTGCAATATTCTATACATTCTTGCACCACATTTATATATTCAAGTTGTCAAGTTCCTTCCGGTGCTGTACAAAGGTTCATCTAAGCTGCAAATACTAAGAAGGTGATATATTGTTTGGACGTTGAATCTTTATTTGTACCTTGAAACGATGTTAAAAAAGGACGTTCCAGAGCAAAGTTTCTATGTATTGCTAATAGCTCTGTGTGAATCAGGGACCAGAATGTTTTAATGTGTGGCCACTTCCACCATAGATGAAAGTAGGTACGTTTAGTATCACAACCATGGCAACACATAGGGCTTATTACTGCTGATGTAATATGTGCTAGTTGGGCTATATATGTCCCATACCATCTATGCCACATTATGTGTGACAGTTTTCTAATATTTGCCAACACAGATTTACTTGCCAACCACAGCCCTTTTCTGGTGGAATTGTCAGTATTTGTTATTAAATTATATCTCCACACTGATTTTAAGCTGGACAAATCACCTAGCTGGGCTTTTTATCAAATGATCATAGAATTCTGAAACTCTTCCTTTACCTCTTTTCCCTTGCCCAGGCAGGCAGTGGCCAATACAGCAGCCCCCTCCTCCCTCCTCCCGCCTCTGCCCTCACCAGCCCACCTCTCTATCCACTCACTTGCCTTTTCTTTTGTGACGCCACAGACAGGCAGCAGCCAAAGGCAACCTTCGCAGCCTCCTCAGGCCCCACAACAATCTGTGGTGGGTGCAGTGCAATAGTAGCTCAGGCACCCCAGAGTCAGGCCCAGCTGAACCACTGAGAGGCCAACCAAGTGAAGGGTTTGTGGTGCTTTCAGCCGGGGGACATCTCCTGCCTCTCACACACCTGTAGTTGCTGCCAAGTACCCCTGCCCAGCCCACAGTGGGGGGGGGAATAGTTTGGGTGGGTTGTGTGGCTGGGGGATTTTGCCCATTTTGGAAGAGCGTTGCCTGTGTCTCATTTGTAGTGTGTGTGACTGCATACACATTTTAAGTGTCTTTCTCTACCTCCCTAAATCGTGGGAATTCATTCTTTGTGTTTTGAATGTAAATGTGTGTTGTATGTGTAGTCTTTTGTGGGAGGGAGTGTTCTGAGCACCACCAGTGAAATGTGTATCCTGCGCTGCCCGCAACAGTTTCTGTCATTCCTAAATATATGCCTCCAGTCCCAAAACTTTCTGGACCCCCATGAATCGGGGTGCTGAATGCTGCAGTCACAGCCGACCTGTTTCTCTCCATGATTCCTTCTGGGCTCTGGGTTCTTCTGTGACCCAGGGGGGTTCACAACATAACATTACAATATAAAAACCACAGAACACATAGTAGAAATAACAACCACAGCAAACCAGCAACCCCCTCTCCCACAACACATTTAAAAGGGCATCAGATGTCAATCAGCCAAAGAATGTTTTTTGTCTGGTGCCTAAAGGTGTATAATGAAAGCGCCAGGCGAACTTCCTTGGGGAGAGCATTCCACAGACGGGGAGCCACTGCAGAGAAGGCGCTGTTCTCATGTTGCCACCCTCCAGAGCTCTCGTGGAGGAGACACACAAAGAAGGACCTCAGAGGATGTTCTCCAGGTCTAGGTAGGTTCATATGGAGAGAAGCAGTCCTTGAGGTATTGTGGTCCCCCCTCCTCCCACTTTATCCTCACAACAAGAACATCCCTGTGAGGTATGTTAGGCTGAGGAACAGTGTCTGGCCCTAGTCCTCTTCTCCCAAGCCCTAGTGCAACACGTTAACCACTGCACAACACAAAGTTTGGATTAATACACTTTTTTAGACCTCAATTTTTCTACAAAGCCCAGAACAGCAGCACCATCATGTATGAAACTGCCTTATACTAAGTCAGGCCATCAAGCCTAGCATTGTCTTTACTGAATGGCAGCAGCCATCCAGGATTTCAGACCAGGCTCTCTCCCAGATGCTAGGGATTGAGCCTGGGACCTTTCGCATGCAAAAGTAGGTACTGAGCTTTGACCCTTCCACACAGGGCAAAATGGCTACTTTGGCGCTACCTTCCCAATTTCCCAAAGAAACATGGCTTTGGTGTACCAGGCAGGTGTACCATTCACCATGTGACATGTCTCTGCCTTCCTCTACCACCCAGCATGCTTCCTAGCCAACTCAAGGGCAGGTGGTCCAGCGTGTGGAGGAAAGAGAAGAATCCCTCCCTCCAATGTCCTACTCTGACTCCATTGTGGCTGGTAGGGCAGAAGGCAAGGAGCCCAACAGTAGATGGCGCCAGAGCAGATAACTGGAACCAGAGCCAGGAACAGACAGAACCAACCGATTATGGTTTTGTTCTTGCCTTCCTCCCTTGCTGAGTTCTGCAAGGGCAACACGGAGACGAAGGAGGAGGTGGGAGCTGATAGCGAGGACCATCATCTGGGCTGTTTGTAAGAAAGGAGGCAGGAAACTGGGTGGAGGCAGACAGGTTGGTTGGGCAGTGCCCCCCTTGTCCATATGGACCACTCTCAACTGGCTGTTTGGACTGACCCAGGTGCACTGCTTTTCTAATGCTCTTGTCACCAAAGTTTGGGCAAAACACTCTCTCACACACAACCCATGCCAAATTTGGAGCCACATCTGTAATCCCTCACAAACATATTTTCCTCCACTGCTGCACCTGCCACAATGATTTCAGGATGTTGTGGGGATGAGCTTTCCTCCTAATTATAATTACATCAAAATCATAGTGATTTATTCTTGCCAAAGCTCGAGAGAGATTTCTGGAGATCGCCTAGACATTGGAATAAAGGCCAGCCTGAGGTTATCCATTGCGTTCTTCCAGGGGGAGGGGGGGAGTGGGTGCACAACATATCTCCTGTGTGAGACAAAAACTGAGGAGACACAGAGCAGGTGAAAGGGAGGGATGTGTCTGCTTGAAGCTGAATGCTCCCGTAGGGGTGAAGCCGCTGTGAGTTTGGCCTTGCAAGAGTTCTCGCCATCTTCTGATTAGCTTGGCTCTGGAGGAGAGACAGGTGCAGGAGGCAGAGCCAGGATGGTACCCTTGCTGGTTCTGCTGGTTCTGCTATTGATACCCCATGGAGTGTGTGGGAACCTGAAGGCAAAATGCCCCTTGAATCTGACCATAGAAGAAGAAGCTTGGAGTTACTACCGGCCTGGAGACTTCCTCATTAGCGGGATCATATCTCCACAATATCCTTTTAAGCAAAACTTATACGACTTTTCTCGGCTCCCAGTAACCAGCTTTGACCGGTAAGTCATTATGTGCTGATGGAAGTTATGCGTCTCCAATTTACAACAGAAATTGTCCCTGGATCAAGGCTGAGGACCACCCAAATGTTGCTGGGCTGTCATCCTGGGCCATTGGCCATGCTGGCTGGGGGCTTATGGGAGACCAGCAACAATTGCAGTGGGGGCACAGGTTCCGAAGATACCTGTCCTATTTTCTAGTTCCCTTTGTCATCCCTGGGAAGATGTTCTAGCTGCTATGATGCAGTGTTGCCTGTTGAAGGATGTAAGTAAATCTCTTCAGCAAAATGATGCATTGAGTCGAGGGTAGCACCCAAGTCATACAATTTCCTACAGGCAAACAGATGTCAGAACTTCTCTCTCTCTCTCTCTCTCTCTCTCTCTCTGTGTGTGTGTGTGTGTGTGTGTGCGCACACAGGTTTCTTCCTGGCCAAGCAACTCATGCAAAAACCCCTCCTAGTTTTCCATCCTGCCTCCTGAGACCTTTTGCTTTTGTGTTGTGTATTTTTCGGCGATAAGCCCTCATAACAGTGACATTTTAAACCTGCTCTGGGAGACATTTTTGGCAGAAGTGCCAAAATGAACAATAATTTATTTTTTAAAAATCAAGCCAGGAAGTCATGGGACCTCCTCATTAAAAAGGTAAAGGTACCCCTGCCCGTACGGGCCAGTCTTGACAGACTCTGGGGTTGTGCGCCCATCTCACTCAAGAGGCCAGGGGCCAGCGCTGTCCGGAGACACTTCCGGGTCACGTGGCCAGCGTGACAAAGCTGCATCTGGCAAGCCAGCGCAGCACACGGAAACGTTGTTTACCTTCCCGCTAGTAAGCGGTCCCTATTTATCTACTTGCACTCAGAGGTGCTTTTGAACTGCTAAGTTGGCAGGCGCTGGGACCAAGCAACGGGAGCGCACCCCGCCGTGGGGATTCGAACCGCCAACCTTTCAATTGGCAAGCCCTAGGCGCTGAGGCTTTTACCCACAGCGCCACCTCCTCATTACCAGTGTCATATCTCCAAAATTTGAGACATAACTATTCAGTTTTTTGAACAACAACCAACCACAAAACAACAACTTCAACCCACTAGGCTTCATTCATAAGTAAAGTTGTTTTGATGGTTTTGGTGCTTCCTCAACTGCACTCTAGATTAAGGTCACCAGATTTTTTTCAATGAATCTGGGACACTTTTCAACATCAATGGATTTTGTATGGGGACTGATGTGTAAATCCGGGGACTGTCCCCGGGAAATGGGGAGGTCTGGTAACCTTACTCTAGATGCTCCTAATTACCAGGGATATCCTCAGTTTCTTAGTCCCCTGGCCTGCTGCGATCATCCTTGGAAAAACTCTCTCCTTCCTGGCCTTGTGAAGAACCATTGGGGATGTCATGAACCCCGAAGCAACTCCTAATCTAGGTAGAATCAGATACAAGGGGATAACTGGGGGATTCCTGAGTTATTTCCACCAAAGTAAAAGCCCCCTTGCTTAGGGTGTGGCTGCCACTAAGGTGGCTCTTTCTTGTCCCTGTATTTCATGAATCCTTAAAAAATGTATGTCTTAATTCACTCCTGTTTTTTGAAGGCTGCGTGTTTCTTTCCCTTCTCACATTTTTTAAAAAGTATTTATTTATTGCAGTTTCTCAGGTAGGCTGTACTGGCACATCTTGTCCTTCTTGTTCACCATCCAGGAGATCAACAGGGACCCCAGGCTCTTACCCAACATCACCCTGGGCTACAACCTCTATGAGAGCTTATTCAATGCAATGATAACGTCCGATGCCATGCTAAACCTGCTTTCGGGTGGGGAAAGCAACATCCCAAACTACACCTGTGGAAAAGGGAATGATAACCTGCTGGCTGTTCTTGAAGGGGCCAATTCTGTGATTTCCAAACACATTTCCATCATGTCAAGCATCTACAAAGTACCACAGGTGTGAAGGGGCAGCAGGGAGGGACAGAATAGAAATTCATAGGCATGAAATTCCACTTTCTCTCCAGGGAAATCAAGGCAGGACATCCAAAACTAAGTTAAAATGCTGCAGATTGGATCCAGGGCTCCCAAACCCAGTCTCTGCCCACCTGGCATCCCACCCCTTGATGTTTCAGACCAATACTAATCATTTCAGGTTAATAAATGTCTGGTTCTTATCCTGAGACCAAAGCAAAGCACGAATCTCTTCCTTTCCTCACTAGATCAGTTACGGCTTCAATGCTCAGGCTATGGATGACAAATCCCAGTTCCCTTTTGTCTACCGGTTGCTCCCCAAAGAAGATTCCCAGTACCGGGGGATTGTCAAGCTGCTCCTGCATTTTGGATGGACGTGGATTGGCCTCATTGCACCAGACAATGAGAATGGAGAGAGGTTCATGAATGCCCTGACATCTCTGATGATCCAGAGTGGAATCTGTGTTGCCTTCACAAAACGACTAACAGAAGGCACTCTCTATGAAGGGTTCGTATCCGGGGTACCCTTTGCCATATGGAGGCAAGTCAGTGTGTTTGTTTACTATGAAAACACTCGCATGGGATGGGTGACAATCATCACACTACAAAAACGGATTGGGGGACAAGTTGGAGCAAGGGTCTGGATCACAACAGGTTTTCAGGACATCAACGTGGTATTGCAAGGCAAAGGTTTTCAGTACATCCATGGTTCTTTCTCCTTTATAATTAAGACCCCCAAAAGGACCACACACGACTACTATGGACCATATTCCTATCTTCTTTATCAGTTTTGGGATGAATCAGATCGTTGCTCATATTCGAAGCACACCTTGTCCGTGAAAGGTCAGATAAGATGCACAGAGAAGGAGCAGCAGCAGCAGCTGGAGCCTTTGCCCAGGGAGGAGCTGGAGAGGGCCCTGTCCCAAGACAGCTACAGCACTTACTTCCATGTCCAGGCCATGGCGCACGCTTTACATGCTGCATGTTCATCGAGATCAAAACGGATGCTGATGGGAGATGGGGGAGACAGGTTGGGACATCAAAGGCTGCAGCCATGGCAGGTATTTCCTTTCCCTCTTTTCAAACTGCAATGCACTTTCCAAACGATAGAATCTAACTTAGTAGTGTCTCCAGCATTGGTACTTGTGGGGATAAATGAAGGGCACTAACTTTATTACTGTGTATAAAGATATGCTGCTGTTTCTGCTAACAGCTGCCCATCTAGAGATTGCCAGATGCTGGCGAATGGCTAAAAGCCTAAAAATTGAAGCATGGTACCAAAGGCTCAGGGACGCGGGTGGCGCTGTGGGTTAAACCACAGAACCTAGGACTCTTTGGCGAGATGAGCGCGGCAACCCCAGAGTCAGCCACGACTGGACCTAATGGTCAGGGGTCCCTTTACCTTTACCTTATCAAAGGGACTGGTCAGTAGCACTAGCAGAAAAACTAACATGCCAAATCCACACAGCCAAGGGAAGTGAATGCCCCTCTTCCTTTCTACACAGCATGGCGACTGCTTGTATTTTATATTAGACAGGAAGAGTAAGCAAGGACTCCCACACAGCCTCATGGCGGCCTTTATGTATGCTCTTTGCACAATGTGACAATGCATTTTAGCTTTCATTCATGATACTTTGAATGCTCTAGCAGGTGAGCAATGCAAGGGCAGTCAAGATGTTTGTAGCAGTTCTTCTTTGTTATTAAATTGCAAAATGAAGCAAAAACATTTTCCAACATTCGGTAGTGAGGGGAGTCCATTTGTAAGGCAAATGCAATTGGTGATCCCTGGACAGTTAAGTCCAGTCAAAGGCGACTACGGGGTTGCAACGCTCATCTCCCTTTCAGGCCGAGGGAGCCAGCATTTGTCCACAGACAGCTTTCCAGGTCATATGGCCAGCAGGACTAAACTGCTTCTGGTGCAACAGAACACCGTGATGGAAACCAGAGTGCACGGAAATGCCGTTTACCTTCCCGCCACAGTGGTATCTATTTATCTACTTGCACTGGCGTGCTTTTGAACTGCTAGGTTGGCAGGAGCTGGGACAGAGCAATGGGAGGACACCCTGTCCCGGGGATTTGAATCGCCAACCTTCCGATTGGCAAGCCCAAGAGGCTCAGTGGTTTAGACCACAGTGCCAACCATGTCCCATAGAACATAGATGCAGCAGGCACATAGGCCTCCTGGTGACACAAGTCTATTCCACAATGTTTAAATGTACTTATTTTATATTATTTCTGTTTAAACGCTTATATACTGCTCTTTGTAAAAAGACCACAGGGTGGCTGGTTTTAGAAACAATGCGAAACAGCTGAGGGTAGAATAAAACATAGTACAAGAAGGCCGTCTAAGACAGAGAGCTTTTCATCATGCGGGGAAAAGTTGTTGAAACAAAAATGTTTTTCCAGGAAGCACAGATATTGTTAAATTATTGGAAATGTTTCTAAATCAATGTCTATATGACCATGGCGTGTAAGGAGTGTAAGGAGGTGGAAATTTCTGTTTCATCCTTTGATTGTTGCAATCAGCGTTGCTCCTGTTTGGCTAAATGTGTGTTGCTCTTAAATTGTTTTCTAAAAATTGAGTAACATAACTGTTGAGACCACATTCACCATTCTTGCCCCGAAGAACCCTAAAAACCCAGATACTCATTATGGCATATACGTTACACTTGCCAAACTTCATGGGAGCTCAAAGGGAGCAGGGCTGGTCTAATATGCTTTCTATATCCTGGTGCTTTCCTTGTCATTCCAGCTTCACCCTTTCTTGAGAGCAATCCCGTTTTCTAATACCTCAGTGGGTGAACTGTATTTGAATGAGAATGGGGAGCTGCCCGGCAGTTATGATATTGTGAACTGGGTGATGTTTCCCAACATGTCTCGCGCCAGAGTGAAAGTTGGGAGTGTAGAGAGAGAGACATCCGCTGACGTAAAGTTCAAGATTAACCCCGAAGCTATTACCTGGCCCCAATGGTTTAAAAAGGTAGGGGATACTTTATTTCATGTGGCACCTGTTAAGATGTAGCAATTTGTTGAAGACTGCAAATGGGACTTGATTGCAAATTTTACTGCTGAATCATAACAAACGCCAGTTGGGTTTTCTGAGGATTGACTTCGCTCTGATTCTCAGTGGTAAACAGCACCTTTTTCTCAAGGAAAGGGGTGGGGCAAAGAAAAATCTTCTCAGACCCATGCCTAGAAGGAATGGTACAAGCAGAAGAAAACACAAGAGAAGTGGAAGTGTACATCAGCCCTAAGACATATGAAATGAAATGAAGTTTATTACGGTCCCAGACCAGATTCACATACCATACTAAGCAAACATAAAACACAATAGAATTAAGTCTGAATTTGGAATCGAATATAACAATGTGAATATTGTTGGTGTAAAGCAGAGTCCCGTGCCCAGCGGAAGGATGAGGAGTACGTACTACATACTCTATATTGCTTTATTTACAGTTCAAAGCTGGTATATTACAGAAAGACATCTTGCCTCTGCCGGAGCAGGAAAAGCATCCTCTCTCCTCGACAGCTTGGAGAGAATCACACAGTGAAAAACAGGAAACCAGTGTACGTCACATCCAGTCTCCCTTTCCCGTGAGAAACTCCAACAGTACAGACTGTGGAATGTAAACACCTGTCTCGTGACAAGCCCTTTCGCTGCACAGTGAAGGAAAGCAGAAACTAACATCCTCCCCCTTTCTGTGAACATCACTGGGCAGCGTGTTCGTACATTATCAGTACAAACCCAACTTCTGCACATAGGTACAGTGTTGATCCCTTGATACAATCTTGGACAATACATCAGCAGGAATTTCATTACCTGGCATATAGGACACCGTTACGAGTCCCTTCTGAATACATTCCTTAGCATGCTGCAACTTTAATTGCAAGTGCTTTGTGCTTTGCTTACAACCTTCAGACTTCAGCAAAGCCAAACATGCTTTGTTGTCCTGGTAAACCTGGATTGGACATTTGACAGGAATTTTCATATCTTTGCACAATTGTACTAACCATTCACAATCCTTAAGTGAATAAGACAGTGCATTCAGTTCAGCTTCACAAGTACTTAAGCTAACTGTTGTTTGCTTCTTGCATGACCAATCAAACAGACCCTGATTGTACATGTAGCAAACTCCAGACGTACTTTTCCTGTCTGCAGTGTCACTTCCAAAACTTGCATCTGCAAATATCTCAAGACCACCAGACTTCTGATTGTTAAATCTCAGTCTGTAATGCATAGTGCCTTTCAAATACCGCGCTATGCGTTTCAGAGCTTTCCAATCCTTGACACTAGGATTGTTGACTTGTCTGCTTAGCAAATTACAGCTAACAGCAATGTCAGGTCTTGAACATCTGGCAATGAAGTTTAGCTTGCCTAGCACACTTCTGTACAGTGTAGTGTCAGAAAATGCTTCTTCAGTGTCATCTACCTGATAACCTGTTGTCATCGGTGTGTCTACAGGGTTAGCATCCATCAGGTTTAGTTTGCTTAACACATCAGCAATTTTCCGTGACTGGTGTACTAGAATGTTACCATCTTGATCTCTCTCTATTTCCAGAGATAGGTAGTTGTTTACCTCACCAAGATCTTTCATGTCAAAGTGCTCTTTCAGTTGAGCTAGGGCGTTATTGTACATTGTGACATCTTTCCAAAAGAATAATAAATCATCAACATAAAACAAACAGTACAGTTTCTTTTGCCCCTCCTCTTTGACAAATACACATGGATCAGCTTTCCCTTGCTGAAAACCTAGAGAAAACAATACTTCAGTGAGTTTTGTGTGCCAACACCGTGCACTTTGTTTGAGACCATAAAGGGATTTCTTCAGAGCACAAACAAATCCCTGTTTTACCTGTACGCCATCAGGTGGAAGCATATAAAGTGATTCATTTAGAGATCCGTACAGAAAAGCTGTATTAATATCATGGTGACTAATGTGTAGATTTTCCTCTGCAGCTAGCTTGAGCATAAGCCTAATGCTTTCATACCTCACTGTGGGTGAGTAGGTCTCGTGATAGTCTTCACCTGGTACCTGTGCAAAACCTCTGGCTACCAATCTGGCTTTGTGTCTGACTATCTTGCCATTTTGATCTGTCTTCGCTTTGAAGACCCATTTGCTTCCAAGCAGTTTCATTCCTGGAACTACTGGAACTAGCTCCCATGTTTTGTTCCTTTCCAAGGAATCAAGCTCAGCCTTCATGGCATTTAACCATGGCTCAGCTTCCTTTGAATCCAAACCCTGGATTTCTTGGAAACTTGAAGGTTCAAATACCTTCTTGGAGCTTTTAACAGCTGTTACTGCTATCGTAGCAAATTCATCAGCAAATCTCTTTGGAGGTTTGCCTTTTGTGGCTCTCTGTGACCTACGAATTAGCCTTAAGTCTTCAACACTCTCCTCTTCCTTCTTAGGAGAAAAACGACCTATTGTGAACAATGGTTCCTCCAATTCTTCTCGATCAGAGCTTTCAGAGGGTCGCATAGAGGCTTTCGCACTCTTGAAATCCTCTGAATCACCCGATTCAGTTTCAGATTCAGACTCAGAACCTTCATCAGTGGGTGTGGGTTGTTGTGGTTGCTTTTGACTATCCTCATTCTCATCACCATCATCAGGATAACATTGGAAAATTCCCACATTCTCCCCCCACTTTGCATTGTACTCAACACTTCTCGTGAGCTTAATTGTCTTAGAGTCAGTCATCATTATTCTGTAAGAACCTTTCTGATAACCTAGAAAGATACCATGCAAACCACGCTTGTCTAACTTGGAGTTTTGTGGTGTGTGAATCCACATATCAGAACCAAAAATTCTCATGTGTTTGATGTAAGGCTTCTTGCCAAACATCTTCTCATAGGGGGTACAACCAATCGCTGAAGATAACCTGCGATTATAACTGTAAACAAAACATGAGAGAGCTTCGGCCCAATAACTCTCTGGAAGATTGGCATCATGCAGCAAGGTTTTTAACCCTTGAAGCAATGTCTGATTTGCCCGTTCCGCAAGTCCATTCTGCCATGGCGAGCGAGGACTAGACAAATCGTGTTGAATTCCTTTCTCAGTCAGAAAAGCTTCAAACTGCTGAGAAGTGAATTCTCCCCCGCGATCAGTGAAAAGAGTCTTTATCTTCTTACCATGCACATTTTCCAACCAAGCACAGAATTCCTTGAACCTAGGAAAAGCCTCTGATTTCTGCTTGAGATTGTACACAAAAATATATCTAGAAAATGCGTCAATGAGAACCATGAAGTACCTATTTCCACCCAAAGAGGGCGATAGTGGACCAACCAAATCAGCATGAACAACCTGGTATGGTTCCGTAGCTTGCCTACTAGACACCTTACCTTTCGCAGCCATTTTCACCTTGTTTGCTGCGCATGCTTTGCACTTCATGTGGTACCTGCAGGGTTTAATAGTCATACCTTCAACCAAGGCAGGCATTTTAGATACTGCCTCAAAATGCAAATGACCAAATTTTCGATGAAAATCATGAATACATCCTGCATGCAAACTTTTGTTAGAACCTGCAATGCAACAAGTGTCATCCTGCACAACATCATCATAATACAAAACAAACAAGCGATCAACATATTCAGCATGCAATACATAATCATTTTTCTTTGTGATGATGCACTTCTTGTTCTTAAAGGAAACGTCAATGTTCCGCTCATTCAGCTGTCCTACGCTGAGCAAATTATGTTTGGCGTCTGGCACATAAAGCACATTCTGTATCGATAAGTCCAAACTGTGAAGAACAACAGTTCCGTAGCCTTTACTGGGAATCGTGTGGTCATCCGCCTGGTGAATCGCACCTTCCTGCGGTGTAAAAGACACAAACAGTCTCTTATCGTTGCACATGTGGTGAGTTGCCGCTGAATCAACAACGAAGAAAGATCTAGACGCCTTCTGGACCTCTGCAACCTTTGGAGTGAAGCGTGAAACCATAGCCTTGTGCTGCGTTGTCCTAGACACCGGACCTTTGCCTTTGCCTCGGCCTTTTCCACGCGATGAGCTTTCGCTGCGCTGCTCTGTCTTGGCCTTGGGATATCTGCATTCCCTCTTCATATGGCCTAGACGTCCACATGAGTAGCATTTCACTGCCTTCAAAGCTTTGGCGCCATCTGGTGGTTCCACTGCACTATGGGATGACGTCTGTGAAGACTCCCCCTTGCCCATGCAGCTAGCACCCCGGCGATCCGCTTCATTTAAAACCACGGCAGTAACAAAGTCCACTGTCAGCTGAGCTGTTGGCTGCACAGCAATCTGGGTTGCAACAGACTCCCAACCTGAACCCAAAGATTGTAGTATCATGAAAGAATACACAGCCTCTGGAAAGTTGAGTCCTCTCTGTTGCAGCTCATGTCTCAGATTTTGCATCTCCATCAGATGTAAACGCACATCTCCACCTTCAGCAAGAGCCATATTATGCAGCTTGTTAAAGTAAAACATAGTGGATCCAGCTTCTGTCCTTAAGTGAGCCTCTCTCAAAGCGTCCCAAATTTCTCTGGCTGAGGTCTTATCACGCAATAGACAGAGCTCTTCTGGGGATACTATCAATGTAAGTGTTCCCCTCGCTTTGGAATCCTTAGCTTTCCATTCATCTGTAACTGGAGCTGGGGGGGTGTCTGTAATCACTGCAAACAAACCCTCTTTCCGCAGAATTGCCTCTGCATACAGAACCCAGTCCGCATAGTTTTTCTTGTTGAGCTTAGGAATCCCACAAGCATCCTGAAGGGCCATCATGACTCTGGCATTAGCCTTCAGCGTCATATATGCTGCTTTAAATCTTGCTGCGTCACTGCTGCAGCTGCTTTATTCCAAAAGCGCACTTAAAAGTTACTTTCGATTTCCCCAGCATAGTAACGTAGCCTGGGAGCCTTTTGCGTATTCCCGGCAAAACGGCTTTAAAAGTTCAAAGTCCAGCCATAAAGCCATTAACTGGAAGCTGGCAGGCTGCCCGGAGCAGTAGCACATACCTCATCAATCATGTTTACGCGCAGAGCAGATTCCGATCCGATCTGTCCCTCTGCATTCCGATCCTTTGCCGGCACTCCGATTCGACTTCTGGAGCCCATAACCACGTGTTGGTGTAAAGCAGAGTCCCGTGCCCAGCGGAAGGATGAGGAGTACGTACTACATACTCTATATTGCTTTATTTACAGTTCAAAGCTGGTATATTACAGAAAGACATCTTGCCTCTGCCGGAGCAGGAAAAGCATCCTCTCTCCTCGACAGCTTGGAGAGAATCACACAGTGAAAAACAGGAAACCAGTGTACGTCACATCCAGTCTCCCTTTCCCGTGAGAAACTCCAACAGTACAGACTGTGGAATGTAAACACCTGTCTCGTGACAAGCCCTTTCGCTGCACAGTGAAGGAAAGCAGAAACTAACAAATATGACAGCCATTAGAAATGTGTTTTAGGTCTTAGTCTCTAAAATAGTATCTAGGGTTTGCATCTCAGGCCTAAGTCTTTGTAATAGCACAGCTTGTTGTTGTTGTTTAGTCGTTTAGTCGTGTCCGACTCTTCGTGACCCCATGGACCAGAGCACGCCAGGCACCACTGTCTTCCACTGCCTCCCGCAGTTTGGTCAGACTCATGTTTGTAGCTTCAAGAACACTGTCCAACCATCTTGTCCTCTGTCGTCCCCTTCTCCTTGTGCCCTCCATCTTTCCCAGCATCAGGGTCTTTTCCAGGGAGTCTTCTCTTCTCATGAGATGGCCAAAGTATTGGAGCCTCAGCTTCAGGATCTGTCCTTCCAGTGAGAACTCAGGGCTGATTTCCTTAAGAATAGATACGTTTGATCTTTTTGCAGTCCATGGGACTCTCAAGAGTCTCCTCCAGCACCATAACTCAAAAGCATCAATTCTTCGGCAATCAGCACAGCTTGTTCCCTGAGTTTTATGGCAGCCGTGCAAAATTTGGCCACCCTTAGTGTGATCTCTGGATCCTTATCCTCTATCAGGGATTTTAAGCATTGAGGTTCAGACCCACTTGGAATTTTCTGCATAACAGGGGTGATAAAGACCGAGCGTATATCCTCATAAAAAGGGCATCGTAGCAAGACATGACAGACGGTTTCCACCTCTATCAGACTCGCTCCCCATATGGTGTACCCACATATCTGCCCTGCAATAAGGCAGATGGCAGCCCGTTGAATCTAGCAAGACCCTAAGACATAGAAAAGAGGAATAATAAATGTAGAAACAAGCAAACAAACACCAAAATAGTATGCATCAAAAGAAAATGGCCTTGGGGTTCAGTGGAGCTCAGTGAGGAATGCATTACTTGCAGGTTTCGCCGCTCGCATATGCGCATATGCTAAAAATGACGTCACGTGCATGCGCGGAAGCAGCGAATCGCAGACGTGGGTTGTGTTCGCTCCAGGATGCGAACAGGGCTCCAGAACAGATCCCGTTCGCATTCAGAGGTACCACTGTACAGTATACTCCTAACACTTGTCTTACCAATTAGGCTGTCCCTCACTCCCGGTGTACTGAAAGCTGTCGACCTGGATATGCCAAGGCAGTTCAAGAAGGAAAACCAGTTTGTTGCTATGCTTGTTCCCCATGTGCAGAAGGGACAATCTCCACTCGAAAAGGTGGGTGACTCCTTATCAAGGGCAGAGGGCAGAGATTCATTCAGAGACAGACTCTGGGAGGGACTGAGAGGTATTTCATCACCACCATCAGTTTATTATATGTCTCCCATTTAACTGGGTTGCGCCAGCCACTCTGGGTCGCTGTATAGGGTTCTTGCTTTGCCCTTGTTTTTAAATCACCTCCCACAAAATGAAATCCTTTACCTGTCAAAGCCCAAGGTTAAGAGATGTGTCCCCAGTATGCCGAGAAAGATGTACAATGAAGACTCCAGATGCACCTCTGGACAGATTCAATTTTCTCTTCCTCAGATGCAGGCCAGTGCACCAAATGTCTGGAAGAGGAACATCCAAACCAGAACCATGATCAATGCGTTCCCAAGATCATCACCTTCCTGGCCTATGAAGGGTATTTGGGGATCATCCTGGCTACCTTTACCCTACTCTTATCCTCAGCCACAGGCTTTATTTTGGGAATATTCATAAAATATAGTGAAACTCCAATAGTCAAAGCCAACAACCGGGACCTCTCCTACATCCTCCTCATCTCCATCCTCCTCTCCTTTTTGTCCTGCTTCCTCTTCATTGGTAAGCCAAGGAAAACAACCTGCCTTCTCCGACAAACAGCCTTTAGCATCATCTTCTCATCTGCTGTCTCTTCTGTCTTGGCAAAAACCATCACTGTGGTGCTGGCCTTCCTGGCCACCAAGCCAGGGAACAGGGTGAGGAGATGGCTGGGGAAGAGTCTGGCCAACTCCATTGTCATTTCCTGTTCCACTGTCCAAGTTCTCATTTGTACCATTTGGTTGGGCATCTCACCCCCGTTCCCAGACTCGGACATGAGCTCCCAGCCTGGAGAGATCATCCTGAAGTGCACCGAAGGGTCTGTGACCATGTTTTACATTGCCCTCAGCTACATGGGCTTCCTGGCTGCCATCTGCTTCTCGGTGGCTTTCCTAGCCAGGAAACTACCTGGGGCCTTCAATGAAGCCAAGCTGATCACCTTCAGCATGCTGGTCTTCTGCAGTGTTTGGGTGTCCTTTGTGCCCACCTATCTGAGCACCAAGGGGAAGTATATGGTAGCCGTGCAGGTCTTCTCTATCTTGGCTTCCAGTGCTGGGCTTCTGGGCTGCATCTTCATGCCCAAGTGCTACATTATTATGCTAAGACCTGATCTGAACAAGAAGGAGCACCTGACAGCAAAAGAATAAACTAAATATATATATATAGTCTCTGTGTGAAGTCATTTGTCCTTCCATTTGTATGTCTTCAAGGTATTGTCAATCCTTTTCAGCAGGTGATGTTGAGTTTTCATGCCATGCTCTGATTATTATAGAAAGGACAAGCCATGGACAACCACAACAACAATTGCTGGCATATTGATAATTTTATATTACAAAATGAAAATGTCACACAGGACCTGGCATATTAATAATTCTGTAGAGCTGATAAACATACCATATGGGAGACTTCAAAGGCAATAATGAGAGGTCAAATAATTCAAAAGCTTCATATTTTTTGGGGGGAGGGGACACACACCAAGGGAGAAAGCACTGAATGATGGGGTAGAAATTGAAAAACTAGAATTTGTTAAAAACCTTAAACTAGCTGCTCTTAAAATAATTACAGAAAATCAGAGCTACTTAGAAAGTAATCTCTTAATATTTGCTCAGAAAGATAGAAAAAGCTAAGGTTGTAAGACAGTGTTTATTTGAAAAAGGGAACAAAGCTGGCAAATTGTTAGCACATTTTTACACAAACACACACTTATATACTTTCAACAATTAAAGACCAAAGAGGATAACAAGATCTGATGGGATCACAAATGAATTAATTTTTTAAAATAAGAAATCATATACATCTGATTGTCACAAAAAAGATGCTATTGAAGCCTTTTTATATCTAAAAATAATAAAAATACAATGTCTAACCCAATCTGGTTTTGATAAGCTCCAATCTCTTATAACACTCCCTAAACTCTGCAGAATGGTTAATGTGTTAAAATGCAATGAAGCCCCCAGACTGGATAGTTTCACAGCCAAGTAATATGAAAAATTATTGAATGAATTAGAGTAATCTTTGAAAGTGACATTAAATAAAATTATGCTGAGAACTGTTTTTCCTAAAACATGGCAAATGGCTAGAATAGTGATCACATATTTAAAAAGATAATGTCCAGCCGTACTGTCTTACAGCATTGCTGAATCAGGGCTTTGTTTCACAATTCTAGCAAGTAGATTAAATATAGTAATAGATAAATATATAGCAGATCAAACTGGATTTATTATGGGACATAAACTCTCTTGAAACATATGTAAGGTGCTGCATTTCATTCATGTTGCCAATAAAGTGAAACAACTATATGGCATATTATTTTTTTGAGGCAGAGAAAGCCTTTGATTGTTTGGAATGGGGCTTTTTATAGCCTGTATTGGATTATATAGGACTACGCAGGGGATCTATGACATGGATCAAGTTACTACACTTCAATCCTAAACAAAATCTGAAGGGGATCATGTTGGTGACTCCTGTTCTAAAAATGCTTAAGGATAGGCCAAACCCAGCTTTCCCTTTGCTAGCCATTTATCCATCTTTAGCTTAACTTTTTTTTATTTAACTATTTAAATTTGTAAACCTCTGTCTACAATGAAGTGGCATGGGAATTTTATTTCAAATAAAAATAGAGGTTTAGGTCAAGTCATGGAGGTGGCTAAGGATATGAACAGAAACTAGTCCTTATGGATATGTCCTCCCACCACTGTTTGAGGCAGGAAGACTCTGAGTTCCAGTTGTTGGGCATCACTTGTAGGAAAAGGGCTGCTGCACTGACCCCTTCCTTAGGGCCTCGTTGTCCATTTTGAGAAGAAGATGGACGGACTTTATGGACCCTTCATCTGATCCAGCTTCAGGGCTCTTTGGATGTCAAACATGTTCAGCCAAACTCAACTTTCTCCCTCCTTGAACCATGTCAGTCTCTTGAGTCAACATGTTTTTCTCCTGCTCTGCACCTGCTCCCAGAGGAGACCTTTCTTCCCCTTACAATTATCAGAACCACAGTGATCTATTCTTATCCCCCTTGCACACCCTTTGAATGCTGCCTTTGGGAACAATAACACAAACATCACAATCAAGAGCAGCAGGAGATTATTTACTCCACTGTGCCTGAGAAGTTTGATATATAAAATATCTTGTGTGCCACAGAGTCCTTGCAGTCAAGCTCTA
This sequence comes from Podarcis muralis, assembly GCF_004329235.1. NCBI lineage: Eukaryota > Metazoa > Chordata > Lepidosauria > Squamata > Lacertidae > Podarcis > Podarcis muralis. Next base: position 127,591,555 of record NC_041313.1, on the reverse strand, counting down.
GGCCAGGTGAAAGGATGCAAGAGATAAGTCCATGTGAAGTTTAATCAGTTCATAGGAAGCTGCCTTCTAGCTTAGTACTATCTACTGACTGTAAGCTCTCCAGGTAGAGGACATCCTCAGTCCTACCTGGAGCAGGTAGCAGAGGTTGAACCCGGCACCTTATGGCTGGAAGAGAAATGCTCTACCACTGAGCTATGGCCCTTCCTCTTTGGTTCGCTGGACAAGTCCCAGCAACCTCTGTCCAGCAAGTTTAGGTTTCTTCTGATTAGCTGGTTATGGAGTTAAGAGAATCAGTTGGAAGGGAAGTGTAGCAGGCACATTCAGAATGATAACACTGCTCCTGTTGCTCCCTCTTGTAACCTGTGGGATGGAGCATAAGGCAAAATGCCCACTGAACCTGCTCAGGGATACAAATTATGCTGTGAATTTTTACAGGCCAGGAGGCCATCTCCTTAGTGGAGTCATATCTTCAAGATTCGTTGGAGATCAATTTCCCTTTACATTTGACAAGAGCCCGTTTATCTGGGTTGATGCGTGAGTAATGTACTGATGTGTTTCTGCTTCCTTTAATGTTTTACTTATTTATGCATTTTTTGGTTACATTTGGATACACTTGTTTTCATTCATCCATCCTCTCCTAATTGTTTGTGGACTTCCCCAACCTATCTATCCTTGACATTCTATCTTACCCTATTTGTTGTTGTTGTTTAGTCGTTCAGTCGTGTCCGACTCTTCGTGACCCCATGGACCAGAGCACGCCAGGCACTCCTGTCTTCCACTGCTTCCCGCAGTTTGGTCAAACTCATGCTGGTAGCTTCGAGAACACTGTCCAACCATCTTGTCCTCTGTCGTCCCCTTCTCCTTGTGCCCTCCATCTTTCCCAACATTCCAGGGAGTCTTCTCTTCTCATGAGGTGGCCAAAGTATTGGAGCCTCAGCTTCACGATCTGTCCTTCCAGTGAACATTGAGGGCAGATTTCCTTAAGAATGGATAGGTCTGATCTTGCAGTCCATGGGACTCTCAAGGGTCTCCTCCAGCACCATAATTCAAAAGCATCCATTCTTCGGCGATCAGCCTTCTTTATGGTCCAGCTCTCACTTCCATACATCACTACTGGGAAAACCATGGCTTTAACTATACGGACCTTTGTTGGCAAGGTGATGTCTCTGCTTTTTAAGATGCTGTCTAGGTTTGTCATTGCTTTTCTCCCAAGAAGCAGGCGTCTTTTAATTTCGTGGCTGCTGTCACCATCTGCAGTGATCATGGAGCCCAAGAAAGTAAAATCTCTCACTGCCTCCATTTCTTCCCCTTCTATTTGCCAGGAAGTGATGGGACCAGTGGCCATGATCTTTGTTGTTGTTTTTTTGATGTTGAGCTTCAGACCATATTTTGCACTCTCCTCTTTCACCCTCATTAAAAAGTTCTTTAATTCCTCCTCACTTTCTGCCATCAAGGTTGTGTCATCTGCATATCTGAGGTTGTTGATATTTCTTCTGGCAATCTTAATTCCGGTTTGGGATTTATCCAGCCTAGCCTTTCGCGTGATGAATTCTGCATATAAGTTAAATAAGCAGGGAGACAATATACAGCCTTCTATGCTTAGGCAAGTGCAATGCTGCCTGTGGCTCTGGAGGGGAGGTTGTAGCCCCTGTTTGCCCCTCCTTGGTTAAAGGTTTCCCTTTGAAGGGATCCAAAAAGGAGTGGCTTCTGTCTGACACCCAGGCAGCGTCTAGGTCATAGCACTCTTTCAAGGGGGACCCCTGGGGGTGGATACTCCTATTCAGGGCTTTTTTTGCAGCCAGAAATCACTGGAACTCAGTTCTGGCATCTCTCAGGTGGGTGCCTTTGCCATTATAAGAAAACAAGGGAGGTGTTAATGGTGAGTTCTGGCACCTCTTTTTCTAGAAGAATAGCAATGCCTCTATTTGATGTAGCCCCCGCCCCCAAGATGTGGTTTACCCCCAGATGCACTCCCAGCATATGTGCTCGGCTGGAATAATTGACTTCACCCAATACCGATGCCAAACCATTCACATCTGTAACCAATAAAATGGTGGCCTATCTGAACCCAAAAACTATATGCTGCTGTCTTGACTGGTTATTCATCACCCTAGGGAACTGTGAGGTCACAGGGCACACAACCACCAGACCTGGTAGGACAACCAAGTAGGTCACCACATAGGGCCAGATTTGTGTTTTTCTCCATTCTCCTCTCTTGCAAGGATAGTGCGGACACTGCCCCACTGTGCCCTACTTGCTGGGCTCCTTTCTCATTTGCTTTGATTGATAAAAATAATAATAATGTGACTATCAATTTCACTGAATCGAACGTGACAATGTGACACCATTCTTTATGCAGTGAGACAGATAGCAGGGGATTGCAAATTCTTACCTTCTTGCTTGCCATTCACGATGTCAATAAAAACCCCAGGCTCTTAGCCAACATCACCCTGGGCTACAGCATCTACGAGACCAATTTTGATGGAAGAATGACTTCGGATGCCCTGACAGATCTGCTTGCTGGTGGGAGAATCAACATCCCAAACTACAGCTGTGGAAGGCAGAAAACATTACTGGCTGTTCTTGAACGGGGTGAATCTGACATCTCCATGCACATTGCAGGCATGTTGGGCACCTACAAAATCCCACAGGTGAGAATGGGCTTCAAGTTAGGCATACCTGACATCTTCCTCCCCATGAAAAAAACAAGTTCTGCTGAGGATAATGTAACAGGTTTTATTCCTTACTTTATAATGTACACCACTTTGAAACAGTGCTTTTCATGAAGGAGAAAGCATATAGAAATGTTTTAATAAATAAATTGTGGAAAATGCTCCAAACTCAGAGAAAGGGGGTCAAAATGGCAAGTAAATGAGTGTGAAGTGTTGCAGATGGGGGGCAAGAAAGAAATCCCAATTTTACATATATACTCATAATTAAACGATGGAGCTTGTTGTCCACAGGTAGCAGCAATGGACACTAACTTGGACGACTTTAAATGGGGATTGGACAAATTCATGGAGGAGGAGAAGGCTATCTTTGGCTACTGGCCATGATGACCATGCTCCTGTCACCACAGTTTCTGGAAAACACAGGAGCAGAGATTGCTATTGTTTTCAGCTCCTGTTTGGTGTTTCTCACATGCATCTGATTGGCCAGGATGAGATCCTTGGTTGCCCCCCCCCCATTGACTCTTTCTTAACTGCTTACAAACTATTGCAGTTAAGTAGTATGTACACAGCTTAAACAGAAATACAATGTTTCATTTCAAATAAGTTAGATAATTAAATTTGTCATCTTCTTTCACATAGAACTATCCAATCTTTATCCTGAAAAGCAAAGCATCAGTCTCTCTCTCCCTTCTCTCACCAGCTCAGTTCTGGCTTTGTTCTTCATGATAAAAAACAGTCCCCTTTTGTCAACTCTATGGCCCCAAATGAAGAAGCTCTGTACGATGGGGTGGTCCAACTCCTCCTGCACTTCAGATGGACATGGGTGGGCCTCTTTGCTTCAGACAACGGCAATGGAGAAAAGTTCCTGAGCACTTTGATACCTAAGATGAGCAATAGGGAAATTTGTGCTGCCTTCACAGAAAGAGTACAACGGAAAACCTCCCTGTGGTTCCCTCATGAGCCATCTCCCTTGTGGAGACAAGTCAATGTATTTGTTTACTATGCAGAATCTCAGTATGGATTTTTTGTCATCGTAGAGGTACAATCTTTCTTTGAAAGGACGCAAACCGGGGGGAAAGTCTGGATCACCACAGGCCTTCAGGACACAATCATGTCATATGAGACGGAAGCCTTCCGGCATGCCCATGGTTCTTTGTCCTTTGTAATAAAGACCAAAAGAAGCAGGAGAACTGGCCACTATGAACCAAAATCTACTGCTTCTTGGCAGAGAGCATTTGAATGCTCGTATTCAGAGCAACCCTTGTCCGTGAGGAGTTGGGAAAAATGCAGGGAGAAGGAGCATCTGAAGATGCCAAGGCAGGAGATGATTGAAGAGATCCACTCCCAAGACAGTTATATCACTTACTACAGTGTCCAAGTCGTGGCTCAAGCCTTGAATGCAGCCTATTCATCCAGATCAAAGCAGAGGCTGATGGTGGGTGGAGGAGACGAGATGGAACGTCAAAGTCTGCAGCCATGGCAGGTATGGCCTCTCACTTTTGAAGATTGTGATTCATTAACACAGCTCTGGAATGATCCTGATAGGAACATAGGAATCTGCCTTACTTCAAAGCAGACCATTGATCTATCTAGCTTAGTATTTTCCACGTTGGCTGCCTGCCTGTGGTTCTCCAGAGTTTCTGAAAGGGAATATTTCCCAGCCCAACTGGAGATTCAATCTGTGGCCTTTTGCATTCAAAGCAGATGCTCTACTGAGCCCATTGTGCCTTTCTGCCCATTATCCCACCGTCAGAATCAAGCATTGTGGCGGTGTATTTTATTCATTTATTTCTACAAATTTCTGCAAATGTATAAGCCACCCTTCATCATAACTGAGGGCAGTTTCCAGGAATACATTGAAATGCAATGAACAGATCATATGTTTAAATAATCCAATAACATTGTTTTCACCTGCTGGCAGAAACCTACCAGAATCCTGCCTCCCAGAGACTCATAAGGCAAGGAGAAACTGGAACCATGGGGAGCAAACAACAGAAATGGCTCTCTCATGCCTCAGAGCCACAACCCCAGTGTGACATTCCGGCATACAAAAGTACCAGCCACAAATTGGCAGGCGTCACAACATAGAGAGCATCGTAGAGCTGTTTGGACCATTGGTTTGAGTCTGCAGTTATCTACCTATTTTAGATTACTTAGATCACAACCATGTGTTACACACAGGGCTGCCTCTGAAGACAGTGCAGAAACTTCAGCTGGTGTCAGAGTCAGCAGACAGGTTACTCACCAGGGCTAGATGGTTGGAGCAATGGTCCAACCACACTGGCTGCCAATTGGTTTCTGGATCCAATTCAAAGTGTTGGTTTCCAGTTATAAAGCCTTAAACAGAGATTGGGGGTTTGTTGGTTTGTTGGTAAGTCACTTTGGGTACCCTGGGCAAGATAAAGCAACTCCTGTATTTTTCCATCTATAAGACGCCCCCATGTATAAGACGCCCACTATTTGAGGGGACTCCAAATTAAGAAAACACCCCTCAGCTCTACCCGTGTTTAAGACGAGCCCCACTTTGAAACCTAATTTTTTGGTTAAAAAAACACCCTAGTCTTATAGATGGAAAAATACAGTATTTTTTTTAAAAAAAATATGAATAATAATAATTATTAGCAGCTTTGTACACTACATTTCCTGGGAATTCAAAAAAATCACCAAATGCAGTTTTGAAAGGTCAAAACGTAGAATAATAGAGTAACAGAATCGTAGAATTGGAAGGGACTCCAGACATCATCTAGTCCAACCTTCTTCAATGCAGGGATCCCAACTAAAGCATCCATGACAGATGGCCATCCAACCGCTGCCTTAAAACATCCAAGGAAGGAGTCCATGTCTGATGGAGTCCATTCCATTTTCAAATAGCTCTTACCATCAGAATTTTTTTCCAAATGTTTAGCCAGAATCCCCTTTCTTGTAACTTGAAGCCATGGGTTCGAGTCCTACCCTCCTGAGCAGGAGAAACCAAGTTTTCTCCATCTTCCATGTGACAGCCCTTCAGATATTGGAAGATGGCTTTCATATCTCCACTCAGCAGAATCTGGATGTAAAATGAAGATGGGGCTGGTTGTTTTACAAAATTTAATAAGCAGTCTAAAACTAGACCTAACTCGGAAAACATGAGGGAATTAAATTCAGAGATTCAAACACTACCATTCTGGATTATCATTAGACATCAATACATTTACAAACTTTTGTGTTACAAATTCATCCACGGAGCTCCAGAAAAGCTTTGCTCTGAGGGAGCCCTATGGCAAATGGAAGGAATATCCAACCAATTTTTTTTCTACCTCCAAACTTCCTTATAATCTCTGACTACCAGAGCCCTAATGCAACTGGATTGACATTTTCATCATTTCCTTTAGAAAAAGAGACCCTGTAGTAGAAATTGGAATCCATCCCTTGAACAACATTGTGTTCCACTTTTAATAAATCCATATTGACAATTTTTTAGCAAACTTTCCCCAAACCATTACCTGTCTTTCCCAATATATGCAATAATGCTGACTTTGGTCATTGACTAAATGTTGTAGCCAAATGAGGGGACTTTAGCCTGCATCATAGTCCCTAGGAGTCCAGATGAAAGATGTATTGGCCCTTATTCAAAAGAGATTAGGGTGCAGACGCAGCAAGGATGAATTATCCAAAGTGGTTTCACATTATCTCAGAGCTGGAGTTTCCTCTGTTCTAGCTTCATTCATTCTTGAAAGGAGTCAATCTGTCTTCTGATACTTCAGCTGATGGACAGTATTTGGATGAGAATGGGGCACTGGCCATTGACTTTGATATCGTAAATTGGGTGCTGTTTCCGAATAATTCTCATGCTAGTGTGAAGATTGGGAGCATAGAGAGATGGAAGTCCTCAAATATAAAGTTCACCATTAACTCGGAAGGAACTGTATGGCCCATGGTGTTTAAGAAGGTAGGATAAATTTATTTAACCTATGTGATTTCTGCTACACTCTAGTAGCTAGTTGAACAGTACGTATGAAGCTTTTATTGCAATCCTAGACGCTTCCTAGAGCTAAGTCCCATTGAGCTTAATGGACCCCACTCATATTTAAGCACAACTGCATAAACCAGTAGCAGATGTGATGGCAGCTTTATCAGGACTTGTTTTAGTGCTGCATTTCGTGGGAGTGTTTTATGATTGCTTCTTCAAAGATCATGAAGTTAGGCTCTTGTTCTTTGCATCTTTCATGCTGCCTCGATCATCTGTATGTATAGAAAAAAGGAGGCATTCATGCTAAAGGAAAGAAGCAGATACTCTAATGAGTTTTCATGGCCATGCTGCTCTACAAAAAAGAAAAAGGAATCACAATTGGAAGTAAAGATGCCTTTTCCTGGATCCTTCCCAAACTCAACAATCCATTTCCTAATGCTTTATCCTCAATGCTCCTTCTCTTCATTTCCAGGCCACGCCTCATGCAAGATGCACAGAGAGCTGCCACCCAGGATATGCCAAGCAGATTCAGGAAGGGAAGCCCCCGTGCTGCTATGATTGTGCTCCCTGCCCAGCGATGACCATCTCCACTCAGGAAGGTAGGACACGACATCATTGGAAAGGGCCTTCAATGGGAGGATGGGGTAAATATCTGAGCCAGCCCGAACAATCGTGTTTGTAATGGAACACCATGAACGGAATGCCTCATGAATGGAATGCCTCTCTGGTTTCTCATTTATATACCGATCACCTCTCACCACTGCTTAATTATCTTGGCTTGCAGGAGCACCAGCAGTCGGTATTTGAGTCTGCCATTCCTCCAGCCGGAAGGCTGTCCTTTTGCTTGGTTTTCAGAGGATCAAAGAGCAACAACCGGAGGAAGCAGTTTCCACTAGATGGAAACTGTTCCCGCCTCCTTCAGCAATATATGCATGCACCACCTGTCAGATAAAGGGCGGAAGACCGTCTGCCTTGCTTAAGCTCCCAATTGTACCTTTGAAGCCCCGCCGACACAACTGACAAAAATTGCTTCGCCATTCCCTGTGTGCTCTCAATAGAAGCAACTAGGAAACATTTCACAGAGAAAACTTTTTGTTTAAAAAGATTATTTATTAATTTTTCCACAGAAAAGAAATCTTTACCTATTTTAACATAAACTGTAAGTTACTTTATCTGTTGCCTTCCCATCCTCCTTCTCCATGGTTTCCATATTTACCCTTAAATGCTGGATATTTCACCTATACTATTCAGTACATCCGTATTTGTTAACCTATATGTCATAGTAATTCACACTGTTGCTCATATTTCATGTCCTCCTTGCATTTTCATCTTGCTAAAGCAGTTCTTTAAGACTGGAAACATTTTACTGATTATTTAAAGGGTGTGGTTTTTTTTGTCATTTTGGTCTCTGATCTTTTCTGTCATTCTTGCCAGTTCCAAATACTCCATCTTTTTCAAAAGCCAATCTTCCTTTAGGCATACAATATTTTTCATGCTCCCATTATTGAGTGCATAAATAAGTTAACCAGGTTTTTTGGAATAATTCCTTTAACAAAGCTTCAGGTTTATAGGGAATCATCAGCTCCTCCCCATCAGCTGAAACATTTTTAAAATCTCATATATCTTTCCCCAGTACCCTTAGCCTTTTTGCAAGTCCGCCACATTTTGCACTTCCAACACATACTTGGTTTAATACATTTTGGCCAGCTTTTTTGTCCTTTTGATATATACTATATATAAATCATCTTCGTATAATTTTATTTCAAAGTATAACAAGCAGTAAATCTTAGATTACTCTTCCACAACTCCTATGAAGGCATTTCTATTTTGTTTTTCCTTTTTTGGGGGGATGAATCCATGGATTGAAACTTCTCTACCAGTGAACACAGTGTTCTTTCTTGATCTCTCCCATATGCCAATAATTTTGCACAATTGTAACAGCATCCAGACTGCTGTAGGTGTATGACTTATGTTAGCATACTGAAGTCTCTTTTACTCTATGCAGATGCCAATGAATGCATCAAATGTCCAGAAGATCAGCATCCAAACAAGAACCGCGATCAATGTGTCCCCAAAGCAATCAACTTCTTGTCCTATGAAGAATATTTGGGGATCCTCCTGGCTTCCTTTGCCCTACTCTTATCCTCAACCACAGGCTTTATTTTGGGAATATTCATGAAATATAATGAAACTCCCCTAGTCAAGGCCAACAACCGGGACCTCTCCTACATCCTCCTCTTCTCCCTCCTGCTCTGCTTTTTGTCCTCTTTCCTCTTCATCGGCCGGCCAAGGAAAGTCACCTGTCTTCTCCGACAAATGGTCTTCAGCATTGTCTTCTCATCTGCCATCTCTTCTGTGTTGGCAAAAACCATCACTGTGGTGTTGGCCTTCTTGGCCACCAAGCCTGGAAACAGGCTGAGGAAATGGCTGGGCAAGAGTCTGGCCAACTCCATTGTCATTTCCTGTTCCACTGTCCAAGTTGTCATCTGCATCACCTGGCTGGGACTTTCTCCTCCATTCCCAAACTCTGACATGAGTTCCTTACCTGGAGTGATAATCTTGCAATGCAATGAAGGGTCTGTTGCCATGTTTTACACTGCCCTCAGCTACATGGGCTTCCTTGCTGCCATCTGCCTCACAGTGGCTTTCCTAGCCAGGAAGCTGCCTGGGGCCTTCAATGAAGCCAAGCTGATCACCTTCAGCATGCTGGTCTTCTGCAGTGTTTGGGTGTCCTTTGTGCCCACCTACCTGAGCACCAAGGGGAAGTACATGGTAGCCGTGCAGGTCTTCTCCATCTTGGCCTCCAGTGCTGGGCTTCTGGGCTGCATCTTCATGCCCAAGTGCTACATTATTATACTGAAGCCCGAACTGAACACGAAGGAGTACCTGACAGCAAAAAACTAAACAGAGAGAGTGAGAGAGATTATCCATCTTTCCTTTGGTCTGTATTAAAAGCATTGTTAATCATTTTCAACAGGTGATGCTGAATTTTTGCATTTCTCTAGGGAGTTCAGGAGTTCAGTTGTTTAAAACTGCCATTTTCCTCTCAGTATGACACCTCATTCACTTTGCTCAGTCGATATTTTACCTTTCAGCATCACTGCCTTCTCACTTTAGTCACTCTGCCCTTTCTATTCCTCAACTGTCTCATGGCTCTGAGTCCTGGAAGACCTGCTCCCTGCCTGACAGGCCTTTCCCCACCTGACCTGAGGAGGGAGGGGTCCTGACTGACTCCAACTACAAAAGCTGAGGCTGCTGAACGGAATTTTGGGTTGGGATCTTGTTTAAAGGTTAACTGATTTTAATTTGTGGGAGGGGGTTTGTTGTTGCTTCTATGGTTTGATTGTGGATGAGGAGGCCGATTATATCTATAGCACAGAGACTTGCTTGGATGAGTGAACAGGCAGGAGTTGGTCTTACCCAGCTGTGCCCACCTGATTATTCGGTGCAGCATCGGGGCAGACCTGAGGGTCGGGGAGGGGGAGTAGCTGCGTCTAAAGAGATCCCATCTCTTTCTCCAAACTCTCTGTCCAGTTGGGGGAGTATCTATAATATGTCTTCTCCTTTGTTACAATATATGAACACGACTGCGAGACTTTTATATGCACAAAGATGCAAGGAAACATCATCACCAACAATGGAATAATGGCTGTTAAAGCTAATGGGTTTAGCTGAGATGGTGAAATTGACATGTTCAATCAGAGAAAAGCCATTGTTAACATTTGTTAAAGACTGGAAACCTTTCATAGACATTTTGCGTGAAAAAGAAAAAGAAATTATGACATCTGGATTTGAGGGTTGAAGATAATGTTAGTTTACGGAAAGTACTTTTTGGGTATTGCTTATATATAGTGGACAGCTGAAGAATTGGAAGTTCTTTGCTTTGTGAATCTTATTTTAATATGTTTGTTCTTCCCTCTCTCTCCCTCTCCTCCACCTTCCTGTGTTTCTATTGTATCTATATAAAAGTCTTGGTTAAGTAAAAAAATTGGAAAGTATATAAATTTTGAATTTATCTCTAGAAACATATATATATATTCTTAAAAAATAAAATGTGTGTTTCTGGCATTGAGCAGTCTGGACAATATAAAAAATAAATTTCAAACAATATTTTATATACTCAAAACTTTTCCAAAAATACCATATAGGCTTCCGCCCATCCCTCCCATGGTTTCCAACCCTCTCCCCCAGTTTCTTGCATCTAATTATATTTCTCCAAACTATTTGTTTTCCCTCATATTTTCCCTGATTTTAGATTATACACTTTCATAAATGTTATATCAAACCTGCTAGTGCAGTGGTCTTTAAGATAGTCTATAAATTTCTTCCATTCCTGATGGAACTTTTCTTCATCTTGGTATCTGATCTTCATGGTCATCTTTGCCATTTTGGCATAGTCCATCATCTTAGTTATCCATCCTTCTTTTGTTGGTACCTTCTCTTCCTTCCAGTTCTGGACAAGCCGCATTATTGCAGCTGTTGTTGCATACATGAATAATCCTTTTAAGTCCCTTGGTAATTCTTCTCCTGTTGATCCAAGTAAAAAGGCTTCTGGGTGTTTTTTTTGGCAAAAGTTATTTTAAATATTTTTTTTAATTCATTGTACTGTATATTATTTCCAAGAAGTCTTTTACTATTCTGCAAGACCAACACATATGATGAAAAGTACCTTCCTTGTCCTTATGTTTCCAACATACATTTTATATACTTTTATACACTTTTGCTAATTTTACCAGACTCAAATACCAATAATACATCATCTTCATGTAGTTTTCTTTCAGTGAACAGCAAGCCATAAATTTTAAATCCCCTTTCCATAACTTCTCCCATAAATTAAATGGTATATTATAACCTACATCCTTTGCCCAGCTGGACCTTGTTTTCTCAACTGGGCAGGAAGAGGGTGATCTGAAAGTGGGGGACATTGACATCAGTCCCTTGTCAAGTTCACATGACTTCCAATTGAAAACGAGGCTATCAGCAGCTTTTCTGTTTGGCAGAGGCAGGGGTTTCCAGATGGCTGCTGGGAGCTATAATCAAACAAAATCTGAAGGACACCATGTTTGTGACCCCTATTCTAGAATGAAAAACATTTGGAGAAGTGAAAAAGTTTGTCTTTGGAGTACAGATTTAAAAGAAGAACTCTGCCCTAGTTAAAAATGAGAAGCAGGCTGACATGACCTCACCTTGTGCCTGTCCCAATGCTCCACTTTGGCACAAGACACAGTCACTTCCACTCCATCCACTGAAATCACTCTTAGGCCAACACTCGGCAGTGGGAGGGGGGTGCCCCTGGCCTGGCGTTGAAGGACCACAACCAGGCAGAGATGGTCATTGGGCTGGATTGGGACTGGTGGCTCCTTTGTTACTGAGCCAAGCTCAAGGTTTTACGGACGCTCCTAATACCTTGGGAAGAGTTGATTCAAGGAATTGTCATCTTCCCTATATATTCACTCTTCTGCTTTAGTTTGAAAAACTGGTATAATTGTTGGTGCCCAGGGGTTTTTTAAAAAAAAGAAAAGAAGGTGCTTGCACTCACCATGAAGTTGTTTGGGGTGGGGGGAGTACTGCGCACCCTTGAGTACCCCTAGAAAATAGCACTGCTGGTGCCACACAATGCTCATTCTGGACAGGGGGAAATTGATCCCTTCCTGTGGCAGCACCTACACTTTGTCACATTCTGCCTTTTGACACCTTCACTGTATTCTTTTTGATGCCTGGGAAAACAATTTTTATTGAGGGAAGTCTGTTTAGATGTGTAGAAGTTGACATGTTCTTTAATCTATCTTTGGCTTAACCTTTTACTTAATAATATTTTGGATTTCCAAATAGATCTTCTTTATCTTGTCTTTTCCCAATAAATTTATTATTATTCTTGCGGGGTTTTTTGTACAAGAAAGTGGTATGTGAAATTTGTTTAAAATAAAAATAGAGATTTAGGCCACATCATGGAGGTGGATAAGGCTATAAACTAGCCCTTATGAATATGGCCTCACTCCACTGTTTGAGGCAGGAAGACTCAGTTATTGGGAATACCATGTAGGGAAAGGGCTGCTGCACTGACCCCTTCCTTGTGGCCTTCCCATTGGGGCAACTGGTTGTCCATTTTGAGAAGAAGATGCTGGACTTTATGGGCCCTTCGCCTGATCCAGTTTTAGGGCTCTTCTGATGTCAATCATGTTCAGCCAAACTCAACTTTCTCCCGATTTGTACCTTGTCAGTCTCTTGAGTCAACATGTTTTTCTCCTGCTCTGCACCTGCTCCCAGAGGAGACCTTTCTTCCCCTTACAATTATCAGAACCACAGTGATCTCTTCTTATCCCCCATGAACACCCTTCGAATGCTGCCTTTGGGAACAATAACCCAAACATCAAAATCAAAAGAAGTAGGAGCTTATTTACTCCACCATGCCTGAAAAGTTTGATATATTAAATATCTTGTGTGCCACAGAGGCCTTGCAGTCAAGATATACGTCAGGTGAAATGGTGTAGGGGATAAGTTCTTGTGTAGCTTAATCAGAACATAGGAAGCCGCCTTCTAGCTTAGTACTATCTACTGACTGGTGGCAGCTCTCCAGGTAGAGGACATCCTCAGCCCTACCTGGAACAGTTGGGTGAGGTTGAACCTGGCACTTTTGGGTGCAAACAAGTGCTCTACCACTCCATTATATCATGTCTTCTTTGTCTCTGAAGCTGGAGCTGGACACATCTTTGCAAGAGTTTAGGTTTCTTCTGATTAGCTGGCTGTGGAGTTGAGAGGAACAATCAGTAAGGAAGTGTAGCCGGGGGATTCAGAATGGTAACACTGCTCTTGTTGCTCCCTCTTGTGACCTACGGGATGCAGCAGAAGGCAAAATGCTCACTCAAGCTGATCAGGGATATCAATTATGCTGTGAATTTTTACAAGTCAGGAAACCATCTCATTGGTGGAATTGTATCTTCAAAATTCATTGGAGATCGTTTTCCCTTCACCTTCTCCAGCACCCCCTTTAACAAGGTTAATGCGTAAGTAATGTATTGATGTGCTTCTGCTTCACTTCAGTTCCCTGGATGCACCTGGGTCAGCCTCTCTGAGATGGAAGTGACTGAAGCAAGGGTGGGTCACTCCTAGAGGTCTATGGTGTCCTGGAGGTCTTTGGGGGGTGTGGCTGTTGCACATTTTCTGTAGTTAACAAAATGAAATCTGCAAAAAAACTTTGTGAAATCATTGCAGGAGATCTTGAGGTCCTCACAAGGTCCCGGTAGCTGGAGGTGGTTCCATTACATTGCAACCCACCCACCTAAAAGAGTCACCTGCTGCTGTTTTCTGCAGATGCAATGGAGGCGGGGAAGAAGCTTGTGTAGTATTGTGTTTTATCACAACCAAATCTTGCTGCATCAGTTTAAGAATCTCCATAAGCTATTTTAAGGGCTGTGGGGTTCAAAAAAGTTCCAGCCTCCCCCCCCCCATTTTTGGATTGGCCATTTCATGCTCAGTTGAAGGAGCTCCATCTCCCTCAGTAGTTCTGGTACAATCGTACCTCCACTTACGTATCCCTTCGCTTATGTAAACTTCGGGATACATAAGCGGCAAACCCGGAAGTGTATTTCTGGGTTTTTGCCACGCGCGCATGCACAGAAGCGCTCTACCAACGCATGCGCATGCGCAGAAGCAGTCCCTCCAGTTGCAGAAACCTTGGGATCTGACCAGAGCTCCGGAATGGATCCCGTCCTCAACCGGAGGTACTACTGTATTTATGTTGCTCATAATTAAGCCTCTTCAAAATTTGGAGTAAAATAAGGCAGCAGGGAGGATATTTACCCAATTAAACAAGATTTTTGCTTGCAGTTTAGTATTAGAGATTATAATGGTTTTTTCTCGATTCTATCCTGCAAAGATACCGTGGACTTTACCCTACTTACTGGGCTCCTATCCTATTTGCCTTGATTTATACAAAAAAGAATGCAACTTTCAAATTCACTAAATCAGACATGACTATGTGGCATTTTCTTTCTGCAGTTATGTGAATAAAAGGGGATGGCAAATCCTTAGCTTCTTGCTGGCTGTTCAGGATGTCAATCATAACCCCAGGCTCCTACCCAACATCACCCTGGGCTACAGCATCTATGAGACCCATTTTGATGAAAGAACGACTTCTGATGCCCTGACAGATCTGCTTGCTGGTGGGAGAATCAATATTCCAAACTATACCTGTGGGAGGCAGAAAAGGTTACTGGCTGTTCTTGAACACGGTGAATCCGACATCTCCATGCACATTGCAAGCATATTGGGCATCTACAAAATGCCACAAGTAAGAATGGGCTTCAAGTCAGGCACACCCCACAAGTCAGGCACATCTCATGAAACAACAAGTTTTGCTGATGTTAATATAACTATTCTAACAAATAAGATGAGCAAAATGATAGGAAGAAAGGGACATAATTCTAAATGTACAACTGCTTCAATATAAATATCATTCAATATGCATTTAAGCACCAATAAATAACCAATCCCCCCCATAAATCTACAAATAATGTAATAAAAAGCCATGCTAAAGGTGAAATAATACTAGGAGGTGACTTCGAGAGCCAGTGTGGTGTAGTGGTTAAAAGCGGTAGTCTTGTAATCTGGTGACCTGGGTTCGATTCCCTGCTCCTCCACGTGCAGCTGCTGGGTGACCTTGGGCCAGTCACACTTCTCTGAAGTCTCTCAGCCCCACTCACCCCACAGAGTGTTTGTTGTGGGGGAGGAAGGGAAAGGAGAATGTTAGCCGCTTTGAGACTCCTTAAAGGGAGTGAAAGGCAGGATATCAAATCCAAACTCCTCCTCCTCCTCCTCCTTCTTCTTCTCCTTCTTCTTCTTCAATGGTATGATTGCATCTATGATTGACATATCTCAAACAACGCAATCTAGCCAAGGTCTTTAAAAAAGTAATGGCAGAAAATAGCTTAATAGGTATTTTGAGATTCTACCATCCTACTGATAAAGACCTCACTTTCTATTCTCATGTCCACAATTCATATATCCATAGGGATTACTTCATTCCCAGTAGCAAAAATGACTGAAACTGAAATCCACTCAATGACTTATGCTGATTATGCCCCAATATTGATAAAATACAACTTGCAGAAACTCGATCTGACAAAATATTATGTTTGGACAACTATGTCTTGCCAATGGAAAGAGTTAGAGATGAGGCAGCATTAACCTTAAGCACTAATGAAAGCACTAATTACAAAATTTAAAAGCTCAGAACAAAAT
Source organism: Podarcis muralis (assembly GCF_004329235.1). Taxonomy (NCBI): domain Eukaryota; kingdom Metazoa; phylum Chordata; class Lepidosauria; order Squamata; family Lacertidae; genus Podarcis; species Podarcis muralis. The sequence continues at coordinate 127,575,694 of NC_041313.1, read as the reverse complement.
AGAATAGTATAAAATCATATACACATTAAAAAGCTGTTCTAGTAGGTCATTTATCTGACGTAGGGTTGACCATGAATCTCAGCAGGAGCTTCAAAGAATGGATTGATGCTTAATACAATTGTTCTGGATGGGGTTGGACTCCATACACAATAACAAGTTGGTACTTTGGGATAGTTTGTACATGGTGACCCTCAAGACCTGATTAGTGCAAAGCGCTCTATATGGGGCTACCCCTGGACTGGTCTAGAGGCAGCAAGGGAAGCAAAATTCTACAGCTAGACCACTGACAGGAGCAGGCTATTGGCAGCATTTAACACCAGTGCTCTAAATTTGCCCTGTCTGCCCTTGTGCTACAGGGCTAGGTTCAAGTTCCTTGCATTTCTTTAAGAGGCGCTTAACTATTGGGGTCCAGAATAGCTAAGAACCACCTGATCCATTAGGATCCTCCTCAATCACTGAGCTTTAAGGATGAATCACGGTTTGTGGTCCCCAGTGGCTCGGATGCACAGTTCGTTTCCAACATGACCTTTGTGCATATTATTGTGGGTACAATTTTATATAACTCCCTTCCAGTTGAGCTCCTACAAGGCCCTTCTCTATTGACCTTATGAGGCCTCATGAAGACTTGTTATCATTATTACTCCAGGCATTTTAATTTAGTTTAATAGATGTACCTTCTTTGGTTTTTTCCCCTTTTGACTCTTTCTTAACGTCTTAGTGACTGATGCAGTTGAGTGGTCTGTACATTGCTAAAATAAAATAAAAACACTTTATTTCAAATACGGTTGAGGTTGTCATGTAATCTTTGTTTGGAAAAGCTAAGCATTTCCCTTCTCTCACCAGCTCAGTTCTGGCTTTGTTCTTCATGATAAAAAACAGTCCCCTTTTGTCAACTCAATGGTCCCAAATGAAGAAGTTCAGTACCAGGGGGTGGTTGAACTCCTCCTGCACTTCAGATGGACGTGGGTGGGCCTCTTTGCTTCGGACAACGGCAATGGAGAAAAGTTCCTGAGCACCTTGACACCTCTGATGAGCAAAAGAGAAATTTGTGTTGCCTTCACCGAAAGAGTACAACAGAAAACCTCCCTGTGGTTCTCTCATGAGCCATCTGCCATGTGGAGACAAGTCAATGTATTTGTTTACTATACAGATTCTCAGTATGGGTTTTATGATATCATAGAGGTACAATCTTTCTTTGAAAGAACACAAACCGGGGGGAAAGTTTGGATCACCACAAGTCTTCAGGACAACATATTGTTTTATGAGACGGAAGCCTTCCGATATGCCCATGGTTCATTGTCCTTTGTAATGAAGACCAAAAAGGGGGCAAAAAAGGACTACTATGAGCCAAAAGCTTCTGCTTATTGGAAGAAAGCATTTGTATGTTCATATTTAAAGCATGCCTTATCTGTGAGGAATTGGGAAAGATGCAGAGAGAAGGAGAATCAGATGCTGCTGCCCCAGAAGGAGATTGAAGGGATCCACTCCCAAGATAGCTACATAACTTACTACAGTGTCCAAGTTGTGGCTCAGGCCTTGAATGCAGCCTATTCATCCAGATCAAAGCGGAGGTTGATGGTGGGTGGAGGAGACAAGATGGAACATCAAAGGCTACAGCCATGGCAGGTATAGCCACTCGATATATATATACTTCTGCACATGCGCGAATCGTGGCAAACCTGGAATTTACTTCTGGGTTTGCCGCAGTCGCGATTTGGATTAGGCTCAAGTAGAGGCGGTTGTAAGTAGACGTTCTACTGTATAAGGTAAAAGGTAAAGGACTCCTAGACGGTTAAGTCCAGTGAAAGGCAACTATGGGGTTGCGGCACTCATCTCGCTTTCAGGCCAAGGAAGTGTTGGAATATGAGTACTACGCAGCTGCAAACTAGCAGCTCGGTGTGTACATCACATGATGTGGCTGTCCGTGGGAAAAAATGTTCCAGGCAGTTCACAGGATTCACAGGGCTTTGTTCTGTGTGTAATATGAAACCTTCCTGTTGCGTATGTGAAGGAAGTCTGAGTCACTTGCTCGGAGAGGAGTCTGAGTGAACGGACATGTTTTTTGTACAGTTAAACAGTCAGAAATAAATGAGATGTAAATAGACTTTCTGACTATCTTCTTTCTCCTGCTGGTATGCAAGGAAGAAGGGGGTGTGCATCTTCCACACTGGGAGATGTCGCCTATCAAGATCTTCCTGGTCTGCCGGGATGTCAACAGCCAGAGTAGATCACCGGCAAACAAGCCCCGGGATCTGGGAGAGAGGCCAGCCTCTCCCGAGGGGGCAAGTTTTCCAACAGGGAGCCAGTGTTTGTCCGCAGACAGCTTTCCAGGTCATGTGGTCAGCATGACTAAACCGCTTCTGGCACAACGGAACACCGTGACAGAAACCAGAGCACATGGAAACATTGTTTACCTTCCTGCCACAGCAGTACCTATTTATTTACCTGTATTGGTGTGCTTTTCAACTTCTAGGTTGGCAGGAGCTGGGACAAAGCAACGGGAGCTCACTCCATTGTGGGGATTTGAACCGCCGACCTTCCAATGCTCAGTGGTTTAGACCACAGCGCCACCCATGTCCATATATATACACACACACACACATACATACACACGCACATACACACACACACACACACACACACACATGTTGTCTCTTTTTTCAAGTTGTGTTTTCTACAGATCAGTTTCATTGGGAGGGTTTGGAATCGGTAGGTTAAATTTGGAAGGGTGATAATTTTGATCATGGCTATCTTTGTCTGAGAAGGTGAAGTTGGTGTTGTTCGATTACCTCAAGTCTTTGTTGATTTGTCACCACAAGGGGTTATAATTGTGGAGGTATAGTTTGTTGGGGTTTCTAGTTATTTGTACCCCTAGGTATCTGAACTTGGTGTGGCAAAGTTTTATCTTTTTGGGTGTGGGTGTTGAAACACATAGCCTCAGATTTTGCAACGTTTACTTGTAGACCCAATGCCATTGCAAACACATTGAGCTCTCCGATTAGGGTGGTTGCTGTGTTTATGGGGTCTGGTGTTGTGACCATCAGGTCGTATGCAAAGAGCCCTAATTTAAAGGTTCTGCCTTTAAATTATTTCCACTCCCTTGATGTCTGTGTCTGCTCAGATTCGGATAGCTAGAGGTTCCAGAGCCAGGATGATTAGGAAGGGAGACAGTGGGCATCCTGACTTTGTGCCTCTTTGGATTGTTATGGTGTTAGAGTCCAGACCGTTAGTCCTGCATTTTGCTGGGGCTCGGGAGCATATTTGTTTGAGGGTTTGTAAGAAGTTAGGACCAAATTTCATATTAGTTAGTATGGCTAGTAGGCATTTCCATTCTAAGCAATCAAAAGCTTTGAGGAAGTCTAGGAACCTAACTGTCAGACAGAGTCTAGTTACCTTGCTGTGTTCAATCAGATTCAGTAGTTTCCTGATGGGGTCTGTCATATCGCGACCTGGGACAAAGCCAGAGTCGTCTGGGGGATTAACTTGTGTAGGAAAATTTTTAGGCAGTTAGCCAAGATTGATGTGAATATCTTGTAGTCTTGGTTTATTAATGAGATTGGATGGGTATGATTCTACTTTGAGGCTGTCTTTGAGGGGTTTTGGGATAGAGACTATCATGGAGGTGGCCTATGTTTTAGCAATGGGGCCACCCTGTTCTGATGTTGTTGATCCTATAGTAGAAAGACGACTCCATCCTTCTTAGAACTTTGTGTTCCACGTGTACTAAATCCATGATGACCATTCTTCACATAATTTCGCAAAATCATAACCAATCTTTTCCAACCTGGTTTTCTCTGTTCTAGCTTCATTCATTCTTGAAAGAAGTCCATCTGTCTTCTAATACTTCAACTGACGGACAGCACTTGGATGAGAATGGGGCACTGGCCGTTGACTTTGATATTGTGAATTGGGTGCTGTTCCCTAATAAATCTCATGCTAGTGTGAAGATCGGGAGCATAGAGAGACAGGAGTCCTCAAATCTAAACTTCACCATTAGCCCAGAAACAATAGTATGGCCCACACTGTGGAAGAAGGTAGGAGAAATGTTATGTGCTTTTTTAATATTATGATTTCTGTTACGCTCTAATAGCTGGTTGAAGAGTATATATGAAGCTTTTATTGCAATCATGGACACTTCCCTGGAGCTAAATCCCATTGCGCTGATTGGATCTCACACTTGAATAAGCATGTATAAAATCTGACAATGAATAAGAGACTTACAAAATGAATTACAAAATGAGCAGCTATAATAATATATATTCATCCAGCTGGAAAAGCTTCCTAAATGAAAATGGGAAGTGCAGATATGCCTCACGAGCAAACTGGTGCCAATTTTTGCACTAGGTGCAGCCTTCATCCCAACCGCAACAACGCCATTTAGCCTTTGAAGCAAGGAAAAAATCAGTCAGTACAGTCTTATTTCTCAACTACGCAACACAACTCTGTCAGGAGTTGTTTTAGTGCCCCATTTTGTAGGATTTTTTTTTTTTGTCGCTGGTTCAATTCACATGTTGCCTGGATTTTCTGTATGTGCAGAAAAGTGTAGTATATCAATGCTAGTGGGAAGAAGCAGAAACACTAAAGAGATTTCACAGCCATGCTGCTCTACAAAATCACAAAGAAATCACTCCCAATTGCGTCTGAGCTCACTTTGGGCCATTGGATGTAAAGATGCTTTATTATATTTAAAAATATAATAAAGTTTCACGCTTTATTATATTTTTTTATGTGCTGGAAACTGCTCAGAGTGTCTGGGGAAACCCAGCAAGATGGGTTGGGTATGAACAACAACAATAATGATAATCCTCCAAAAACTCAACAATCTATTTCCTAAAGCCTCGATGCTGCTCCTTCTATTTATTTCCAGACCACGCCTCATGCAAGATGCACAAAGAGCTGTTGCCCTGGATATGCCAAGAAGATTCAGGAAGGGAAGCCTCCGTGCTGCTATGACTGTGCTCCCTGCTCAGAAGGGACAATCTCCACTCAGGAAGGTAGGACACAACACCAGTGGAAAGAAGCCATGGGGTGAAACTTCTCTACCAGAGAACGCAGCGTTCTTTCTTGATCTCTCCCATATGCCAATAATTTTGCCACAATTGTAACATCATTCAGACTGCTCTAGGTGTATGACTAATGTTAACATACTGAAGTCTCTCTTTCTCTGTGCAGATGCCAATGAATGCACCAAATGTCCAGAAGATCAGCATCCAAACAAGGAGCAAGATCAATGTGTCCCCAAAGCAATCACCTTCTTGTCCTATGAAGATTATTTGGGGAAACTCCTGGCTTCCTTTGCCCTACTCTTATCCTCAACCACAGGCTGCATTTTGGGAATATTCTTGAAATACAATGAAACTCCAATAGTCAAAGCCAACAACAGGGACCTCTCCTACATCCTCCTCTTCTCCCTCCTGCTCTGCTTTTTGTCCTCTTTCCTCTTCATCGGCCAGCCAAGGAAAGTCACCTGTCTTCTCCGACAAATGGTCTTCAGCATTGTCTTCTCATTTGCCGTCTCTTCAGTGTTGGCAAAAACCATCACTGTGATTCTGGCCTTCTTGGCCACCAAGCCAGGGAACAGGCTGAGGAAATGGCTGGGGAAAAGTCTGGCCAACTCCATTGTCATTTCCTGTTCCACTGTCCAACTTGTCATCTGCATCACCTGGCTGGGACTTTCTCCTCCATTTCCAGACTCTGACATGAGCTCCTTACCTGGAGTGATAATCTTGCAATGCAATGAAGGGTCTGTTGCTATGTTTTATGCTGCCCTTGGCTACATGGGCTTCCTGGCTGCCATCTGCTTCACGGTGGCTTTCCTCGCCAGGAAGCTGCCTGGGGCCTTCAATGAAGCCAAGCTGATCACCTTCAGCATGCTGGTCTTCTGCAGTGTTTGGGTGTCCTTTGTGCCCACCTACCTGAGCACCAAGGGGAAATTCATGGTAGCTGTGCAGGTCTTCTCCATCTTGGCTTCCAGTGCTGGGCTTCTGGGCTGTATCTTCATGCCCAAGTGCTACATTATTATACTGAAGCCCGAACTCAACACGAAAGAGCACCTGACGGCAAAAAAATAAACGGAGAGAGAGATTTTCCATCTTTCCTTTGGTCTGTATTAAAAGCATTTTGGTTGGGATCTTGTTTAAAGGTTAACTGATTTTAGTTTTAGTTACAGGTAGGTAGCCGTGTTGGTTTGCCGTAGTCAAAACAAAGTAAAAAAAATCCTTCCAGTAGCACCTTAGAGACCAGCTTCTTCAGTATCTTTCTGAATCTTATTTCCCCCCTCTCTTTTCTATTTTTTAAAATGTTTTCTTCTTCCTTCTCTCTCTCTCTCTCTCTCTCTCTCTCTCTCTCCTCTCTCTCTCCCCCCCCCCCCACCTTTTTGTGTTTTTATTGTATCTATATAAAAGTCTTGGTTTGGTTAGAAAATGGGAAAATATATGAAGTTTTTAATTTTTATATATATAAACTTTAATAAAATATATATATTCTTTTTTAAAAAGTGTGTTTCTGGCATTGGGCAGTCTGGACAGATATGGGACTGTGCTGGTTTACCACCCACCACTCTGCCCAGCCGTCTCCCTGCCTCAGCTGACAGAGCCAGTCTCAGAGGTGGTGTAGAGGACTCCCACAATGTTGGTTTGGGGGACTTCACCACCCATGTTGCGGCAGGACTTCATGGCTGGCACAATGACCATGGGGCTGTCCCAACATATCACCAACCCAACACAGGTGACAGGCCATACTCTGGACCTTGTTTTCTGAACTGGGCAGGAAGAGAGTGATATGAAAGTGGGGGACATTGCCATCAGTCCTTTGTCAAGTTCAGATCACTTCCTGTTGAGATTTTGGCAATCAGCAGCTTCTCCGCTTGGCAGAAACAGAGGACCTCTTCAGAGGCTGGTGGATTCAATGGGTTTCCAGATGGCTGCTGGGAGCCATAATCAAACAAAATCTGGAGGACACCATGCTAGTGCCCTCTGTTCTGGAATGGTAAACATTCAAAATATTTGGAGAAATGGAAAAGCTTGGTTCAGGAGTAAGGATTTAAGAGAAGAACTCTGCCCTAGTTAAAAATGAGAAACGGGCTGACACGACCTCACCTTGTTTCTGTCCCAATGCTTCATTTTGGCACAAGACACAGTCACTTCCACTCCATCCAGTGAAATCACTCTTAAGTCAACACTCAGCAGTGGGGGGTCTCTGGCCTGGTTTTGGAGGACCACAGCCATGCAAATGTTGTCATTGGGCTGGATTGGATCTGCTTTAGATTGAAAAACTGGCAAAATTGCTGGTGCCCAGTGTTGTTGCTTTTTTTAAAAAAGTTTTAAAAAGTGCTGGTACTCACCATGAAGTTGTTACTTCATACCACACCTTTAACATTTGGGGTGGGGGGAGTACTGCGCACCCCTGAGTACCCTCAGAAAATAGCACTGCTGATGCTGCACAATGCTCATTCTGGACAGGTGGAAATCAATCCCTTCCCGTGGCAGCACCTACACATTGCCCCATTCCACCTTTTGACACCTGCCCTGCATTCTTTTTGGTGCCTGGGAAAACATTTTTTGTTGAGGAAAGACTGTTCAGACATGTAGAAGTCGACATGTTCTTTAATCTTTCCTTAGCTTAACTTTTTACTTAACAATAGTTTGGATTTCTAAATATATCTCTTTTTATCTTTGTCTTTTTCCAAGGAAATTATTATTTTTCTCGGGGTTTATGTTTTGTAAATCTCTATCTACAATAAAGTGGTATGTGAATTTTGTATAAAATAAAAATAGAGATTTAGGCCACATCATGGAGGTGGATAAGGCTATAAACAGCCACTAGCCCATATGAGTATGGTCTCCCACCACTGTATGAGGCAGGAAGACTCAGTTGTTGGGCATCCCATTTAGGGAAAGGGATGCTGCACTGACCCCTTCCTTAGGGCCTTCCCTTTGGGGCAACTGGCTGTCCATTTTGAGAAGATAATGCTGGACTTTATGGCCCTTCACCTGATACAGTTTCAGGGCTCTTCTGGTGTCAATCATGTTCAGTCAAATTCAACTTTCTCCCTCCTTGAACCTTGTCAGTCTCTTGAGTCAACATGTTTTTCTCCCGCTCTGTACCTGCTCCTAGAGGAGACCTTTCTTCCCCTTATAATTATCAGAACCACAGTGATCTCTTCTTATCCCTCTTGCACACCCTTCGAATGCTGCCTTTGGGAACAATGACACAAACATCACAATCAAGAGCAGCAGGAGGTTATTTACTCCACCGTGCCTGAGAAGTTAGATATATAAAATATCTTGTGTGCCACAGAGTCCTTTCAGTCAAGATGTACGTCAGGTGAAAGGGTGTAGGGGATAAGTCTTTGTGTAGCTTAATCAGAACCTAGGAAGCCGCCTTCTAGCTTAGTACTATCCACTGACTGGTGGCAGCTCTCCAAGTAGAGGACATCCTCAGCCCTACCTGGAACAGTTAGGAGAGGTTAAACCTGGCACTTTTGGGTGCAAACAAGTGCTCTACCACTCTGTTATATCATGTCCTCTTTGTCTCTGAAGCTGGAGCTGGACATGTCTTTGCAAGAGTTTAGGCTTCTTCTGATTAGCTGGCTGTGGAGCTGAGAGGAACAATCAGTAAGGAAGTGTAGCCGGGGGATTCAGAATGGTAACACTGCTCTTGTTGCTCCCTCTTGTGACCCAAGGGATGCAGCAGAAGGCAAAATGCTCACTCAAGCTGATCAGGGATGTCAATAATGCTGTGAATTATTACAGGCCAGGAAACCATCTCATTGGTGGAATTGTATCTTCAAAATTCATTGGAGATCGTTTTCCCTTCACTTTCTACAGCACCCCCTTGAACTATGTTGAAACGTGAGTAATGTATTGATGTGCTTCTTCTACACTCGGGTTCTCTTGATGCACCTGGGTCAGCCCCTCTGAGATGGAAGTGACTGAAGCAAGGGTGGGTCACTCCTAGAGGTCTATGGTGTCCTGGAGGTTTATGGAGGTATATGGGGTGTGGCTGTTGCAGGTTTTCTGTAAATAGCAAATGAAATTCATTCTCTCATTGTAGTCTCATGGAACCTTGGAGCATTTTTTGGCATGAAAACTCCCACTCTCAACCCAATAAAATTTTCTAGAAGTTTATGAATTAGTGCCCCAGTACTGAGCCATTACCCTCACCTGGAGATGAACGGGAGATTGGTTCTCTCACTCACAAAAGTGAATGTTGAAAGGCAGGCTTGTCTTTTATAGCTGGGTGCAATGATATATGGGGAGAACAATTTTCAATGCACAATTATTTTCCCCAGGCACAAACAACCTATGCAACTGAAAACTGTAACTCTCTACTATGCTTAGGCAGGTGCTCTTCTCATGCTTTGATTCCAAACATGCCAGCCCTTTTATGGGAAGCAATGTTTGTGAGATGTATAATGCCTGGAGAAGACCTTAGATACAGGGTAGCTACTGACCACTGGACAAAGCGGAGCAGGGCTTCCACAATTTCCCTGCCCTCGTGGGGTGGAGGATTCCAAGCCCTGGAAGGCCGCTGAGTGTGAGAGATTTTATTAAAAAATTTTAGAATAATTTATTTATAAAAAGATAAAAGTATAAAGTAGGATTTCCCCACAGAGTAAGTTTAGCGTGTGGAAATGGATCCTAATACTGTCCACTTAACCAAAAGCTTTACTGTATGTATGTATGTATGTATGTATGTATGTATGTATGTATTCTCTAAAGTTGCCCAGCTCAGGAAATTAAGACCCCCAGTAGGTCTCCAGTGTCTGATACTTGACAATAAATAAGCATGCTGGTATAATTCCAGATTTGGAATTCCAAAGCCACCTTCCTTAATTTGTGATGGCATTTTCTGCAATGATATTCTCAGTACATTTGAACTCCAAATAAATTTCCTAAACAAGAACTTTATCTTTTGAAAATATGATCGGGATATAAAAACTGGAAGTCTTCTCAGAATATAAATAAATCTAGGATAATGTTTGTTTTGAGAGAGTTCACCCTTCTCCAAAGGATAAGGTTTAATGACTCCCATCTATCAATATTGGAGAAGCCTCTTTTGTCACTTTTTGGATTAGTTGCAGTTTCTGAGCCACCGTCAAAGGTAGCTCCATATAGAGCGCATTGCAGTAGTCCAAGTGGGAGATTACCAAAGCATGCACCACTCTGGTGAAGCAGCCTGAGGGCAGGTAGGGTCTCAGCTTGCGTTCCAGAGGGAGCTGGTAGACAGCTGCACTGGACACAGAATTGACCTGCGCCTCCATGGACAGCTGTGAGTCCAAAATGACTCCCAGGCAGTGCACCTGGTCCTTCAGGGACACAGATACCCCATTCAGGACCAGAGAGCTCCCCACACCTGCCCTCCCCCTGTCCCCCCCCAAAACAGTACTTCTGTCTTGTCAGGATCCAACCTCAATCTAGATTCGGGTAGGTAGACGTGTTGGTCTGACACAGTCAAAATAAATAAATTTTGTCCAGTAGCACCTTAGAGACCAACTAAGTTTGTTCTGGGTGTAAGCTTTTGTGTGCATGCACGAAAGAAGAAGTGTGCATGCACACGAAAGCTTATACCTAGAGCAAACTTAATTGGTCTCCAAGGTGCAACTGGACAAAAATTATTTATTTATTTATTTCAACCTCAATCTGTTAGCCATCATCCATCCTCCAATTGCCTCCAGACACTCACAGAGGACATTCACCGCTTTCACTGGTTCTGATTTAAATGAGAGGTAGAGCTGGGTATAATTTGCAAACTGATGAACACCCAGCCCAAGCCCCCGATGATTTCTCCCAGCGGCTTCATATAGATGTTAAAAAGCATGGGGGAGAGGACGGAACCCTGAGGCACCCCACAAGTTTGAGCCCAGGGGTCTGAACACTCACCCCCCCAACACCACTTTCTGGACATGGCCCAGGAGGAAGGAGCCGAACCACTGTATAACAGTGCCCCCAGCTCCCAGCTCCTCTAGACAGTCACAAAGGATGTCATGGTCAGTGGTATTAAAGGCTGCAGGGAGATCCTGCAGAACAAGAAAACAGCTTTCACCTTTGTCCCTAGCCCACTGGAGATCATCGATCAGCGCAACTAAGGCAGTTTCCGTCCCATGATGAGGCCTGAATCCCGATTGGAAGGGATCGAAATGGTCTGCATCCTCCAGTCATGACTGGAGTTGTTCAGCAACCACCCACTCAATCACCTTGCCCAAGAATGGAAGATTTGAGACTGGGAGGTAGCTGGCCATATTGGCCAGGTCAAAATGTATTCTTAAGAGTTTAGTATTACAGAAGTATTTTAGGAAGCCTTAAGATATTTAGTGGCTATAGGAGAAGGCTATACTTTCAATTTCACTGAACTGAATGTCACTATGTGACATAATTCTTTTTGCAGTTCTGTGAATAAGAGGGGATGGCAAATTCTTAGCTTCTTGCTGGCCGTTCAGGATGTCAATCTTAACCCCAGGCTCCTACCCAACATCACCCTGGGCTACAGCATCTATGAGACCTATTTTGATGGAAGAACCACTTCTGATGCCCTGACAGATCTGCTTGCTGGTGAGAAAATCAATATTCCAAACTATACCTGTGGAAGGCAGAAAACATTACTGGCTGTTCTTGAACGGGGTGAATCTGACATCTCTATGCACATTGCCAGCATATTGGGAATCTTCAAAATCCCACAAGTAAGAATGGGCTTTGCCATCTCATGAAACAAAAAATTATGCTGAGGATACTATAACTATTTTAATAAATAAACTGAGCAAAATGATAGGAAGAAAGGAACGTAATGCTAAATGTACAACTGCTTTAATATAAATACAGTGGTACCTCGGGTTAAGTAATTAATTCATTCCGGAGGTCTGTACTTAACCTGAAACTGTTCTTAACCTGAAGCACCACTTTAGCTAATGGGGCCTCCTGCAGCCACCGGAGCACGATTTCTGTTCTCATCCTGAAGCAAAGTTCTTAACCTGAAGCACTATTTCTGGGTTAGCAGAGTCTGTAACCTGAAGCGTATGTAACTCGAGGTACCACTGTATTCTTCAGTATGCATTAACCGATCTTTCCCCCTGTCAAATCTACAAATAGTGTAATAAAAATCCATGCTAAAGGTGAAATAATACTTGGAGGTGACTTCAATGGTATGATTTCATGATTTCATCTATGATTGACATATCTCAAAAAAGGCAATCTAGCCAAGACCTAGCCAAGGAAATGCAAGAAAGCAAAGTGGCTATCCAATGAAGCCTTACAAATAGCAGGGGATAGAAGGCAAGCAAAATGTGAGGGAGATAGTGAAAGATACAGGAAATTGAATGCAGATTTCCAAAGAATAGCAAGGACAGATAAGAGGGCCTTCTTAAACGAACAATGCAAAGAAATGGAGGAAAACAACAGAATGGGAAAAATCAGAGATCTGTTCAAGAAAATTGGAGATATGAAAGGAACATTTCGTACAAAGATTGCCATAATAAAGGACAAAAGAGGAAAGGACCTAACATAAGCAGAAGACATCAAGAAGAGTAATTATACCAGAAAGATACGGAGATCTCATACAGCCCAGGTAGTGTGGTTGCTGACCTTGAGCCAGACACCCTGGAGAGTGAAGTCAAATGGGCCTTAGAAAGCACTGCAAATAACAAGGCCAAAGATGATGCTGTTAAGGTGCTACACTCAATATGCCAACAAGTTTGGAAAACTCAGCAGTGGCCAGAGGATTGGAGAAGATCAGTCTACATCCCAATCCCAAGGAAGCGCAGTGCCAAAGAATGTTCCAACTACCACACAATTGCACTCATTTCACACGCTAGCAAGGTTATGCTTAAATTATACAAGGAAGGCTCAAGCAGTATGTGGACCGAGAACCATCAGAAATGCAAGCTGGATTTCGAAGGGGCAGAGGAACCAGAGACCAAATTGCAAACATGCACTGGATTATGGAGAAAGCTAGAGAGTTCCAGAAAAACATCTACTTCTGCTTCATTGACTACACAAAAGCATTTGACTGTGTCAACCACAGCAAACTATGGCAAGTTCTTAAAGAAATGGGAGTGCCTGATCACCTCGTCTGTCTCATGAGAAATCTCTATGTGGGACGAGAAGCTATAGTTAGAACTGGATGTGGAACAACTGATTGGTTCAAAATTGGGAAAGGAGTATGACAAGGCTGTATATTGTCTCCCTGCTTATTTAACTTATATGCAGAATTCAGCATGCGAAAGGCTGAACTGGATGAATCCCAAGCCAGAATTAAGATTGCTGGATGAAATATCAACAACCTCAGATATGCAGATGACACAACCTTGATGGCAGAAAGTGAGGAGGAATTAAAGAACTTTTTAATGAGGGTGAAAGAGGAGAGCGCAAAATATGGTTTGAAGCTCAACATCAAAAAACTAAGATCATGGCCACTGGTCCCATCACCTCCTGGCAAATAGAAGGGGAAGAAATGGAAGCAGTGAGAGATTTTACTTTCACTGCAGATGGTGAGAGCAGTCACGAAATTAAAAGACACCTGCTTCTTGGGAGAAAAACAATGACAAACCTAGACAGCATCTTAAAAAGCAGAGACATCACCTTGCTGACAAGATAGTTAAAGCTATGGTTTTCCCAGTAGTGATGTATGGAAGTGAGAGCTGGACCATAAAGAAGGCTGATGGCCGAAGAATTGATGCTTTTGAATTATGGTGCTGGAGGAGACTCCTGAGAGTCCCATGGGCTGCAAGAAGATCACAACTCTCCATTCTTAAGGAAATCAGCCCTGAGTGCTCACTGGAAGGACAGATCCTGAAGGACAGACCCTGATGTTGGAAAGTTTGAGGGCAGAAGGAGAAGGGGATGACAAAGAATGGGGCCACAAAGAGTTGGACACGACTAAACGACTAAATGACAAACCAAGACCTTTAAAACATAATGGAAGTAAATAGCTTAATAGATATTTGGAGATTCTAACATCCTACTGATAAAGACCTCACTTTCTATTTTCATGTCCACAATTCATATTTCCATAGAGATTTTCTCTCATTGCTTCATGCCCAGTACCAAAGATGACTAAAACGGCCCTACCTCCAATTAAAAAGAAGCTACAGCAACTTGACTTCTCTAACACAGCTGCCCATGCAAGAGGGCCGTGTTCAGGCCTAGCCCTAGCTATTCCACCCCCTGTAGGGATCCCTCTATACTGCTTCACAATTTCTTCGGAGGCCAAGCAAAGGGCCTTTACCTGTGCCCGTCTCAACTGTTTTCCTACAGCAGTTCTGTCGGGTCGTTATTCCAGAGTTCCCATTGCAAATAGAACATGCACCTGTAATGACACGGCTCTGGAGACTATGGAACATGTAATGCTCTTCTGTCCCAACTGGACAGATGAAAGATCTCGGTTTTTAACTCCTCTCGTGAACAAGCTTCATCTCCCAATCCAGCCCTGGATAGTGTCCCTTTTTTTGCAGGATTCTGATTGTTGGATTACCGAGATGACAGCTAACTTCCTGCTCAGTGTGATGAAGAGGAAAGCGGCACTAACTTCTTCTTTAACACCACAGCTGCAGTCGATACGCCGCACAATCGAACGAAGTTCCAAGTAGCCTTATTGTACAAGGACAATGGAGCTAGGACAAATCTGAGGAGCTGAAGGACCCTTTAACGATCCTCCTCCAGCCTCAACAGTTTTTTGTCTTTTTGTTTTTGTACTATTGGTCACTCGATGTTTTAAATCCCCTGTCGCTTTTGTTATCCCTTTTTCTTCTTTCTTCTTTTTTCTTTAAGTATTCGTCCAGGATGATATCTACCTTTACCTCCCCACCCCCATTTTATGTTGTTATTTCTATGTAAATCATGCTATGGCCACACGGCTAATGCAATAAAATCTATTGATTGACTAAAAACTGAAATCCACCCAATGACTTATGCTGATTATGCCCCTTTATAAACTCCCCACTGATAAAATAACAAGTTAATACAACAATCTACAAATCTTCCACACACACCCAAACCCACCTATAGTTCAGAAGCTATAATTATATCTATTCCTAACATATGGACCTAAACCAGCTGAATCATATAGAACAACTCCTTTGCTAAATGAAGATGCTGAGAGAGAGCTGTTCCGCCTGGCCATTGGTCTGGACTCAGTCTGACCCTTATGTTTCCCACCCCTTATGGTTTTGATCTATGGGCCACATTTAAAATGAGGCTACATTTTAAATTGCATTTTAACCTGTATTTTAAATTGGTTCACACACCCCCATTATGTTTTTACTGTAATTTTACTGGTGTTAGCCGCCCTGAGCCCGGCTCTAGCCGGGGATGGTGGGGTTTAAATATGATGATGATGATGTCCTCTGTAATTGCTAAGGTTTTAAGCGGTTTATACATTGCAAAAATAAAATAAAAATTATTTCAAATAAGGTTGTGGTTGATAATTAAATTTGTCATCCAATATTTGTCCTGAAAAGCAAAGCATTGGTCTCTTTCCCTTCCCTCACCAGCTCAGTTCTGGCTTTGTTCTTCATGATAAAAAACAGTCCCCTTTTGTCAACTCGATGGCCCCAGATGAAGACGCTCAGTGCCAGGGGGTGGTTGAGCTCCTCCTGCACTTCAGATGGACATGGGTGGGCCTCTTTGCTTCAGACAATGACAATGGAGAAAAGTTCTTGAGCACCTTGACACCTCTGATGAGCAAATGGGAAATTTGTGCTGCCTTCACTGAAAGAGTACAATGGAAAACCTCCCTGTGGTTCTCTCATGAGCCATCTGCCATGTGGAGACAAGTCAATGTATTTGTTTACTATACAGATTCTCAGTATGGGTTTTATGTTATCATAGAGGTACAATCTTTCTTTGAAAGGACACAAACTGGGGGGAAAGTCTGGATCACCACTGGTCTTCAGGACAACATCTTGTTTTATGAGACGGAAGCTTTCCGGCATGCCCATGGTTCATTGTCCTTTGTAATGAAGACCAAAAAGGAAGCAAAAAAGGACTACTATGAGCCAAGAGCTTCTGCTTCTTGGCGGAAAGCATTTGGATGTTCATATTTAAAGCATGCCTTATCTGTGAGAAGTTGGCAAAGATGCAGAGAGAAGGAGAATCAGATGCTGCTGCCCCAGGAGGAGATTGAAGGGATCCACTCCCAAGACAGTTATATCACTTACTACAGTGTCCAAGTTGTGGCTCAGGCCTTGAATGCAGCCTATTCATCCAGATCAAAGATGGAGCTTCAAAGTCTACAGCCATGGCAGGTATGGCCTCTTCATATCTATCTCTATCTCTATCTCTATCGCTATCTCTATCTCTATCTCTATCTCTATCTCTATCTCTATCTCTATCTATCTCTAATCTGTAATATTTCTTACTTTACAAAAATACATGCATTGTCTTTTTTTCAAGTTGTGCTTGTACAGATCGGTTTCATTTGGTGTGAGACATTAGTGTTACATACAAGGTTAGGTTAGGAATAAAAGAGGGGGAAAGAGGGGGAGGAGGAATGGTGAGTGGGGTGAGGTCAGGTGGTTATGCTTCTATTCTTCTGCTTAGTGTATGCGTGGGGTTTTGTGTAGGTTCTCTTACTATTTGCTTGTTGTATTTCCTTGGTGGTGGGAGAGGTCGGGCCTGGCTTAGGGTGTGGTTGGTTGTGTTTGGTTGGCTCTAGTGAGATTTGGCTTTGTGCGTGATTGGGGTGTGTGATTCTTGTTGGTCTTTTGTTGGGCAGCGTATGTGATAAAGGGGAACCATACCAGGGTGAAGGTGTCTTCTTCTATTTGTCCCCGTGTCAGTTTCAGTTTATTGGTTAGTTTTTCTAGGAAGGCTGTTTCCCATACTATTTGATACCATTGGTCCATGCTTACTCCATGATGCTTATGGCTGCTGAGAGTAGGTGGGTTATGAGCTCTTTATAATGTGAGTGGGCATATGATGTGTGTTCTGGGTGACTTCTAATACTTGCTTAGTTATTTTGCATATTTATTGTATGATTGATGTCCAGAAGAGTTGGATTTGGGTACATTCCCACCACATGTGGAAGTATGTGCCTGTGAAGGTGCATCCTCTCCAGCATTTTGGTGCAGTTCCTGGGCATATTAGCGATAGTTTCCATGGTGTTTGGTGCCACCTGTAAGTGAGTTTCAGAGTGATTTCTTTTCCCTGATATGGATTTAAAGGGAGGTTTAGACTACATTCTAGTCCAACGAGTAGGATTAATCTCATAGCCTATGTCATCCTCCCATTTTTTTATTATGTTGAGGGGGTTTGTGGGATTTTGGAGCAGCATTTTGTATATTGTGGATACCATCCCTTTGCTGTGTCCCTTTGTTGTTAGGAGGAGGTTTTCGAAGGTTGTCAAGCTGTTCACATATGAGGTGTTCACATATGAGGTGATGCGTTTTCTTTTCATAGGGTTATCCAACCCCCTCACATTTAATGTAATTGCTTCTAAGCTAGCCATCTTGCTTATCTACTTTATAGGATGATTCCATTCCAACCCATCTGGGTTGGCCTGTGTCTCTCACCTTGTATTTTCTATTAAACCTTAAGTTGTGTTGACATAAAGTGTGATGGGTGGGGAAGGAAGGGTAGAATTAGATATGGGTTAAAGAGTGGGGGGGGGTAGATTACAGAAACTGCCTCTTGCTTTTGAAGATTGTGATTTATTTTCCAACTCTGGAATCATCATACAGTGGTACCTCGGGTTACTTACGCTTCAGGTTACAGATGCTTCAGGTTACAGACTCCGCTAACCCAGAAATAGTACCTCAGGTTAATAATAATAATAATAATAATAATAATAATAATAAATAAATAAATAAATAAATAAATTTTATTTATATCCCGCCCTCCCCTGCTGAAGCCGGGCTCAGGGCGGCTAACAACAATAAAATAGTACAACATTCTAAAATCATTTCATTATAAAATTAATTCAAATCAAATTGATGGCAACCATTAGGCTAAAGTTCTGTGAAGATTGCCAAAGGAGGGAGTCAGGCTGTGCCCTGACGAAAGGCCTGGTGGAACAGTTAAGAACTTTGCTTCAGGATAAGAACAGAAATCGTGCTCCGGCGGCGCGGCAGGAGTGGGAGGCCCCATTAGCTAAAGTGGTGCTTCAGGTGAAGAATAGTTTTAGGTTAAGAACGGACCTCCGGAATGAATTAAGTACTTTACCCGAGGTGTTGTTGTTTAGTCGTTTAGTCGTGTCCAACTCTTCATGACCCCATGGACCAGAGCACGCCAGGCACTCCTGTCTTCCACTGCCTCCCACAGTTTGGTCAGACTCATGTTTGTAGCTTCGAGAACACTGTCCAACCATCTCATCCTCTGTTGTCCCCTTCTCCTTTTGCCCTCCATCTTTCCCAACATCAGGGTCTTTTCCAGGGAGTCTTTTCTTCCCATGAGGTGGCCAAAGTCTTGGAGCCTCAGCTTCAGGATCTGTCCTTCCAGTGAGCACTCAGGGCTAATTTCCTTAAGAATGGATGCGTTTGCTCTTCTTGCAGTCCATGGGACTCTCAAGAGTCTCCTCCAGCACCATAATTCAAAAGCATCAATTACCCGAGGTACCACTGTAATAGGAACACAGCATACCCTACAGGTGTCTTGTAAAAAATGGGACAGCTCATTTTCTTCTCATGTGTGCACAGCAGCCATGTCCCCATATGACAAGTAAATGAATATCCAACCAATGATTTCCACCTCCAAATGTCTTTATAATCAATATATGCCATCCAACGTGGTTTTCTCTGTTGTTCTAGCTTCATTCATTCTTGAAACAAGTCCATCTCTCTTCCAATACTTCAACTGATTCACAGCACTTGGATGAAAATGGGGCACTGGCCATTGACTTTGATATTGTGAATTGGGTGCTGTTTCCTAATAATTCTCATGCTAGTGTGAAAATTGGGAGCATAGAGAGACAGAAGTCCTCAAATCTAAAGTTCACCATTCGCCCAGAAACAATAGTATGGCCCACACTGTGGAAGAAGGTAGGAGAAATGTTACATACCCTTTTAATATCTATGATATCTGCTACATTCTAACAGCTTGTTGAACATTACATATGAGGCTTTTATTGCCATCATGGACACTTCCTTGGAGATAAATAGCAATGAGCACAATGGATCTCACTGTTGAATAAGCATGTATAAAATCTGACAATGAATAAGAGGCTGACAAAATGAATTACAAAATGAACAGCTGTAATAAATATTTATTCACCCAGCTGGGAAAGCTTCCTAAAATGAAAATGGGAAGTGCAGATATGCCTCACGAGAAAATTAGGTGTCAAGTTCTGAAGCCTTCATGCCAACTTCAACAATGTCATTTAGCCTTTGAAGCAAAGCAGAAATCAGTCAGTCCAGCCTTATTTCACAACTGCACAAACACATAGCAGATGTGATGGCAACTGTGTCAGCAGTTGTTTTAGTGCCCCATTTTGTAGGAATGACTGGTTCAATTCACATGTTGCCTGGATTGTCTGTATGTGTAGAAAAGTGCAGTATATCAATGTTAAAGGGAAGAAGCAGAAACACTAAAGAGATTTCACAGCCATGCTGCTCTACAAAAAGCAAAAAAAAAATCACTCCTAATTGGCTTGGGCTCACTTTGGGCAATTGGAAGTAAAGATGCTTTTAATGTTTCACGCTTTATTATATTTTTATCTGTGTGGGAAGCTGCCCAGTGTGGCTGGGATAACCCAGCCAGATGGTTAGGGTATAGATATTATTTTATTGTTAGTGTTAGTGTTATTCCAGGGATCCTTCCAATACTGAACAATCTATTTCCTCAATGCTCTTTCTTCTGTTGATTTCCAGACCATGCCTCAGGCAAGATGCACAAAGAGCTGTTGCCCCTGGATTTGCCAAGAAGATTCAGGAAGGGAAGCCTCCATGCTGCTATGACTGTGCTCCCTGCTCAGAAGGGACAATCTCCACTCAGGAAGGTAGGACACGACACCAGTGGAAAGAAGCCATGCATAGAAGGTTCTCTACTAGAGAACACAGTATACCTGAAGGAGCGTCTCCACCTCCATCGTTCTGCCCGGACACTGAGATCCAGCGCCAAGGACCTTCTGGCGGTTCCCTCGCTGCAAGAAGCCAAGTTACAGGGAACCAGGCAGAGGGCCTTCTCGGTAGTGGCACCCGCCCTGTGGAACGCCCTCCCACCAGATGTCAAAGAGAAAAATAACTTCCAAACTTTTAGAAGACATCTGAAGGCAGCCCTGTTTAGGGAAGCTTTTAATGTTTAATAGGTTGTTGTATTTTAGTGTTTTGTTGGAAGCCACCCAGAGTAGCTGGGGAAACCCAGCCAGATGAGCGGGGTATAAATAATAAATTATTATTATTATTATTATTATTATTATTATTATTATTATTAATAATAATTTCTTGATCTCTCCCATATGCCAACCATTCCCCACAATTATAAGACTGCTCTAGGTGTATGACTAATGTTAGGATAATGATGTCTCTTTTACTCTGTGCAGATGCCAATGAATGCATCAAATGTCCAGAAGATCAGCATCCAAACAAAGAGCGAGGTCAATGTGTCCCCAAAGCAATCAACTTCTTGTCCTATGAAGATTACTTGGGGAAACTGCTGGCTTCCTTTGCCTACTCTTATCCTCAACCACAGGCTGTATTTTGGGAATCTTCATGAAATACAATGAAACTCCAATAGTCAAAGCCAACAACAGGGACCTCTCCTACATCCTCCTCTTCTCCCTCCTGCTCTGCTTTTTGTCCTCTTTCCTCTTCATCAGCCGGCCAAGGAAAGTCACCTGTCTTCTCCGACAAATGGTCTTCAGCATTGTCTTTTCATCTGCTGTGTCTTCTGTGTTGGCAAAAACCATCACTGTGGTTCTGGCCTTCTTGGCCACCAAGCCAGGGAACAGGGTGAGGAGATGGGCTGGGGAAGAGTTCTGGCCAACTCCATTGTCATTTCCTGTTCCACTGTCCAAGTTCTCATTTGTACCATTTGGTTGGGCATCTCACCCCCGTTCCCAGACTCGGACATGAGCTCCCAGCCTGGAGAGATCATTCTGAAGTGCACCGAAGGGTCTGTGACCATGTTTTACATTGCCCTCAGCTACATGGGCTTCCTGGCTGCCATCTGCTTCTCGGTGGCTTTCCTAGCCAGGAAGCTGCCTGGGGCCTTCAATGAAGCCAAGCTGATCACCTTCAGCATGCTGGTCTTCTGCAGTGTTTGGGTGTCCTTTGTGCCCACCTACCTGAGCACCAAGGGGAAGTACATGGTAGCTGTGCAGGTCTTCTCTATCTTGGCTTCCAGTGCTGGGCTTCTGGGCTGCATCTTCATGCCCAAGTGCTACATTATTATACTGAAGCCTGAACTGAACACGAAGGAGTACCTGACGGCAAAAAAATAAATGGAGAGAGTGAGAGAGATTATCCATTTTTCCTTTTATCTGTATTAAAAGCATTTTACCTTTCAACATTGCTCCCTTCTAACTTTAGTTACTCTGCCCTTTCTATTCTTCAACTGTCACATGGCTCTGAGTCCTGGAAGACCTGCTCCCTGCCTTACAGGCCTTTCCCCATCTGACCTAGAGGGGTCCTGACTGGCTCTAGCTACAAAAGCTGAGGCTGCTGAACAGAATTTTGGATTTGGATCTTATTTAAGGACTAACTGACTTTTATTTGTGTGGGTTTTTGTTTTTGCTTCTGTGGTTTGATTGTGGACGAGGGGGGGGAGGGGGGATAGAGAGATTATTCATTTTTCCTGAGGATGAGTGTCTCTATATCACAAAGACCTGAGTGGAAGAGTGAACAGGCTGGAGTTGGTTTAACCCAGCTGTGCCCACCTGGTTATTAAGTGCAGCATCAGGGCAGACCTGAGGGTCAGGGAGACGGAGTTGCTGGGTCTAAAGATATCCCATCTCTCTGTCCAGAATGTGTGCTCCTCTTTGTTACAATATATGATCACAGCTGCAAGACCTTTACTTGAACAAAGATTCAAGGACACATAATTAAAAACATTAGAATAATGGCTGTTAAAGCTAATGGATTTAGCTGAGATGGCAAAATTGACATGTTCATTAAGAGAAAACCCACTGTTAACATTGTTAAATATTGGAAACCTCTCATAGACTTTTTGCCTGAAAAACATTATGAAATAATGACATCTGGATTTTAGGGTTGAAGATAATGTTTGTTTATAGAAAGTGGCTTTGTGGGGTGTTGTTGCGAATTGGACGAAGTTAATATTGTTTTTATATAGTGGACAGTGGAAGAATTGGAAGTTCTTTATTTTTTAATCTTTTGTTCCCCTCTTTTTCTATTCTATTCTTTTTATGTGTTTCTTCTTCTCCTCCTCCTCCCCCCTCTCTCTCCACACACACACACACCTTCCTGTGTTTTTATTGTATCTATATAAAAGTGTTGGTTTGGTTAAAAAATGGGAAAGTATATAAATTTTGTATTTTTCTCTATAAACCTTCATAAACACACTCTCTCTCTCTCTATCTCTCTCTCGTGTGTTTCTGGCATTGGGCGATCTGGACAGATTAGGGACTGTGCTGGTTTACCGCCCGCCTCACTGCCCAGCTGTCTCCCTGCCTCAGTTGACAGAGGTTTTCTTAGAGGTGGTGTAGAGGACTCCCAGACTGTTGGTTTGGGGGACTTCATCATCCGTTTGGAGGCAACTGTTTCTGGGGTGACTCAGGACTTCATGGCTGCCATGCTAACCATGGGGCTGTCCCAAAATATCACCATCCCAATGCATGTGACAGGCCACACTCTGAACCTTGTTTTCTGAACTGGGCAGGAAGAGGGTGATCTGAAAGTGGGGGACATTAACATCAGTCCCTTGTCAAGTTCAGATCACTTCCTGTTAAGACTGAGTCTATCACCAGCTTTTATGCTTGGCAGAGGCAGGGCAACTCTTTGGATGGTTCGTCTTTGGAGGCTGGTGGATTCAATGGGTTTCCAGATGGCTGCTGGGAGCCATAATCAAACAAAATCTGGAGGACACCATGCTAGTGCCCCCTGTTCTGGAATGGTAAACATTCAAAATATTTGGAGAAATGAAAAAGCTTGGTTTAGGAGTAAGGATTTAAAAGAAGAACTCTGCCCTACTTAAAAATGAGAGACAGGCTGACATGACCCTCACCAATGCTTCACTTCGGCACAAGACACAGTCACTTCCACTCCATCCAGTGAAATCAATCTTATGCAAACACTTGGCAGTGTGTGTGTGTGTGTGTGTGTGTGTGTGTGTGTGGCCTGGTGTTGGAGGACCACAACCATGCAAAGGTTGTCATTGGGTTGGATTCAGAAATTTTGAGAAGAGGATGCTGGACTTTATGGGCCCTTCGCCTGATCCAGCTTCAGGGCTCTTCTGATGTCAATCATGTTCAGCCAAACTCAACTTTCTCCCTCCTTGAATCTTGTCAGTCTCTTGAGTCTATGTTGCGTTTGCAAAGTAAAGGAAGGACTGGACCCTGATTAAAAACAAGACACGAGGCTTTGACCAGCAAGGCTCTCGGAGAAAGTGCGTAAACCACACCCCTCGCCAGGCCATTTTATTAGCAAAAGAATATTTCACACAGTGCTCGTAAGAACCAATCATATTTCCTCTGAGCATTTCATCAAACCCCACGTGGGGAAAAAGTTACACTACAACACTAATTAGCATGCATATATTTTGGGGTAAATATGTTGAGAACTACAAAGGGGTAGTAAATAACTTGAGAACTACAAAGGGGTACATCTGGCAACCCCAGAGCTGAGAAATAAACATGATAAGAAGGATGGCCAGAAAGACCAGATCACTACCACCTTCATGTGAGATCTGTTTCCTGGCTCCAAGATTAACATTTTAAGATTATATATAAGAAACTACATCAAAGTAACTTGCCCACTATCTTTATGGCACAGGATGCCTGCCTGGCGAAGCAACTGCTGTGTACGTGACGTGAGGAGAGAGAAATGGGCAGTAGAGTCAAAAGGGCATGAATGTAGAATCTTATGGGATTTAATCAGAAATTATCGTCAATATATCAAACCCAGTCAACACAATGTCTTCATCGTGGACACGATGGCTTGATGTATATTTTATAATTCCTCGTGGTAATCCCATCTGATCCCTACAAGTCAACATGTTTTTCTCCTGCTCTGCACCTGCTCCCAGAGGAGACCTTTCTTCCCTTTACAATTATCAGAACCACAGTGATCTATTCGTATTGCCCTTGCTCACCCTTCAAATGCTGCCTTTGGGAACAATAACACAAACATCACGATCAAGAGCAGCCGGAGGTTATTTATTCCACCATACCTGAAAACTATGATATATAAAATGTATTTTGTGCGACAGAGTCCTTGCAGTCAAGATATAGATCAGATGAAAAGGTGCAGGAGATAAGTCCTTGTGAAGCTTAATCGGAGCATAGGAAGCTGCCTTCTAGCTTAGTAGTATCTACTGACTGGAAGCAGCTCTCCAAGTAGAGGACATCCTTAGCCCTACCTGGAACAGTTAGGAGAGGTTGGACCTGGCACTTTCGGGTGCAAGCCAATGATCTACCACTTAGCTGTATCCTTTCCTCTTTGTCTCTGAAGCCAGAGCTGGACATGTCTTTGCAAGAGTTTAGGCTTCTTCTGATTAGCTGGCTGTGGAGTTCAGAGAAACAGACAGAAGGGAAGTGTAGCAGGTGGATTCAGAATGCTAACACTGCTTTTGTTGCTCCCTCTTGTATCCTACGGAATGCAGCAGAAAGCAAAATGCTCACTGAATCTGATCCAAGATTACAATCATGCTGTGAATTTTTACAGGCCAGGAAACTATCTCATTAGTGGGATTGTATCTTCAAGATTCATTGGAGATCGTTTGCCCTTCACCTTCTCCAGCACCCCCTTGAACTTTGTTGATGCGTGAGTAATGTATTGATGTGTTTATGCTACACTCCAGTTCTCTTGATTCACCTGGGTCAGCCCCTCTGAGATGAAAGTGACTGAAGCTAGGGTGGGTCTCTCCTGGAAGTCTATGGGGTCCGGGAGGTCTATGGGGTGTGCCTGTTGCTGGTTTTCTGTAGTTAGCAAAATGAGATTCATTCTTTCATTGTGTCTCATGGAACCCTGAAGCATTTTTTTGGCAGGAAAACCTTGGAGTTCTCCCACTCTCAACCTGATAAAATCTTCTGGAAGTTTATGAATTCATGGCCCAGGACTGAGCCACTACCCTCACCTTGAGACGAATGGAAGGTTGGTTCTCTCACTCAATAGTGAGTGAATGTTGAAAGGCAGGCTTGTCTTTTATAGCTGGGTGCAATGATAGATGGGGAGCACAATTTTCAATGCACAATTATTTCCCTCAGGCTCAAAGCAATCTATGCAACTGAAAACTGTAACCCTCTACTATGCTTAGGCAGGTGTTCTTCTCATGCTTTGATTCCAAACATGCCAGACATTCAATGGGAAGCAATGTTTGTGAGATATATAATGCCTGGAGAAGACCTTAGATAAAGTGGTAGCTACTAACCACTGGACAAAGTGGAGCAGGGCTTCCCCAATCTTCCCTTCCTATAATGGAGAGGAGGATTCCATGCCATGGAAGGCTCTGAGTGTGAGAGATTTTATTTAAGTAGATATTGTTGTTGTTTAGTCGTTTAGTCGTATCCGACTCTTCGTGACCCCATGGACCAGAGCACGCCAGGCACCTCTGTCCTCCACTACCTCCCGCAGTTTGGTCAAACTCATGCTGGTAACCTTGAAAACACTATCCAACCATCTCGTCCTCTGTCACCCCCTTCTCCTTGTGCCCTCCATCTTTCCCAGCATCAGTGTCTTCTCCAGGGAGTCTTCTCTTCTCATGAGGTGGCCAAAGTACTGGAGCCTCAGCTTCACGATCTGTCCTTCCAGTGAGCACTCAGGGCTGATTTCCTTAAGAATGGATGTGTTTGATCTTCTTGCAGTCCATGGGACTCTCAAGAGTCTTCTCCAGCACCATAATTCAAAAGCATCAATTCTTCGGCGATCAGCATTCTTTATGGTCCAGCTCTCACTTCCATACATCACTACTGGGAAAACCATGGCTTTAACTATACGGACCTTTGTTGGCAAGGTGACGTCTCTACTTCTCAAGATGCTGTCTAGGCCTGTCATTGCCCTTCTCCCAAGAAGCAGGCGTCTTTTAATTTCGTGGCTGCTGTCACCATCTGAAGTGATCATGGAGCCCAAGAAAGTAAAATCCCTCACTGCCTCAATTTCTTCCCCTTCTATTTGCCAGGAGGTGATGGGCCCAGTGGCCATGATCTTCGTAAGTAGATATTATAATCATTTTATTTATAAAATATAGGGTGGGAAAGAAATGGGGAAGGAAGAAAGTAAGAATGAAAATAGCCAAAATATTATTGAGCAGAGGATGCTCAGAGGGAGAGGCATTGGTGAATCAGCCCTGTAAAACATGATCTATTGCACTACCAATCTGTTCGGACCGGAGCCAAGAAGCACACAGAGTAGTTTTGATTTTGAGTCCATCAATGCCTTATGACAGGGCAGTTCACTGTGTTAATCCTGGACAGCTGTAGAAATGCAGCAAAAGAACCACCTTGTTCATTATTGCTGTTGCTTAAAAAATAATGAATCGTGGCAAAGTGGCAAATGAGGAAGAATGGTTGAGTTGTGTTTCCTCTCCCCACAATTTCAAATACAAGTCGTCCCAATAACAACCTTGTATTCATTGTGGGGGATATATGCATCTTGCAGCCATGCATGAGAGTCAGACTTGGTGGTGTCATAGCCAAAAAACAGTAACCTTCAGTGACAGAGTCCTTAAACAGGAGATGGCTGAACATCCTGGTCCTTCCCTTGTGGAGCTACAGGTACCAAAACTTGCATCTCCTCCCCTGAACCCTGAGGAGACATTTCTACCACCAGACACTGGTAATTGGTCCACCGATTCCTAAGTTGATCAGGTGAGCCCTGAGGAGAAATCCTCATAGCTTGTATTCCTGAGGCCTAGAAGAAGGCAGTGACTTCAGAGAAAGGTGTTGGTGCTTTAACTAGCCAAACGCAACATTGAGGTCTGCCAGCTGCTTCAGGACACTGATGAGTCAATTTGAGTGATGTTTTTGTAGTTGGATTCCTCCTCTTCAGGAAGGAGGAAGGAGAGAACTTTGAAGCCAAAGGGTAAGCCCATGCAAGGCCAGCCCTAGAAGCATCTTGAAGTGAGCCTGTGGGGCTCAAACCTCTGTTCTCCCGAGGATGGGGCACTACCAACTTCTGACTTGAAGGACGCCACTGCAGGTGACTCAGTCAGACCAGAGGCCCCCTTGCTCTGTCAGTGTAGAAGGTCATTGAAGAAAGCTGGGTCCTTTCAGTCGAGCAACACAGGTGGGGCCAACAATTAAGGGCTCGGTTCCAGCTTGTTCCTTGCTGGAGCAACTTCAGAACTAGTAAATCTATATGTCTACATGAATCATAGAATCATAGAATCATAGAGTTGGAAGAGACCACAAGGGCCATCAAGTCCAACCCCCTGCCAAGCAGGAAACACCATCAGAGCACTCCTGACATATGGTTGTCAAGCCTCTGCTTAAAGACCTCCAAAGAAGGAGACTCCACCACACTCCTTGGCAGCCAATTCCACTGTCGAACAGCTCTTACTGTCAGGAAGTTCTTCCTAATGTTTAGGTGGAATCTTCTTTCTTGTAGTTTGGATCCATTGCTCCGTGTCCGCTTCTCTGGAGCAGCAGAAAACAACCTTTCTCACTCCTCTATGTGACATCCTTTTATATATTTGAACATGGCTATCATATCACTCCTTAACCTCCTCTTCTCCAGGCTAAACATGCCCAGCTCCCTTAGCCGTTCCTCATAAGGCATCGTTTCCAGGCCTTTGACCATTTTGGTTGCCCTCCTCTGGACACGTTCCAGTTTGTCAGTGTCCTTCTTGAACTGTGGTGCCCAGAACTGGACACAGTACTCCAGGTACATGCTTTGACTTGCCTTTGTAATCGTTTGAACACATGAAACAATTAGTGTTCACTTTTCAAAGTGATCCATTTTGTGTGTGAGAGAGAAAGTTCCTCCATGCAGTGAGAAATGAGGAGCCATCGGCAACTGTGTTTGTCTCTGTCCCCTGCTCCTCCCAAAATGTCATGTGATGTCACAAGTCATGCATGTGATGTCATATGCACAACCGTCCTCCTCAATCTTAGGTTCAAGTTCATTCATTCATTCATTCACTCAATTTATATACTGCCATTCATCCTAAGATCTCTGCGCAGTTCACAGAATAAAATACTGTTGGCATCTCTGCCACTGGAGCTGGTGGTGGGTTCAGGGGGCTGATTTGTGTCCTGGTTTTTTCTCCATTCTCCTCTCCTGCAAAGATACCATGGGCATCGCCCCACTTTTCTCTACTTACTGGGCTCCTTACCCATTGGCTTTGATTTACACAAAAAAGAATGTGACTTTCAATTTCACTGAACTGAACATGACTATGTGGCATAATTCTTTTCGCAGTTTTGTGAATAAGAGGGGATGGCAAATTCTTAGCTTCTTGCTGGCTGTTCAGGATGTCAATCATAAACCCAAACTCCTACCCAACATCACCCTGGGCTACAGCATCTATGAGACCCTTTTTGATGGAAGAACCACTTCTGATGCTCTGACAGATCTGCTTGCTGGTGGGAAAATTGATATTCCAAACTACACATGTGGAAGGCAGAAAACATTACTAGCTGTTCTTGAACGGGGTGAATCCGACATCTCCATGCACATTGCAGGCATGTTGGGCATCTACAAATCCCACAAGTAAGAATGGTCTTCAAGTCATTTGCCATTTCATGAACCTACGAGTTATGCTGAGGATACTATAACTATTGTAATAAATAAATTGAGCAAAATGATAGTAAGAAAGGAACATAATGCTAAATGCACAACTGCTTCAAAATAGATATTCTTCAATATGCATTTACAAAACAATAAATAGCCAATCTTTTTAATTTTTCAAATCTAAAAATAATGTATTAAAAGCCATGCTAAAAAGAATAATGGAAGAAAATGGCTTTATAGATATTTGGAGATTCTACCACTCTAATGATAAAGACCTCGCTTTCTATTCTCATGTTCACATTTCATACATCCATAGAGATTTTCACCAATTGCTTCATTCCCAGAAGCAAAAATGACTGAAACTGAAATCCACCCAATGACTTATGCTGATTATGTTTGGACAACTTGTTGTTGTTTAGTCGTTTAGTCGTGTCCGCCTCTTCATGACCCCATGGACCAGAGCACGCCAGGCACTCCTGTCTTCCACTGCCTCCCGCAGTTTAGTCAAACTCATGCTGGTAGCTTCGAGCTTGTTTGGACAACTACGTCCTGCCAAATGAAATAGAGGTGAAGTAACACAATATAGGACGCGGGTGGCGCTGTGGGTAAAAGCCTCAGCGCCTAGGGCTTGCCGATCGAAAGGTCGGCAGTTCGAATCCCCGTGGTGGGGTGCGCTCCTGTTGTTCGGTCCCAGCGCCTGCGAACCTAGCAGTTCGAAAGCACCCCCGGGTGCAAGTAGATAAATAGGGACCGCTTACTAGCGGGAAGGTAAACGGCGTTTCCGTGTGCGGCTCTGGCTCGCCAGAGCAGCAATGTCACGCTGGCCACGTGACCCGGAAGTGTCTCCGGACAGCGCTGGCCCCCGGCCTCTTGAGTGAGATGGGCGCACAACCCTAGAGTCTGTCAAGACTGGCCCGTATGGGCAGGGGTACCTTTACCTTTAACACAATATAACCCTGAGCCTAGCCCACAGCCAGCCGGCCAAGAAGGGTACTTCATGGTGAGGACCAGCACCATTTTTCTAGAAAAAAAGCGCAATGTTCAAGCCTAAAGTTTCAGCTCAATATCTCAAAGTTTCTCTGAGAGTCATAAGTCACCAAGGAAGAGGAACAAAGCATAGTTTATTCAGAAGCAACCTTTATAAACTTTCCACTGAGAAAATAACAAGTGTATGCAGCATTGATCTACAAATCTTTCCCCCAATAAACCTCCTAGGGTTCAGAAGCTATAATTACAGCTATTCTTAACAAATGGACCTAAACTTGCTGAATCATATAGAAAACTTCCTTTGCTAAACCAAGGTTGCAAGATATGGTCCTAAGTAATTGCTAAACTTTTGATTTATACTATACATAAATATTGATTTATACTATACATAAATATATCCACACAAAAGCAGCTTTATAAAAAATAGGAAACTATGAGAGAAAATAAAAAGAATTACTGACTGCTTCAAATTCAGTAAAAAATTAAGCTAAAACCAATCTTACTGGTTTCAAACGTGGGGGGGGCTTTGGATAGGGTTGAATGGCCCTTTCTAGAAAGAATCCTTCAAAAATCTATAGTATAGTTGTTTTATTATTTTCAATGACCAATATCAAGATAAAAACACCACTTACAAAAATTAAAAGTTCAGAACAAAATTAAATAGTATAAAATCACATATACAATAAAAAGCAGTGTGTGTGTGTGTGTGATTTTCTGTTTTACAATTAAAATACTAATTTAAACATTCTTGCAATATCAGTGACTTCCCTTCTTCTCTTTCCATAGTTCATTTTGCATAACATTAATCTCTGCATATTTTACAAAACTAAACCATTCAGTATTCCATTATTACATCCATCAAAACTTATTTACACTGTTGAATTTATCTTAATGCTGCCAGCATTTCAAGTGTACACAATTTCCCCCATATATTCAATAAACATTTTCCTATCTTCTTTAAATGTATGTTCTTCTTATTCTGTTTGTTAAATCTGCAAGTTGTGCATATTTTCCACCAGTTTAAGTTGCCATTCTTCTTTGGTTGAGACCTCTCCCGTTTTCCGTTTCTGGGCTAACAAAACGCAGTAGTGGCATACATAAATAACTTTTTTTTGACACTTGGAAATTTCCGTCTGAATTATCCCAGACAAAAAGGACTCTGGCTTTTTTGGGAAGGTACCTTTAAACTATTTTATTTTATTTTATTTTATTTTATTTTATTTTATTTTATTATTTAATTTAATTTAATTTAATTTAATTTAATTTAATTTAATTTAATTTAATTTAATTTATTTTATTTTATTTTATTTTATTTTATTTTATTTTATTTTATTTTATTTTATTTTATTTTATTTTATTTTATTTTATTATGAATCATTTCCCAATACTCTTTTACCCTTTTACAAGTCCACCACATGTGACAGGACATGCCCTCAACCTCCTAGCAACTCCAGCACTTATCTGATTCAGTCGTATACATCTTAGCAAGCCTACTCGGACTTAGATACCTTCTGTAAATCATTTTCATGTAGTTCTCCTTCAAAGAATAACATGCTGTGAACTTCAAATTACTTTTCCAAAGTTTTTCCCAGAGGCTAAAGTCTATATTTTGATCTATATCCATTGCCTAGTGTGTTATAGAAGCTTTGAGAAGCTCGTCTTTTGTTTCCCAATCTAATAAGAGATTGTACATTTTAGATAAAAGTTTTTCTTTATTTTGTAGATCTTTTTCAAATGTCAAGCTTTGGTCTAAAAAGTCATTTTTCCTGTCTGTTTTAAACATTTCATGAAACTGATGATACTGTAACCAATCCGTAACATGGCTCTTTACATTTTCCATTGATTTTAGTTTAGGTTCCCCTCTGTAAATTGTAGCAATTCTCTGTAAGTTGCCCACTGCCTATCCATATTGACTCTCTTGATTCTAATAGCCTCTATAGGAGATAATCATAAAGGTGTTTTCTTTTCCAGCAGATTTTTATATTTCCTCCCAAACTCTATATAGATTCTCCCTTAGAATATGGTCATAAAACTTTTATAAATTTTTGCCTTCCCATACCAAAGACATGCATGCCAGACAAATTTTAGATCCTGACCTTCTAAATCCAGGGTGTCTGCATTATCCAGTAATCCATTCTTTTAACCAGCAGAAACAGGCTGCCTCATAATACATTTGCAAGTCTAGCAGGGCAAAGCCTCTTCTTTCATTTATGTCTATGGAAATTTTATGTTTAATTCCTGGCTTTCCCCCTGCCAGATAAATTTAGAAATGTCCTCCTTCCATTTTTGGGAAGCAGCCTGAATTATTTAAATAGTTTGTGGCTCAGTTGCACAGCTCGTTTCCAACCTGAGCTGCGTGCGGATTAATGTGGGACCAGTTGTGGTCAAACAGGGCCCTTCTATACTGAACTTATGCTGCCTGATGAAGACTTGTTATCATTAATGCTGCAGGCATTTTAATCGAAGTTTGATTTAATAGTTTCTTGGTTTTTTCCCTATTGACTCTTTCTTAACTGCTTAGTAACAACTGCAGTAAAGTGCAGTACATTGGAAAAGTAAAAGTGAAATACTTTTTTTCAAATAAGGTGTTAATTAAATTTGTCATCTAATCTTTATCCTGAAAAGCAAAGCATCGGTCTCTTTCCCTTCTCTCACCAGCTCAGTTCTGGCTTTGTTCTGCACGATAAAAACAGTCGCCTTTTGTCAACTGCATGGTTCCAAATGAAGCAGCTCAGTATGATGGGGTGGTTGAGCTCCTCCTGCACTTCAGATGGACATGGGTCGGCCTCCTTGCTTCAGACAATGACAATGGAGAGAAGTTCCTGAACACCTTGATGCCTAAGATGAGCAAAAGGGAAATTTGTGCTGCCTTCACTAAAAGAGTACAACGGAAAACTTCCTTATGGTTTTCTCATGAACCATCTCCCTTGTGGAGACAGGTCACTGTATTTGTTTACTATACAGATTCTCAGTATGGATTTTATGCTATCATAGAGGTACAATATTTCTTTGAAAGGACACAAACCGGGGGGAAAGTCTGGATCACCACAGGTGTTCAGGACAACATCTTGTTTTATGAGACGGAAGCCTTCCGGCATGCCCATGGTTCTTTGTCCTTTGTAATGAAGACCAAAAAGGGGGCAAAAAAGGACTACTATGAGCCAAAAGCTTCTGCTTATTGGAAGAAAGCATTTGGATGTTCATATTCAAAGCATGCCTTATCTGTGAGGAATTGGGAAAGATGCAGAGAGAAGGAGAATCAAATGCTGCTGCCCCATGAGGAGATTGAAGGGATCCACTCCCAAGACAGTTATATCACTTACTACAGTGTCCAAGTTGTGGCTCAGGCCTTGAATGCAGCCTATTCATCCAGATCAAAGCAGAGGTTGATGGTGGGTGGAGGAGACAAGATGGAATGTCAAAGTCTACAGTCATGGCAGGTATGGCCTCTTGCATCACACACACACACACACACACACACACACACACACACACCCTACATGCCCATGGGGATTTAAGGTGGGGGTTTTCAGAGAGATACTTCTCATATTTAGGTTGAGGTCACCACCCAGGATTGATTCTTCTTTGGAGAAGGAGAGGAATTTGTTTGGGGGTTTTGGGGTTTTTTTGGATGAACTCTAGTTTTGTGTTTGGGGCATATATGGAGCCAATTCTCAGTTTAGTTTTGCTATCTAGTGTCCCTTTAGCAAAAATGAATCTGCCTCTTTTGTCTTTTAGCACTGTCATGGCTCTGAAGTTCAGATCTCTACTGAGCATTATAGCTACTCCACAAGTCCTTCCTGAGCCAGCTGCAACCCATTGTTGCTAGTGTTTCTCACCTTATATTTTCTACATCGGACCTATTCAGTTGCGCTGACATAAAGTGTGAAAGTGGGGGCAAGGGGGATTAAAATTAGATTTGGGTTAAAGAGTGGGGGGTAGATTACAAAAATTGTCTCTCGCTTTTGAAGATTGTGATCTATTTTCCAACTCTGGAATCATCATGATAGGAACACAGCATACCCTACAAGTGTCCTGGAAAAACTGGGACATCCCATTTCCCCCCCTCATGTACATATGACAAATGGGAGGAATATCCAACCAATGATTTCCACTTCCAGACATCTTTATAATCTATGGCTGCCAGGGTCCTGATGCCACTGTATAATCATCCTAAAGTCTAAACTACTGGGCCTCTTGCCAATTGCAAGGTTGGCAGTTCAAATCTGCACAAGGTAGAAGAAGAGGAGTTTGGATTTGATATCCCGCCTTTCACTCCCTTTAAGGAGTCTCAAAGCGGCTAACATTCTCCTTTCCCTTCCTCCCCCACAACAAACACTCTGTGAGGTGAGTGGGGCTGAGAGACTTCAGAGAAGTATGACTGGCCCAAGGTCACCCAGCAGCTGCATGTGGAGGAGCGGAGACTCGAACCTGGTTTCCCAGATTATGAGACTACCGCTCTTAACCACTACACCACACTGGCTCTGGTAGTGAGCTCCTGTTGCTTTGTCCCAGCTCCTGCCAACCTAGGGGTTTGAAAGCTTAGCAGTGTGAGTAGATAAATGGGACAAAGCAACAGGAGCTCACTACCAGAGCCAGTAGATAAAAAGGTACCACAGTGGTGGGAAGGTAAACAGCATTTCTGTGTGCTCTGGGACTCGTCACAGTCCTCCCTGCACCATAAGTCTAGTCATGCTGACCACATGACTTGGAAAGCTGTCTGCGGACAAATGTCGGCTCCCTCGGCCTGAAAGCGGAGAAGAGCGCCACACCCCAAAGTCAAATTTGACTGGACTTAACCATCCAGAGGTCCCTTTCTTCTTCTTTTACATTATACCAATTTGATATAGTTTCTTTTAAGACTGGCACTATAAAAAAGGATCCTGTAGTAGAACAATAACTCCATCCTTCTTAGAACTTTGTGTTCCACCTTTACTAAATTCATGATGACCATTCTTTACATAATTTCTCAGATTCATAGCCAATCTTTTCTAATGGATGCCATCCAACATGATTTTCTCTGTTGTTCTAGCTTCATTCATTCTTGAAGGAAGCCCATATTTCTAATACTTCAGCTGATGGACAGTACTTGGATGAGAATGGGGCACTGGCCATTGACTTTGATATTGTGAATTGGGTGCTGTTTCCTAATAATTCTCATGCTAGTGTGAAAATTGGGAGCATAGAGAGACAGGAGTCCTCAAATCTAAAGTTCACCATTAGCCCAGAAACAATAGTATGGCCCAAACTGTGTAAGAAGGTAGGAGAAATGTTACATACCCTTTTAATATCTATGATATCTGCTACATTGTAACAGCTTATTGAACATTACATATGAGGTTTTTATTGCAATCATGGACACTTCCCTGGAGCTAAATCCCATTGAGCTTAAAGGATCTCCCTCTTGAATAAGCATCTATAAAATTTGACAATGAATAAGTGGCTTACAAAATGAACAGCTATAATAAATATATATTCACCCAGCTGGGAAAGCTTCCTAAAATGAAAAGGGGAAGTGCAGATATGCCTCATGAGCAAACTAGATGTCAAGTTCTGCAGCCTTCATGCCAACCTCGACAATGTCAATTTGCCTTTGAAGCAAAGCAGAAATCAGTCAGTCCAGCATAATCTCACAACTGCACAAACACATAGCAGATGTGATGGCAACTGTGTCAGAAGTTTAGTGCTCCATTTTATAGGAGTATTTTTTATGAAGGCTGGTTCAATTCTCATGTTTGTGCTTATTTTGATCCTAGCATTGCTGTTAGGTTCTTGTAGAGCCAGTGTGGTGTAGTGGGTAAGAGCAGTGGACTCGTAATCTGATGTACCAGGTTCGATTCCCTGCTCCTCCACATGCAGCTGCTGGGTGACCTTGGGCCAGTCACAGTTCTCTGAAGTCTCTCAGCTCCACTCACCTCACAGAGTGTTTGTTGTGGGGGAGGAAGGGAAAGGAGAATGTTAGCCGCTTTGAGACTCCTTAGGGTAGTGATAAAGCGGGATATCAAATCCAAACTCTTCTTCTTGTTCCTCATATCTTTCATGCTGCCTGGATTGTATGTATAGAAAAGTGCAATATATCATTGTTAAAGGGAATTAGAAACACTAAAGAGATTTCACAGCCATGCTGCTCTACAAAAAGCAAAAAAGAAATCATTCCTAATTGGGTCTGAGCTCATTTTAGGCCATTGGGCGTAAATATGCTTTTAATGTTTCACGCTTTATTAAATTTTAAACAGGGTGTGTCTTTTAAAAGAGGTCCCGTGGACCATGGAGCTGTAAAGGGGAGGGCATTCTTTTCACACATGTTCCACAGGGCATCTTTTAAAAGACTCACCCTGTATGTGCTGGAAGCTCCCCAGAGTGGTTGGAGAAACCAGCCAGATAGGTGGGGTATAAATAATAATTATTATTATTCTGCGATCCTTCCAAAACTCAACATTCCATTTCCTAAAGGCTCAATGCTGCTCTTTCTATTTATTTCCAGACCACGCCTCATGCAAGATGCACAAAGAGCTGTTGCCCTGGATATGCCAAGAAGATTCAGGAAGGGAAGCCTCCGTGCTGCTATGACTGTGCTCCCTGTTCAGAAGGGACCATCTCCACTCAGGAAGGTAGGACACGACATCAGTAGAAAGAAGCCATGGGGTGAAACTTTTCTACTAGAGAACGCAGCGTTCTTTCCCCACAGTTGTAACAGCATTCAGACTGCTCTAGGTGTATGACTAATGTTAA
Organism: Podarcis muralis; assembly: GCF_004329235.1. Classification (NCBI taxonomy): domain Eukaryota; kingdom Metazoa; phylum Chordata; class Lepidosauria; order Squamata; family Lacertidae; genus Podarcis; species Podarcis muralis. Next base: position 127,539,204 of record NC_041313.1, on the reverse strand, counting down.
CATACTGAAGTCTCTCTTTCTCTGTGCAGATGCCAATGAATGCACCAAATGTCCAGAAGATCAGCATCCAAACAAGGAGCGAGGTCAATGTGTCCCCAAAGCAATCACCTTCTTGTCCTATGAAGATTATTTGGGGATCCTCCTGGCTTCATTTGCCCTGCTCTTATTCTCAACCACAGGCTTTATTTTGGGAATATTCTTGAAATACAATGAAACTCCAATAGTCAAAGCCAACAACAGGGACCTCTCCTACATCCTCCTCTTCTCCCTCCTGCTCAACTTTTTGTCCTCTTTCCTTTTCATCGGCCGGCCAAGGAAAGTCACCTGTCTTCTCCGACAAACAGTCTTCAGCATTGTCTTTTCATCTGCCATCTCTTCTGTGTTGGCAAAAACCATCACTGTGGTGTTGGCCTTCTTGGCCACCAAGCCAGGGAACAGGCTGAGGAAATGGCTGGGGAAAGGTCTGGCCAACTCCATTGTCATTTCCTGTTCCACTGTCCAACTTGTCATCTGCATCACCTGGCTGGGACTTTCTCCTCCATTTCCAGAGTCTGACATGAGCTCCTTACCTGGAGTGATAATCTTGCAATGCAATGAAGGGTCTGTGGCCATGTTTTATGCTGCCCTCGGCTACATGGGCTTCTTGTCTGCCACCTGTTTCATGGTGGCTTTCCTAGCCAGGAAAGCTGCCTGGGGCCTTCAATGAAGCCAAGCTGATCACCTTCAGCATGCTGGTCTTCTGCAGTGTTTGGGTGTCCTTTGTGCCCACCTACCTGAGCACCAAGGGGAAGTACATGGTAGCCGTGCAGGTCTTCTCCATCTTGGCCTTCCAGTGCTGGGCTTCTGGGCTGCATCTTCATGCCCAAGTGCTACATTATTATACTGAAGCCCGAACTGAACACGAAGGAGTACCTGACAGCAAAAAAATAAACAGAGAGAGGGAGGGATGTGTTGGTTTCTGTTTCCCTCACTGAGCAGCTGCTGGTGGTCACAAGACTATGTTTTCATTCCACAGTCAAGTTACTGTTGGATTCCCATGGGAAAAGGGAGACTGGATGTGACGTTCACTGGTTTCCTGTTACTTTGTTCTGTCGTTTCTTTGTTGGGAGTTGCTCTCTATTCTCACAGAGGCAAGATGTACATTTGTGTGTTCTCGGTATAGCTTAAGAATAAAGCATAGCAATGTAGCACCATACCTGCTTCATCCTTTCGTTTGCGGACTGGGATTAAACTCTGCTGGCCTCAAGGCAAGATGAGCCATATCAGCTTGAGGGCCGGAGCTGAATAAACTGACAGGAGGGAGGGAGAGGGGGGAGAGGGAGGGCGAGAGGGAGGGTGAGCTGATTGTCTCTATATCATAGAGATCCGAGTGGAAGAGTGAACAGGCTGGAGCTGGCCTCACCCAGCTGTCCCCACCTGGGTATTTGGTGCAGCATCAGGGCAGACCCTGAGGGTCAGGGAGGGGTAGTATCTGGGTCTAAAGAGAACCCATCTCTCTGTCTAATTGGGGGGGGGGTAACTAGAATGTGTGTTCCTCTTTGTTACAATATATAATCACGACTGCAAAACTTTTATATGCACAAAGATGCAATGACACATCATTACAACAATGGAATAATGACTGTTAAAGCTAAAGGGTTTAGCTGAGCTGGCAAAATTGACATGTTGAATCAGAGAAAGCCATTGTTAACATTCTTAAAGACCAGAAACCTCTCATAGACTTTTTGCATGAAAAAGAAATTGAAGTAATGACATCTGGATTTGATGGTTGAAGATAAGGTTTGTTTAAAGGTTTATAGATTTTTTCCCCCTCTCTTTCCCACACACACCTTTCTGTGTTTTTATTGTATCTATATAAAAGTCTTGGTTTGGTTTAAAAATGGGAAAGTATGTAAATTTTGTATTTTTCTCTGTAAACCTTAATAAACTATGTAGACATGTAGAAGTTGACATGTTCTTTAATCTTTCTTTAGCTTAACTTTTTACTTAACAATAGTTTGGATTTCTAAATATATCTGTTTTTATTGTTGTCTTTCCCCCAGAAATTTATTCTTCTTCTTGGGTTATTTTTTGTAAACCTCTATCTACAATAAAGTGGTACGTGAATTTTGTTTAAAATAAAAATAGAAATTTAGGCCACATCATGGAGGTGGATAAGGCTATAAACAGCCACTAGCCCTTATGAGTATGGTCTCCCACCACTGTTTGAGGCAGGAAGACTCAGTTGTTGGGCATCCCATGTAGGGAAAGGGCTGCTGCACTGACCCCTTCCTTGTGGCCTTCCCATTGGGGCAACTGGCTGTCCATTTTGAGAAGAAGATGCTGGACTTTATGGGCCCTTCACCTGATACAGTTTCAGGGCTCTTCTGATGTCAATCATGTTCAGCCAAACTCAACTTTCTCTCTCTTTGTACCTTGTCAGTCTCTTGAGTCAACATGTTTTTCTCCTGCTCTGCACCTGCTCCCAGAGGAGACCTTTCTTCCCCTTATAATTATCAGAACCACAGTGATCTCTTCTTATCCCTCTTGCACACCCTTTGAATGCTGCCTTTAGGAGCAATAACACAAACATCACAATCAAGAACAGCAGGAGGTTATTTACTCCACCGTGCCTGAAAAGTTTGATATATAAAATATTTTTTGTGCCACAGAGTCCTTGCAGTCAAGGTCAGGTGAAAGGATGTAGGAGATAAGTCCTTGTGAAGCTTAATCAGGACATAGGAAGCCACCTTCTAGCTTAGTACTATCTACTGACTGGTGGCAGTTCTCCAGGTAGAGGACATCCTCAGCCCTACCTGGAACATTTAGGAGAGGTTGAAGCTGGCGCTTTTTAGGTGCAAACCAATGCTCTACCACTCAGCTGTATCCTTTCCTCTTTGTCTCTGGAGCCAGACCTGGACACGCCTTTACAGGAGTTTAGGCTTCTTCTGAAAAGCTGGCTATGGAGTTGAGAGGAACAGTCAGAAGGGATGTCTAGCAGGTGGATTCAGAATGATAACACTGCTCTTGTTGCTCCCTCTTGTAACCTACGGGATGCAGCAGAAGGCAAAATGCCCACTGAATCTGATCAGAGATGTCAATTACGCTTGCGAATTTTTACAGGCCAGGAAACCATCTCATTAGTGCATTAGTATCTGCAAAAATCATTGGAGAGCAGTACCCCTTCAACTTCTACAGCACCCCCTTGAACTGGGTTTCTGCGTGAGTAATGTATTGATGTGCTTCTGCTACACTCCGGTTCTCTTGATGCACCTGGGTCAGCCTCTCTAAGGTGAAAGTGACTGAAGCTAGGGTGGGTCACTCCTGGAGGTCTATGGGCTCCTAGAGGTCGATGGAGGTCTATGCAGTGTGCCTACTGCAGGTTTTTCTGTAGTTATCAAAATGAAATTCATTCTTTCATTGTGTCTCATGGAACCTTGGAGCATTTCTTGGCATGAAAACTGTGGAGTTTTCCCACTCTCAACCCAATAAAATCTTCTAGAAGTTTATGAATTAGTGCCCCAGGACTGAGCCACTACCCTCACCTGGAGATGAACGGGAGATGGGTTCTCTCACTCACAAAAGTGAATGTTGAAAGGCAGGCTTGTCCTTTATAGCTGGGTGCAGTGATAGGCACAAAGGATCTGATTTCTTTCCGCAGGGTCTGTAAGACAGAGTTGTTCCGCCTGGCCTTTGGCTTGGAATCAACTTGATCCCCTTCCCCTCTTTCCTTTTTCTTTTCTCCTTCTGTGATGGAACTCTATTTGGGGACTTCCCTGGCTTTTTTTCTGGCCCACATAGGACCAGTCTGGATAGTTGGCCTTGGTGAAGAATTGACGTTTTCATCCCCCACAATTTTTTGATTTGAGCATCTACTGAAATGAGGCTGCATTTTAATGTTATATTTTAATCTTGTTTTTAAGTTGTATTTTAATCAATTGTTTTTATACCTGGTGTTAGCCGCCCTGAGCCTGGTCTTGGCTGGGGAGGGCGGGGTATAAATAATTTTTATTTTATTATTATTATTAAAGTAATCTTTGCAACTGAAAACTGTAACTCTCTACTATGCTTAGGCAGGTGCTCTTCTCATGCTTTGATTCCAAACATGCCAACCCTTTTATGGGAAGCAATGTTTGTGAGATAGATAATGCCTGGAGAAGACCTTAGATACAGTGGTGGCTACTGACCACTGGACAAAGAGGAGCCAGACTTCCCCAATCTTCCCGGCCCTCGTGGGGTGGAGGATTCTAAGCCATGAAAAGCTGCTGAGTGTCAGATATTTTATTGAAAAAAATATTAGAAGCATTTGATTTATAAAAAGATAGGGTGAGAAAGAAATGAGGAAAAAAGTGAGTAGGAATGAAAAAAGAGTAAAAATATTGTTACAATATCATACAATAAGCTAATATATTCTGTGTAAACACATTCCAAATACTATTGCATTTATACCAAGAAAGTCTGTGTCTATAAGCTGTTTGTTCATATGTTGCCAGTGTTGTCATGTTGTCAAGCCTTTGATTAAGGGGAATTTCCCCCCAATTTTGAACCAATCAGTTGTTCCATATCCAGTTCTAACTGTAGCTTCTTGTCCCACATAGAGATTTCTCAGGAGACAGATGAGGTGATCAGGCAATCCCATTTCTTTAAGAACTTGCCATAGTTTGCTGTGGTCGACACAGTCAAAGGCTTTTGCATAATCAACGAAGCAGAAGTAGATGTCTTTATGGAACTCTCTAGCTTTCTCCATAATCCAGCACATGTTTGCAATTTGGTCTCTAGTTCCTCTGCCTCTTCTAAATCCAGCTTGCACTTCTGGGAGTTCTCGGTCCACATACTGCTTGAGCCTTCCTTGTAGAATTTTAAGCATAACTTTCCTAGCGTGTGAAATGAGTGCGGTAGTTGGAGCATTCTTTGGCACTGCCCTTCTTTGGGATTGGGATGTAGACTGATCTTCTCCAATCCTCTGGCCACTGCTGAGTTTTCCAAACTTGCTGGCATATTGAGTGTAGCACCTCAACAGCATCATCTTTTAAAATTTTAAATAGTTCAGCTGGAATACCATCACTTCCACTTGCCTTGTTAGTTGCAGTGCTTTCTAAGGCTCATTTGACTTCACTTTCCAGGATGTCTGGCTCAAGGTCAGCAACCACACTACCTGAGGTGTACGAGCCATCCATATTTTTCTGGTATAATTCTTCTGTGAATTCTTGCCACCTCTTCTTGATGTGTTCTGCTTCTGTCAGGTTCTTACCACTTTTGTCCTTTATTATGGTAATCTTTGTACGAAATGTTCCTTTCATATCTCCAATTTTCTTGAACAGATCTCTGGTACTTCCCATTCTGTTGTTTTCCTCTATTTCTTTGCATTGCTCGTTTAAGAAGGCCTTCTTGTCTCTCCTTGCTATTCTTTGGAAATCTGCATTCAATTTCCTGTATCTTTCATTATCTCCCTCGCATTTTGCTTGCCTTCTCTCCCCCGCTATTTGTAAGGTCTCGTTGGACAGCCACTTTGCTTTCTTGCATTTCCTTTTCATTGGGATGGTTTTCATTGCTGCCTCCTGTATAATGTTGCGAGCCTCCATCCATAGTTCTTCAGGCATTCTGTCCACCAAATTTAAATCCTTAAACCTGTTTTCTTGGCAGGGATACTGGAGTGGCTTGCCGGTTCCTGCTCCAGGTGGATCACGTTTGGTCAAAACTCTCCACTATGACCTGTCCGCAGCAAGGCAGTGATCCATGAAGGGGGTTCTGGTATTTAAGTTGCTCATAATTAAGCCTCTTCAAGATTAGGAGTAAAATAAGGTAGCAGATACAATATTACCCAATTAGCCATGATTTTTGTTCACACAGATTAGCATTGTTTGCAGTTTAGCATTATTTATGGAAATCTCAGACCGGAAGTGTTAAGCGTGAGAAATGAAGAGCCATCGGCAACTGTGTTTGGCTCTGTTTCCTGGCTCCTCCCAAAATGTCATGCATGTGATGTCATATGAGCAGCCATCTTCCTCAATCTTAGGTTCAAGTTCATTCATTCATTCAATTTATATACTGCCATTCATCCTAAGATCTCGGGCCAGTTCACAGAATAAAATACTGTTGGCACCTCTGCCACTGGAGCTGGTGGTGGGTTCAGGGGGCTGATTTGTGTCCTGGTTTTTTCTCCATTCTTCTCTCCTGCAAAGATACTGTGGACATTGCTGCTCTTTGCCCTACTTACTGTGCTCCTTTCCCATTGGCTTTGATTTATACAAAAAAGAATGTGACTCTCAATTTCACTGAATCTAACATGAATATGTGACATAATTCTTTTCGCAGTTTTGTGACTAAGAGGGGATGGCAAATCCTTAGCTTCTTGCTGGCTGTTCAGGATGTCAATCATAACTCCAGGCTCCTACCCAACATCACCCTGGGCTACAGCATCTATGAGACCCATTTTGATGGAAGAACCACTTCTGATGCTCTGACAGATCTGCTTGCTGGTGGGAAAATCAATATCCCAAACTACACCTGTGGAAGGCAGAAAAGGTTACTGGCTGTTCTTGAAGGGGGTGAATCCGACATCTCCATGCACATTGCAGGCATGTTGGGCATCTACAAAATCCCACAAGTAAGAATGGTCTTCAAGTCAGGCACACCTGACATTTGCCATTTCATGAAACGACAAGTTATACCGAGGATAATATAACTATTTTATCAAATAAATTGAGCAAAATCATAGTAAGAAAGGAACTTAATGCTAAATGTACCACTGTTTCAATATAGATCTTCTTCAATATGCATTTACAAAACAATAAATAACCATTTCCCCCCAAAATCTACAAATAATGTAATAAAAGGTGGAATGCTAAAGGTGGAATTATACTTGGAGATGTTTCAATGGTATGATTTCATCTATGATCTGAAGTAAGGCAACATAGCCAATACCTTTAAAATATTATTATTATTATTATTATTATTATTATTATTATTATCATCATCATCATTATTATTTATACCCCACCCATCTGGCTGGGTTTCAAAAGTCACTCTGAGCAGCTCCAAGCAGAATATTAAAAACACGATAAAATATCAGTGGAAGAAAATGGCTTTATAGATATTTGGAGATTCTACCATCCTACTGATAAAGAACTCTCTTTCTATTCTCATGTCCACAATTCCTATATCCATAGAGATTTCCCCCCATTACTTCATTCCCAGTAGCAAAAATGACTGAAACTGAAATCCACCCAATGACTTATGCTGATCATGCCCAAATATTGATAAAATACAACTTGCAGAAGTTCTAGCTAACAAAAAATTATGTTTGGGCAACTACATCTTGCCAAATGAAAGAGTTAGAGGTGAGGTAGCACAATATCTTTATTAATGTTTTTGGCCACAATATTACTCCAGAGGTAACCTGATCCATTATGACTCTTCTCTATTGACCTTATGCAGCCTGATGAAGATTTATTATTATTATTCCTGCAGGCATTTTAATTGAAGTTTGGTTTAATAGATGTACCTTCTTGGGTTTTTTTCCCTATTGACTCTTTCTTAACTGCTTAAGGACTACGGCGGTTAAGTGGAATACATTGCTAAAATAAAATAAAAAAGTTTGTTTCAAATAAGGTTGAGGTTGATAATTAAATTTGTCCTGAAAAGCAAAGCATCGGTCTCTTTCCCTTCTCTCACCAGCTCAGTTCTGGCTTTGTTCCTCGTGATAAAAAACAGTCTCCTTTTGTCAACTCAATAGTCCCAAATGAAGAAGCTCAGTACGATGGGGTGGTCCAACTCCTCCTGCACTTCAGATGGACGTGGGTGGGCCTCTTTGCTTCAGACAATGGCAATGGAGAAAAGTTCTTGACCACCTTGACATCTCTGATGAGCAAAAGGGAAATTTGTGCTGCCTTCACTGAACGAGTACAACGGAAAACCTCCCTGTGGTTCTCTCATGAGCCATCTCCCTTGTGGAGACAAGTCAATGTATTTGTTTACTATACAGATTCTCAGTATGGATTTTATGTTATCATAGAGGTACAATCTTTCTTTGAAAGGACACAAACCAGGGGGAAAGTCTGGATCACCACCGGTCGCCAGGACAACATCTTGTTTTATGAGACAGAAGCCTTCCGATATGCCCATGGGTCTTTGTCCTTTGTAATGAAGACCAAAAAGGAAGCAAAAAAGGACTACTATGAGCCAAAAGCTTCTGCTTATTGGAAGAAAGCATTTGTATGTTCATATTTAAAGCATGCCTTATCTGTGAGGAGTTGGGAAAGATGCAGGGAGGAGACTCAGATGCTGCTGCCCCAGGAGGAGATTGAAGAGATCCACTCCCAAGACAGTTATATCACTTACTACAGTGTCCAAGCTGTGGCTCAGGCCTTGAATGCAGCCTATTCATCCAGATCAAAGCAGAAGTTGATGGTGGGTGGAGGAGACAAGATGGAACTTCAAAGTCTTCAGCCATGGCAGGTATGGCCTCTTGCTTTTGAAGATTGTGATTTATTTTCCAACTCTGGGATCATCATGATAGGAACATAGCATACTGTAACCCAAAAGTGTCCTGGAAAAACTGGGATATCCCATTCCCCCCCCCTCATTTGCACACAGCAGCTATGTACCCATGTGACAAATGAAAGGAATATCCAACCAATGATTTCCACCTCCAAACACCTTTATAATCTGTGACTACCAGGGTCCTGATGCCACTGAAGAACCATCTTGTGGTCTAAACTATTGAGCCTCTTGCCGATTGCAAGGTTGGCATCTCAAATCTGCACTAGGTGGTGAGTTCCCATTGCTTTGTCCCAGCTTCTGCCAATCTAGCAGTTTGAAAGCTTACCAGTGTGAGTAGATAAATAAGTACCACTGCAGTGGGACTCATTACGGTCCTCTGTGCACCAGAAGTGGTTTACTCATGCTGGCCACATAACTTGAAAATCTGCCTGCCGACAAACGCCAGGTCCCTCCGCCTGAAACCAGAGATGAGCACCACACTCACAATCGAATTTGGCTGGATTTAACTGTCCAGAAGTCCTTTATCTTTCTTATTTTTAACTTATAGCTTTATTTATATCTTTTCCTTTAAGATTGGTGCTATAGAAAACAGGATCCTGTAGTAGAACGATGACGCCATCCTTCTTAGAACTTTGTGTTCCACCTTTACTAGATAAATTATGACCATTCTTTAGATAATTTCTCAAAACCATATCCAGTCTTTTCTAATGGATGCCATCCAACGTGGTTTTCTCTGTTATTCTAGCTTCATTCATTCTTTAAAGAAGTCCATCTGTCTTCTAATACTTCAGCTGATGCACAGCACTTGGATGAGAATGGGGCACTGGCCATTGACTTTGATATTGTGAATTGGGTGCTGTTTCCTAATAATTCTCATGCTAGTGTGAAAATTGGGAGCATAGAGAGACAGAAGTCCGCAAATCTAAAGTTCACCATTAGCCCAGAAACAATAGTATGGCCCACACTGTGGAAGAAGGTAGGATAAATTTTACATGCCATTTTAATATCTATGATATCTGCTACATTCTAACAGCTTGTTGAACATTACATATGAGGTTTTTATTGCCATCATGGACACTTCCCTGGAGCTAAATCCCATGGAGCTTAATGGATCTCAAACTTGAATATGTATAAAATTTGACAATGAATAAGAAGCCTACAAAATGAATTACCAAATGAACAGTTGTAATAAATGTATATTCATCCAGCTGGGAAAGCTTCCTAACATGAAAACACTTAAGAGGTTTCACAGCCATGCTGCTCAACAAAAAGCAAAAAAGAAACCATTCCTAATTTAGCCTGAGCTCACTTTGGGTCATAGAAAGTAAATATGCCTTTTCATGTTTCATGTTTTATTATCTTTTTATATGCGCTAGAAACTGCTCAGAGTGTCTGGGGAAACCCAACCAGATGGGTGGGGTATAAACAACAATAATGATAATCCTCCAAAAACTCAACAATCTATTTCTAAAGTCTTGATGCTGCTCCTTCTATTTTTTTCCAGACCACGCCTCATGCAAGATGCACAAAGAGCTGTTGCCCTGGATATGCCAAGAAGATTCAGGAAGGGAAGCCTCCGTGCTGCTATGACTGTGCTCCCTGCTCAGAAGGGACAGTCTCCACTCAGGAAGGTAGGACACAACATCCATGGAAAGAAGCCATGGAACTTCTCTACCTGTGAACTCAGTGTTCTTTCTCTCTCCCATATGCCAACCATTCCCCACAATTGTAGCAGCATTCACATTGCTGTAAGTGTATGACTAAAGTCTCTTTTTCTCTGTGCAGATGCCAATGAATGCATCAAATGTCCAGAAGATCAGCATCCAAACAAGGAGCGAGGTCAATGTGTCCCCAAAGCAATCACCTTCTTGTCCTATGAAGATTATTTGGGGATCCTCCTGGCTTCCTTTGCCCTACTCTTATCCTTAACCACAGGCTTTGTTTTGGGACTATTCATGAAATACAATGAAACTCCCCTAGTAAAGGCCAACAACAGGGACCTCTCCTACATCCTCCTCTTCTCCCTGCTGCTTTGCTTTTTGTCCTCTTTCCTCTTCATCGGACGGCCAAGGAAAGTCACCTGTCTTCTCCGACAAATGGTCTTCAGCATTGTCTTCTCATCTGCCATCTCTTCTGTGTTGGCAAAAACCATCACTGTGGTGTTGGCCTTCTTGGCTACCAAGCCAGGGAACAGGCTGAGGAAATGGCTGGGGAAGAGTCTGACCAACTCCATTGTCATTTCTTGTTCCACTGTCCAAGTTGTCATCTGCAGCACCTGGCTGGTACTTTTTCCTCCATTCCCAGACTCTGACATCAGTTCCTCACCTGGAGAGATCATCTTGCAATGCAATGAAGGGTCTGTTGCTATGTTTTACGCTGCCCTCGGCTACATGGGCTTCCTGGCTGCCATCTGCTTTATGCTGGCTTTCCTGGCCAGGAAGCTTCCTGGAGCCTTCAATGAAGCCAAGCTGATCACCTTCAGCATGCTGGTCTTCTGCAGTGTTTGGGTGTCCTTTGTGCCCACCTACCTGAGCATAAAGGGGAAATACATGGTAGCTGTGCAGGTCTTCTCCATCTTGGCTTCCAGTGCTGGGCTTCTGGGCTGCATCTTCATCCCTAAGTGCTACATTATTATAATGAAGCCTGAACTGAACACTAAGGAGTACCTGACGGCAAAAAACTAGAGAGAGAGAGAGAGAGAGAGAGAGAGAGAGAGAGAGAGAGAGAGAGATTATCCATCTTTCCTTTTGTTTGTATTAAAAGCATTGTCAATCAGTTTCAACAGGTTATGCTGAGTTCTTGTGTTCCTCCAGGGATTTCAGACATTCAGCTTTTGTTTAAAACTGTCATTTTCCTTTCAGTCTCTCTGTAATCTCTTTCGGTGGTTTAAACAACCACATTTTATCTGTCCATGTCCCTCTCTTCTCACTGTAATCTCTCCCCACTATCTATTCCTCAGTTGCCTCCTGGCTGTGAGGCCTGCTAGACCTGAACTCTATTTAACAAGCCTTTTCCCACCTGATCTTAGACAGCACTGGGTCCTGACTGACCAGCTGTAAAGGCTGAGGCTGCTGAACAACATTTGGGGTTGGGATCTTGTTTAGAGAGTTAACTGGTTTTAATGTTTGTGGGGTTTTGTTGTTATTTCTATTGAAGGAAGGGTGATGTCTCTGGGAAGAGAGGAGCTGGGGAGAGCAGGGTGCCCCCAGTTGCAGTTGTTCAGAGTAGGGGGAGGTGTAGTGTGGGTGGTGAGGCAGGCCAGACCAGGAGCACATGGCACAGACAGTTAGTGATTGTGCTGTGCGCTATCTGCTCCTCCAACCTGGGGAATTGCAGTTGTCCTATCAGCCAGCTCTTCGGCCTGCAGCTTCTGCTGTTGCATCTCAGGTCAGCTCAGAGTAAGACCTCTTTTGTCCATGATTTCATTGTGGATGACAAGGCCAATCGTGTCTATATCATAGAGATCTGGGTGGGTGATTAGGGTGGAGTTGGTCTCACCCAGCTATGCCCACCTAGGTATTCAGGGCAGCATCAGGGTAGACGTCAGGGTCAGGGAGGGGGAGTTGCTGTGGTCTGTAGAGATCCCATCTCTCTCTCCCCAAGTTCTCTGTCAAGTTGGGGGATCTAGAGTGTGTGTTCCTGGCATTGAGTAGTCAGGACAGATGAGGGACTCTGCTGGTTTACCACCCATCTCACTCCTCAGCAGTCTCTCTGCCTCAGCTGACAGAAGTGATCTCGGAGGTAGTGTAGAGGACTCCCAGACTGTTGCTTTGGGTGGACTTCAACATCCAGACCGAGGCAAATGATTCCAAGGTGGCTCAGGACTTCATGGCTGTCAGGATGACCATGGGGCTGTCCCAATATGCCACCATCCCATCATATGTGACAGGCTACATTCTGGACCTTGTATTTTCAACTGGGCAGGAAGAGGGTGATCTGAAAGTGGGGGACATTGCCATCAGTTCCTTGTCAAGTTCAGATCACTTCCTGTTAAGATTGAGGCTATCAGCACCGTTTCCTCTTTGCAGTTGGTCCACCCTTGGAGGCTACTTGATCCAATGGGTTTCTAGATTGCTCTGTGGTATTTTCCAGTCAATATGTATTTGTATATTTGACAATAATTCAGTTTTGAATCTATTTCATGTTCCTTGGACATAAATTCACTTCAAACATATATAAGGTGTTACTTTACATTCTTGTTACCAATAAAGTGAAACAACCATATGGCATATTATTTCTTGATGCAGAGAAAGCTTTTGATCGTTTAGAATGGGGCTTTATATATCATGTATTGGATTATATTGGGCTAGGCAGGGAATCTATCACATGGATCAAGTTCATATATTTTAATTCTAAAGTCTATATTTCAGAGAACAGGACAAAATCAGACTCATTCAGTTTTTGCAGAGACTGTTCTTTATTCCCCTTGTTGTTTACACTCCCAATTAGCAGAGGCAATCAGATGTAATGATATAACCCACAGAGTTACAACTAGTAGAGAGAGAGAAAAAATGATCTCTGCAATGACCATGTTGCATAATTTGCGGGGGGAACCTGAAAGAAACCCTTGGGGATGTCATGACTCTGCTTGATTATGTCAAGGATGTTGGGATATAAAAGTAATATAAGAAAATCAAAAAGTAGGGTATTGAATGTTGACAGAAGACCAGACCAGATGGCAGTACCACGTAGACCTCATTAAAGGAAGCCAGTTACTCTGTGTTATGCAGATGTTCATAAACAAGAGGGGTGGGCCATGTGCTGTGACCCTCCAAATACTGTGGGAAGACAACTCACATCAGCCCTAGCCATTGGCTATGCTAGCTGCTAGGAGCTGTAATCAAACAAAATCTGGAGGGCACCATGTTGATGACCCCTGTTTGGACTGGTAAATGCCCGTCCAAACCCAACTTTCCCTTTGCTAGCCATTTATCAGAAGTTTCCCAGAGTGGCTGAGGCAACCCAGTCAGATGGGCGGGGTACAAATAATAAACTATGATTATTATTATATCATTGCGTTTGCACACGCTTTGTTTTTCTCCAGCCATACAGTTGTGCATTGAGTCAGAGGGAGGATGTTGCAAGGCGCTTGTGTTTTCCCCCTATAATTACCAAAGTCATTGTCATTTATTCTTGTTCTTGCCAAAGCACAAAGGGCCCTTAACCTCCCACAACGCTCATCATTGAGCCTAGCAATATAATCATCACAATCAAGAGCAACAGTAAGTAGTTTTCATGCCCATGTGTCAAATACTCAGATGCCCCTGAGAGCCCGGCAATTTTTGAAGGGGAGGGGAATCTTTCAGTGATATTTTCCATCATGTACAGTGGTACCCCGGATTAAGTACTTAATTCGTTCTGGAGGTCTGTTCTTAACCTGAAACTGTTCTTAACCTGAAGCACCACTTTAGCTAAGGGGCCTTCTGCTGCTGCTGCGCTGTCGCTGCATGATTTCTATTCTCATCCTGAAGCAAAGTTCTTAAGCCGAGGTATTATTTCTGGGTTAGTGGAGTCTGTAACCTGAAGCATATGTAACCTGAAGCGTATGTAACCCGAGGTATCACTGTACTTTAGCTCTGAAAGCCCAGCTGGACTCCAACTACCTGAATGAGCCGCCCCAATAAAGTTCTGTCTCTACACACCAAAATAATCTTTGGATTACCCTGTTTAATATATATTTATGACTATCTGAATAATTTTGACACAACATTTTTTTCTAACCAAATCCACGGTGTTTTTGTAACTTTCTAAAAAGTTAGACTGGTGACTGGGAGTTGCCACCAAGACAATAAAACACCGGTCCTGAAAGACCTACATTGGCTGATCCCCTGAAGAATCAAACTTACGAACACCACAAACATTTCTCCTTAACATTGTCACTCTGATGGCAAAACAGATCATTTTCCAGAGGTGGAGGGAGATCTGATCCTTAATAAAAAAATTAACACAAATATATTTCACAGAAGTGTGGATTGGATCCCATCCATAAATAGTTTATGTCCTAACAGGAAGCCATGGTTCTGGTTCAGATTCTGCTGTACGAAGTATTTATTAGTAAGTATTTTAGTAAGTATTTTATTTACTACTAAGAAGTAGCACACAGCTTCACCTCCACCCAAACCTAGCCAATTTGGGGCATACCCCCCTAGGTGTTGTTGTTTAGTCGTTTAGTCGTGTCCGACTCTTCTTGACCCCATGGAACAGAGCACGCCAGGCACTCCTGTCTTCCACTACCTCCTGCAGTTTGGTCAAACTCATGCTGGTAACATCGAAAATACCCCCCTAGATCTACCCCCAAATTAAGCCCAATTAAATATATAGTTCAGAAGGTGACTGGGGAAGGAAATGCTCCATTTCGCTCCCACACCTGAAGAGAGTTCAATTCTGCATGGGGCTGCTTCAAATTTTACCTTGGTTCTCAAACTTGATCCATTCTGGAAGTCAGTTCCAAAACCAAACCATTCCAAAATGATACAGTGAAATTCAGAAGGGAGGGATCTGAGGAAGTCAATTAACAATGTAAGAGAAATTGGGTTTTGACTGTGTCAAAGGTAGAGGATGATTAACACCATTTCCAGCAGCTGACAGACTCTCCTTCATTTGAGGTGCTTTCTCTTTGCTAAAATTATATTGCAGGATTAGATTACATCTCCAGTTACCAACCACAACCTTCTGAGCATGCTCAGTAAGTCGAAACCCTATATGGTATGATTCTCTGTATTTCACTAGTACAGACTCTCCTTCATTTGAGGTTTTAAAGAAAAGGTTGGATGGCCACAGTCCATTTGTCCACTGCCTGTATGGACTGACCCATTTGTAGGGCTCTTCTAATACTATCGTCAGAAAAGTTCAGGCCAAACTCTCTTTCACACACAAACAAACACATGGCTGATGTCAGACAGAGAGTTGCATCTGCTATCCCCCACAAACATGTTTTTCTCCAGCTCTGTTGCTTCCCCTCAAACCACACAACGGCTCCAGGATGTTGCAGAGAGGAGCTTTCTTCCTATTGTAATTACAGAAATCTCGGTGATTTTCTATAGCCGAAGCCCAAGAGAGATTTCTGGATCTTGCCCAGGCTTCAGAATCAAGGCCAACATTAGGTTACTCATTGCATCGTTCCTGGGGGAATAATATCTGTGTCGGAGGCAGAGTGAGTCAAGATTTAGAGCAGGTGTAAGTGGGGGAGATGTGTGTGTGATCTTTAAAAGCTCTGAAGTCACCAGTGACCACTAGCTCCATGGGTGATGACACTGCAGCCTTGGTCTTGCATGAGATCCCCCTTGCACAAGCTCACAAGAAGAGGTGCAGGAGCTACAGCCAGAATGGTATCCCTGCTGTTGCTACTTCTACTGGTCCTATTGATGCCTCACAGAGTCTTTGGAAACCCCAAGGCAAAATGCCCCCTGAATCTGATCAGGGAAGAAAAGGGAGCACAGAATTACTTCCGGCCTGGAGACTTCCTCGTTAGTGGGGTCATCTCTCCAAAACAATTTTTCGATCAACTTCCATATGTCTTTTCTCAGCCCCCATTAACTAGGTTTGATGAGTAAGTAACTGTATTCTGGTGTCTCTTATGCTTCTTTACACACAGACACACACACACACACACACAGAGAGAGAGAGAGAGAGAGAGAGAGAGAGAGAGAGAGAGAGAATTCTGAAGTAGGAAATGGATTTTCACCTTGAAACAAGGATATGTCTCTTCTCACGGAAAACATACAAGCTGTTCTTTGTTGATCAAATCATAGTTCTTTTCATTAAATGGTGAAGAGCAGTTTCAAATTGTTTTATTAATCTGTTTATTGCAGTTTATTGCAGTCAGCTAGACACTACTGGCACATCTTGTCTTTCCTGTTTACCATCCAAGAGATCAACAGGGACCCCAGGATCTTACCTAACATCACCTTGGGCTACAACCTCTATGAGAACTTTTTCGATGCAAGGATGACTTCCGATGTCATGCTAGACCTGCTTTCGGGTGGGGAAAGCAACATCCCAAACTATACCTGTGGAAAAGGGAATAATAATCTGCTGGGTGTTCTTGAAGGGGCCAATCCTGTAATCTCAAAACAGATTTCGACCATGTCAGGCATCTACAAAATCCCACAGGTGTGAAGGAGGGCATAAAACCCCATTTTTCTTCAGAGGAGTCAGTATTTTTACCTTGACACTAAAACAAATCAATAATCTCTCCCTTCCCTCACTAGATCAGTTATGGCTTTAATGCTCAGGCTATGGATGATAAATCCCAGTTCCCTTTTGTCTACCGGATGCTCCCCAAAGAAGATACTCAGTCCCAAGGGATTGTCAAGCTGCTCCTGCATTTCGGATGGACGTGGGTTGGCCTCTTTGCTCCAGACAATGAGAACGGAGAAAGGTTTGTGGGTGTCCTGACATCTCAGATGATCCTCCGTGGAATCTGTGTTGCCTTCACACATAGGCTAGCAGAAAGCAATCCATATCGATCACTCATGCCCAAGGTGCCATTCATCATATGGAGACAAGTCAATGTATTTCTATACTATGAGAACACTTACACGGGATGGGCACCAATCATGGCACTACAAAATATAATCATGGGAGGAGCTGGGGCAAGAGTTTGGATCACAACAGATTTTCAGGACATCAACATGAATTTGCGTTCAGCTCCAAAGGATTTTGAGAACATCCATGGGTCCTTCTCCTTTGTAATGAACACCAAAAAACTGACCAAACGTGATTACTATGCACCATCTTCATACCTCCTTTATTGGTTTTGGAGGAAAGCATTTTATTGCCTATATTCGAAGCATACCTTGTCTGTAAAAGGTCGGACAAAATGCACTGAGAAGGAAAAGCTGGAGACTCTGCCCCAGGAGGAGCTGGAGAGATCCCTCTCCCAAGACAGCTACAGCACTTACTTTCATGTCCAAGCCGTGGCGCACGCTTTACATGCTGCATGTTCATCGAGATCAAAATGGATGCTGAGGATGAGTGGGACAGACAGTTTGGGATGTCAAAGTCTACAGCCATGGCAGGTATTTCCTTTCACCTTTTTGCAAACTTCAATGCATCTTCCCGACTGCGGAATAAAATCTAGTAGCAGGACATAGAATTTGTCCTTTTTTAATGCAAATCCAATTGATTAGGAACATTAGGAAGAACATTAGGAAGAACTTCCTGACAGTAAGAGCTGTTCGACAGTGGAATTTGCTGCCAAGGAGTGTGGTGGAGTCTCCTTCTTTGGAGGTCTTTAAGCAGAGGCTTGACAACCATATGTCAGGAGTGTTTCCTGATTGGCAGGGGGTTGGACTCAATGGCCCTTGTGGTCTATTCCAACTCTATGATTCTATGATTCTGCAGATCAATATTTCTGCCCACCATGGGTATGTCAGAAGAAGACCCTCTCATTTTCCAGTGGTTACTCCTTAGGGCTCTGAGAGAGACCCACTTGGTGTGTCCTCATCTCCTCTGTCTCTGCTGGCCTTCAGTGAGCAGCTGCAACATGGACAGAGCCTTCTGGTAACACAGGTCTTCCCCAAGATGCTGAGATGTACACTCATTGAGCTTTTTCTATGTTAATGTCTATATACTGTCCTTTGTTCTCTCTCTCTCTCTCTCTCTCTCTCTCTCTCTCTCTCTCTCTCCCTCCCTCCCTCCCTCCCTCTCTCTCTCTCTCTCTCTCTCTCTGTGTGTGTGTATACACTGGTTGGTTTATAATATATCAACAGAACACAATTATTAAAAATGCTGAAAGTTTCAAAACAATACCAACCAACTGTGTATTGGATAAAACAGAAGAAAAAAGAATAGCCATAGCAGGGACCTTTTCCACGTACTGGAAATGCTTATTGAAACAAAGATATTAAATAATAAGAACTTTCTAACTTTGTGCCCATGTGCAGAAATTAGCACTAGGTGTGTAACAAAGCAGCAATTGTCACAATTGGCACTGTTTCTGTTCTTCTCCAATATGTTGTTTCCACTAAGATGTACACTGGGATGGAATGACTGGCTCTCAAATTGCTGCTAAAAATTCAGTAACAAATCACCCCATATGTTCATTAGCCTAAGCCAGGCATAGACAAACTCAGCCCTCCGGATGTTTTGGAACTACAATTCCCATCATCCCTGACCACTAGTCCTGTTAGCTAGGGGTGATGGGAGCTGTAGTCCCAAAACATCTGGAGGGCTGAGTTTGCCTATCCCTGGCATAAGCGTTGATTCTGCATTCACCGCTCTTGTGCCCAAGAGGTCTAACAGCTCTGGCCAGTTGGTCATTAATGCCCAGAGTGCCTGGGGCAACCCAATCAAATGGGTGGGTACAATTATCATCATCATGATCTAGGTCAATGGTTCCCACTGGGGGTCCCTGTAACCCACCCAGGGAGGCTGTGGCACCATTCACATAACAAAAGCACTCTGCCTGCCTGTGACTCCCAGCAACTTTCATTCCAGCTTCACCCCTTCTTAAGAGCAATCCAGTTTTCAAATACCTCCATGGGTGGAATGCATTTGGATGAGAACGGGGAGCTGCCAGGCAACTATGACCTTGTGAACTGGGTGGTGTTTCCCAACGAGTCTCGTGCCAGAGTGAAAGTTGGGAGTATCGAGAGAGAGACATCCATTGACACAAAGTTCACTATCAACTCGGATGCTATTTTGTGGCCCCAGAGGTTTAACCAGGTGGGGAAAACTTTTTCTGTATGGTATCTGTTGATATACATTAATTTGTTGAATAATTCACACAGGATTTGGAGTGCAGTCCTTTGCCCAGTGCAGGGGTGGGAGCTGACATCCAAGGGTGTCCCCCTCATACCGTGAGCCCCATATCCATGAAGTGGACATGGAATATCCACATTCCATTTTGAAATCTGGAAATTTGGGTTTGACAGTGACACCAAGCAAGGAAACACACCAAATATGTTTTGGGGAACGTGCCAAAAGTCCTGGCAGGGCTAGTGGTCCATGAGATGCTGTTGGGTCCATCCCAGACTCTATCAACCAGTTCCATAGACAGAAATTGTCCCCTTGATGCACCTTCCTCTCTTTGTGCTTAGACTGTGCCTTGCTCCAGATGCACCGAAAGCTGTCACCCTGGATATTTCAAGGTGATCCAAGAAGGGGAGCCGGTTTGCTGCTATGTTTGTTCTCCGTGTGCAGAAGGGACCATCTCTACTCAGGAAGGTGGGTGACTCCAAGGGAGAGGCCATTTCTTAGGGGAATAGATAGAGGGTGAAGATTCACTCAGATACAATTTCTGTTGAGATCTGAGAGGAATTTCCTAACAAGGATCTTGGGCTGAATCTAGACATACAAAAAAAAGTTTCAAGGAAATGTGTTGCAAACATCATAAGGGGAAATCACTCTACAGTGTCATCTGTGTCACAGTGTTATAACACATTTTAAATGCTTTTTAAAAAACAACAACAAAAAACCCACTGTAGCTGAGTCCCCTTCAGAGTTTGTAATCATCTCCCACAAAACAAAACACCTTAACTGCCAAGGCTGAAGGTACAGAAATGTGTCTTCGCCAGGCAAAGAGAGTGGGAGAATGAAGACAGTAGACATACCTCTGGAGGGAGGTCATTGCCTCTTAGCTTTACCTACATTCCACGGTGATGAAAAGTGAGAAAAATCTTGTGTGTCAACTATGTCCTTGGAGGAAAGGAGGGGTGCAACAGTGAAAATTAAATAAGTACACTAATAAAACTAAATAAGCACACAGACAAAACATTGTTATTTCCTGAACTCCAGAACATCAGCACCCCCCTCCCCCAAAAAAAGTATTAGAAGCTACGTGGTTATGGATGCAAGGAATACTAAAGCCACTTTTTTCTCATTCTCAGATGAAACACGCTGCACCAAATGTCCAGAGGATCAGCATCCAAACAAGGACCAAGATCATTGTATTCCCAAGATTATCAATTTCCTAGACTACGAAGAGAATTGGGGGGTCCTCTTGGCTTCCCTTGCCCTCTTCTTGTCATTAGCTGCAGGCTTTGTGTTGGCAATCTTCATTAAATTCCTAGAAACTCCAATAGTCAAAGCCAACAACAGGGACCTCTCCTACATCCTCCTCATCTCCCTCCTGCTCTGCTTTTTGTCCTCCTTCCTCTTCATTGGACGGCCAAGGAAAGTGACCTGCATTCTCCGACAGACAACCTTCAGCATCATCTTCTCAGCTGCTGTCTCTTCTGTCTTGGCAAAAACCATCACTGTGGTTCTGGCCTTCCTGGCCACTAAACCAGGGAACAGGGTAAAGAGATGGCTGGGGAAAAGTCTGGCCAACTCCATTGTCATTTCCTGCTCCAGTGTCCAAGTTGTCATCTGTACCATCTGGCTAGGGATCTCTCCTCCATTCCCAGAATTTGACATGAGCTCCCAACTTGGAGAGATCATTGTCCAATGCAACGAAGGCTCTGTTGCCATGTTTTACAGTTCTCTTGGCTACATGGGCTTCCTGGCTGCCATCTGCTTCACAGTGGCTTTCCTGGCCAGGAATCTGCCTGGGGCCTTCAATGAAGCCAAGCTGATCACCTTCAGCATGCTGGTCTTCTGCAGTGTTTGGGTGTCCTTTGTGCCCACCTACCTGAGCACCAAAGGGAAATACATGGTAGCCGTGCAGATCTTCTCCATCTTGGTCTCCAGTGCTGGGCTTCTGGGCTGCATCTTCTTTCCTAAATGCTACATTATTATACTGAGGCCTGATTTGAACACAAAGGAGCACCTGACGACAAAACACTAAAGACAACATTGGGTCTGTAATAGGGCGGAACTCTAATACAGCGGTACCTTGGTTCTCAAACGCCTTAGTACTCAAACAACTTGGAACCCAAACACTACCAACCCGAAGTGTTCCGGTTTGCGAACTTTTTTGGGAAGCTAAATGTGATCCATTTTGAGTCTTACGCTTCCGATTTGAGTACCACACTTCTGTTTTAGGTGCCACAGTTCCGTTTTGAGCATTGAGGTCTGTCTGTTTTTGTTATTTATTTTGCGTTTTTGTTTTTGCAGCTCCATTTTGTTTTTGCAACTGTGTGGAACCCAGTTCAGCTCCTGATTGATTGATTGTGTGACCGCAGTACATTGTTTATTGCTTTCATTTTATGGATCAATGGTCTTGTTAGATAGTAAAATTCATGTTAAATTGCTGTTTTAGGGGTTGTTTTTAAAAGTCTGGAACGAATTAATCCATTTTGCCTTACTTTCTATGGGAAAGAGCGCTTTCGTTTTGGAATGCTTTGGGGTTTTTTTGGTTTCCCCCCCCAAAAAATTATTAAATCTTCCACAATTAATTTGGGGGTAGATCTAGGGGGGTATTTTCGATGTTACCAGCATGAGTTTGACCAAACTGCGGGAGGTAGTGGAGGACAGAGGTGCCTGGCGTGCTCTGTTCCATGGGGTCAAGAAGAGTCGGACATGACTAAACAACAACAACAACAACTAGGGGGGTATGCCCCAAATTGGCTAAGTTTGGGTGGAGGAGCTGTGTGCTACTTCTTAGTAGTAAATAAAATACTTACTAAAATACTTACTAATAAATACTTTGTACTGCAGAATCTGAGGGATGCAGGTGGCGCTGTGGGTTAAAGCCTCAGCACCTAGGACTTGCCGATCGAAAGGTTGGCGGTTCGAATCCCTGCGGCGGGGTGTGCTCCTGTCGTTCGGTCCCAGCGCCTGCCAACCTAGCAGTTCGAAAGCACCTTCGGGTGCAAGTAGATAAATAGGGACCGCTTACTGGCGGGAAGGTAAACAGCGTTTCCGTGTGCGGCTCTGGCTCGCCAGATGCAACTTTGTCACGCTGGCCACGTGACCCGGAAGTGTCTCCGGACAGCGCTGGCCCCCGGCCTCTTGAGTGAGATGAGCGCACAACCCCAGAGTCTGGCAAGACTGGCCCGTACGGGCAGGGGTACCTTTACCTTTACCTTTTACTGCAGAATCTGAACCAGAACCATGGCTTCCTGTTGGGACATAAACCATTTCTGGATGGGATCCATTCCACAATTCTGTGAAATATATTTGTGTTAATTTTTTTATTAGGGATCAGATCTCCCTCCACCTCTGGAAAATGATGTGTTTTACCACCAGGGTGACAATATTAAGGAGAAAATTTTGTGGTGTTCGTAAGTTTGATTCTTCAGGGGATCAAACCCTGACAGAATTCCTGGTTTCAATCATTATTTTAACTTTGTAATGCATTTTATTGTGTTTTAAGTTTTTGTTTCTTGTAATGGCTTCAGCTACACAAATAAATGATATTCATATTTGGATGGGATCCAAGGCCTGTGGTTTTCTATTTTGCTTCTTTTTCCACAGCACAATAATTACTTATTTCAAACTTCCATACGTGTGTGAAATTGTTTGTCCTTCTTTTGGTTTATATTCAAAGCATCGTCCATTGTTTTCAGCAGGCGGTGCTGAGTTGTAGTGTTTCTCCAAGGAGTTCAGGTAAAAGTAAAGGACCCCTGACAGTTAAGTCCAGTTGCGAACGACTCTATGGTCATCTCGCTTTATTGGCAAGGGAGCCGGCATACAGCTTCCAGGTCATGTGACTAAGCTGCTTCTGGCAAACCAGAACAGTGCACGGAAACGCCGTTTACCTTCTACTATTTATCCACTTGCACTGCGTGCTTTCGAATTGCTATGTTGGCAGGAGCTGGGAGTGAACAACAGGAGCTCACCACATTGCGGGGATTCAAACCGCTGACCTTCCAATCGGCAAACCCTAGGCTCAGTGGCTTCTCTAAAATGCACCAGTCTGTACTCAAATGTTCCAAGCTCTTTATTATTCCAGGAATCTTTTTCTGTGCCTCTCGCTTCCCTGAAATACTTTTTGAGAAGTAACTTGAATGGCAGACAGCAACTTTAATATCTTTGCAGCAAAGACCCTAGGCTGAATCTTTCACATAGGCAATCGAAAGAATCTCAGAAAGTCCAGGGAAGACGGCTGTAAATATGTGGGACAGAAATCCCATCCCCCAAATGTCTTCTAAAAGTTGTGTAGTTATTTATGTCCTTGACATCTGAAGGGAGGGTGTTCCACAGGGAGGGTGCTACCGCCGAGAAGGCCCTCTGCCTGGATCCCTGTGACCTCACTTCCCACAGGGAGGGAACTGCCAGAAGGTTCTTGGAGCTGGACCTCAGTGTCCGGGCTGAACGATGGAGGTGGAGACGTTCCTTCAGGTATACTGGGCCAAGGCCGATTAGGGCTTTAAAGGTCAGCACCAACACTTTGACTTGTGCTCGGAAACGTACCGGGAGCCAACGTAGGTCTTTCAGGACCGGTGTTTTATTGTCTTGGCGGCAACACCCAGTCACCAGTCTAACTTTTTAGAAAGTTAAAAAAACACTGTGGATTTGATTAGAAAAAAATGTTGTATCAAAATTATTCAGATAGTCATAAATATATATTAAACAGGGTAATCCAAAGTTTATTTTGGTGTGTAGAGACCAAAAAGTCAGAACTTTAAGGGGCGGCTCATTCAGGTAGTTGGAGTCCAGCTGGGCTTTCAGATCTAAAGTACAGTGATACCTCGGGTTACATACGCTTCAGGTTACATATGCTTCAGATTACAGACTCCACTAAACCAGAAATAATACCTCGGCTTAAGAACTTTGCTTCAGGATGAGAACAGAAATCATGCTCTGGCGGCGCAGTGGCAGCAGTGGGAGGCCCCATAAGCTAAAGTGGTGCTTCAGGTTAAGAACATTTTCAGGTTAAGAACAGACCTCCAGAACAAATTAAGTACTTAATCCGAGGTACCACTGTACATGATGGAAAATATCACTGAAAGATTCCCCTCCCCTTCAAAAATTGCCGGGCTCTCAGGGGCATCTGAGTATTTGACACATGGGCATGAAAACTACTTACTGTTGCTCTTGATTGTGATGATTATATTGCTAGGCTCAATGATGAGCGTTGTGGGAGGTTAAGGGCCCTTTGTGCTTTGGCAATGACTTTGGTAATTATAGGGGGAAAACACAAGCGCCTTGCAACATCCTCCCTCTGACTCAATGCACAACTGTATGGCTAGAGAAAAACAAAGCGTGTGCAAACGCAATGATATAATAATAATCATAGTTTATTATTTGTACCCTGCCCATCTGACTGGGTTGCCTCAGCCACTCTGGGAAACTTCTGATAAATGGCTAGCAAAGGGAAAGTTGGGTTTGGACGGGCATTTACCAGTCCAAACAGGGGTCATCAACATGGTGCCCTCCAGATTTTGTTTGATTACAACTCCCAGCAGCTAGCATAGCCAGTGGTTAGGGCTGATGTGAGTTGTCTTCCCACAGTATTTGGAGGGTCACAGGACATGGCCCACCCCTCTTGTTTATGAACATCTACATATCACAGAGTTACTGGCTTCCTTTAATGAGGTCTATGTGGTACTGCCATCTGGTCTGGTCTTCTGTCAACATTCAATACCATACTTTTTGATTTTCTTATATTAATTTTATATCCCAACATCCTGCTAAATTAATCAAGCAGTCAC
Organism: Podarcis muralis; assembly: GCF_004329235.1. Classification (NCBI taxonomy): domain Eukaryota; kingdom Metazoa; phylum Chordata; class Lepidosauria; order Squamata; family Lacertidae; genus Podarcis; species Podarcis muralis. The sequence continues at coordinate 127,514,242 of NC_041313.1, read as the reverse complement.
GACATTTCCAAGGGTTTATTTTAGGTTCCCCCCACAAATTATGCAACATGGTCATTGCAGAGATCAATTTTTTTCTCTCTCTACTAGTTGTAACTCTGTGGGTTATATCATTACATCTGATTGCCTCTGCTAGAATAGAATAGAATCATAGAATCATAGAGTTGGAATAGACCACAAGGGCCATCGAGTCCAACCCCCTGCCAAGCAGGAAACACCATCAGAGCACTCCTGACATATGGTTGTCAAGCCTCTGCTTAAAGACCTCCAAAGAAGGAGACTCCACCACACTCCTTGGCAGCAAATTCCACTGTCGAACAGCTCTTACTGTCAGGAAGTTCTTCCTAATGTTTAGGTGGAATCTTCTTTCTTGTAGTTTGGATCCATTGCTCCGTGTCCGCTTCTCTGGAGCAGCAGAAAACAACCTTTCTCTATATGACATCCTTTTATATATTTGAACATGGCTATCATATCACCCCTTAACCTCCTCTTCTCCAGGCTAAACATGCCCAGCTCCCTTAGCCGTTCCTCATAAGGCATCGTTTATAGGCCTTTGACCATTTTGGTTGCCCTCCTCTGGACACGTTCCAGTTTGTCAGTGTCCTTCTTGAACTGTGGTGCCCAGAACTGGACACAGTACTCCAGGTGAGGTCTGACCAGAGCAGAATACAGTGGCACTATTACTTCCCTTGATCTAGATGCTATACTCCTATTGATGCAGCCCAGAACTGCATTGGCTTTTTTAGCTGCCGCGTCACACTGTTGGCTCATGTCAAGTTTGTGGTCAACCAAGACTCCTAGATCCTTTTCGCATCTCTCAAGCCAGGTGTCCCCCATCTTGTATTTGTGCCTCTCATTATTATTATTTTTATTATTTTTGCCCAAGTGCAATACTTTACATTTCTCCCTGTTAAAGTTCATCTTGTTTGTTTTGGCCCAGTTCTCTAATCTGTCAAGGTCATTTTGAAGTGTGATCCTGTCCTCTGGGGTGTTAGCCACCCCTCCCAGTTTTGGTGTCATCTGCAAATTTGATCAGGATGCCCTTGAGTCCATCATCCAAGTCGTTGATAAAGATGTTGAATAAGACCGGGCCCAAGACAGAACCCTGTGGCACCCCACTAGTCACTCTTCTCCAGGACGAAGAGGAACCATTGATGAGCACCCTTTGGGTTCGGTCCAATTGGGAGTGTAAACAACAAGGGGAATAAAGAACAGTCTCCGCAAAATCTGAATGAGTCTGATTTTGTCCTGTTCTCTGAAATATAGACTTTAGAATTAAAATATATGAACTTGATCCATGTGATAGATTCCCTGCCTAGCCCAATATAATCCAATACACGATATATAAAGCCCCATTCTAAATGATCAAAAGCTTTCTCTGCATCAAGAAATAATATGCCATATGGTTGTTTCACTTTATTGGTAACAAGAATGTAAAGTAACACCTTATATATGTTTGAAGTGAATTTATGTCCAAGGAACATGAAATAGATTCAAAACTGAATTATTGTCAAATATACAAATACATATTGACTGGAAAATACCACAGAGCAATCTAGAAACCCATTGGATCAAGTAGCCTCCAAGGGTGGACCAACTGCAAAGAGGAAACGGTGCTGATAGCCTCAATCTTAACAGGAAGTGATCTGAACTTGACAAGGAACTGATGGCAATGTCCCCCACTTTCAGATCACCCTCTTCCTGCCCAGTTGAAAATACAAGGTCCAGAATGTAGCCTGTCACATATGATGGGATGGTGACATATTGGGACAGCCCCATGGTCATCCTGACAGCCATGAAGTCCTGAGCCACCTTGGAATCATTTGCCTCGGTCTGGATGTTGAAGTCCACCCAAAGCAACAGTCTGGGAGTCCTCTACACTACCTCCGAGATCACTTCTGTCAGCTGAGGCAGAGAGACTGCTGAGGAGTGAGATGGGTGGTAAACCAGCAGAGTCCCTCATCTGTCCTGACTACTCAATGCCAGGAACACACACTCTAGATCCCCCAACTTGACAGAGAACTTGGGGAGAGAGAGATGGGATCTCTACAGACCACAGCAACTCCCCCTCCCTGACCCTGACGTCTACCCTGATGCTGCCCTGAATACCTAGGTGGGCATAGCTGGGTGAGACCAACTCCACCCTATTCACCCACCCAGATCTCTATGATATAGACACGATTGGCCTTGTCATCCACAATGAAATCATGGACAAAAGAGGTCTTACTCTGAGCTGACCTGAGATGCAACAGCAGAAGCTGCAGGCCGAAGAGCTGGCTGATAGGACAACTGCAATTCCCCAGGTTGGAGGAGCAGATAGCGCACAGCACAATCACTAACTGTCTGTGCCATGTGCTCCTGGTCTGGCCTGCCTCACCACCCACACTACACCTCCCCCTACTCTGAACAACTGCAACTGGGGGCACCCTGCTCTCCCCAGCTCCTCTCTTCCCAGAGACATCACCCTTCCTTCAATAGAAATAACAACAAAACCCCACAAACATTAAAACCAGTTAACTCTCTAAACAAGATCCCAACCCCAAATGTTGTTCAGCAGCCTCAGCCTTTACAGCTGGTCAGTCAGGACCCAGTGCTGTCTAAGATCAGGTGGGAAAAGGCTTGTTAAATAGAGTTCAGGTCTAGCAGGCCTCACAGCCAGGAGGCAACTGAGGAATAGATAGTGGGGAGAGATTACAGTGAGAAGAGAGGGACATGGACAGATAAAATGTGGTTGTTTAAACCACCGAAAGAGATTACAGAGAGACTGAAAGGAAAATGACAGTTTTAAACAAAAGCTGAATGCCTGAACTCCCTGGAGAAACACAAGAACTCAGCATAACCTGTTGAAACTGATTGACAATGCTTTTAATACAAACAAAAGGAAAGATGGATAATCTCTCTCTCTTCTCTCTCTCTCTCTCTCTCTCTCTCTCTCTCTCTCTCTCTCTCTCTAGTTTTTTGCCGTCAGGTGCTCTTTCGTGTTCAGTTTGGGCTTCATTATAATAATAAAGCACTTGGGTATGAAGATACAGCCCAGAAGCCCAGCACTCGAAGCCAAAATGGAGAAGACCTGCACAGCTACCATGTATTTCCCCTTGGTGCTCAGGTAGGTGGGAACAAAGGACACCCAAACACTGCAGAAGACCAGCATGCTGAAGGTGATCAGCTTGGCTTCATTGAAGGCTCCAGGTAGCTTCCTGGCTAGGAAAGCCACTGTGAAACAGATGGCAGACAGGAAGCCCATGTAGCCGAGGGCAGCGTAAAACATGGCCACAGACCCTTCATTGCATTGCAAGATTATCTCTCCAGGTTGGGAGCTCATGTCAGAGTCTGGGAATGGAGGAGAAAGTCCCAGCCAGGTGGTGCAGATGACAACTTGGACAGTGGAACAAGAAATGACAATGGAGTTGGCCAGACTCTTCCCCAGCCATTTCCTCAGCCTGTTCCCTGGCTTGGTGGCCAAGAAGGCCAGAACCACAGTGATGGTTTTTGCCAACACAGAAGAGACGGCAGATGAGAAGATGATGCTGAAGACCGTTTGTCGGAGAAGACAGGTGACTTTCCTTGGCCGGCCGATGAAGAGGAAAGAGGACAAAAAGCAGAGCAGGAGGGAGAAGAGGAGGATGTAGGAGAGGTCCCTGTTGTTGGCTTTGCCTAGGGGAGTTTCATTGTATTTCATGAATATTCCCAAAATAAAGCCTGTGGTTGAGGATAAGAGTAGGGCAAATGAAGCCAGGAGGATCCCCAAATAATCTTCATAGGACAAGAAGTTGATTGCTTTGGGGACACATTGACCTCGCTCCTTGTTTGGATGCTGATCTTCTGGACATTTGGTGCATTCATTGGCATCTGCACAGAGAAAGAGAGACTTCAGTATGTTAACATTAATCATACACCTAGAGCAGTCTGAATGCTGTTACAACTGTGGGGAAAGAACGCTGCGTTCTCTAGTAGAGAAGTTTCACCCCATGGCTTCTTTCCATGGATGTTGTGTCCTACCTTCCTGAGTGGAGATTGTCCCTTCTGAGCAGGGAGCACAGTCATAGCAACACGGAGGCTTCCCTTCCTGAATCTTCTTGGCATATCCAGGGCAACAGCTCTTTGTGCATCTTGCATGAGGCGTGGTCTGGAAATAAATAGAAGGAGCAGCATCGAGGCTTTAGGAAATGGATTGTTGAGTTTTGGAAGGCTCCCAGAATTATTGTTGTTGTTGTTGTTGTTGTTGTTGTTAATACCCCACCCATCTGTCTGGGTTCCCCCCAGACACTCTGGCCAGCTTCCAGCACATATAAAAAGATTATAAAACGTGAAACATTAAAAGTGATTTCTTTTTTGCTTATTGTCAAGCAGAATGGCTGTGAAACCTCTTTTGTGTTTCTACTTCTTCCCTTTAAGATTGTTACTGCACTTTTCTATACATCCAGACAATCCAGGCAGCATGAAAGAGTTGAGGAACAAGAACCTAACAGCAATGCTAGGATCAAAATAAGAACAGACATGAGAATTGAACCAGCCATCATAAAAAGGTCCCACAAAATGTAGCACTAAAACAACTCCTGACACAGTTGCTATGTGTTGGTGCAGTTGTGAAATAAGGCTGGACTGACTGATTTCTGCTTTGCTTGAAATGCTAAATGGTGTTGTTGAGGTTGGCATGAAGGCTGCACTTAGTGCAAAAATTGGCACCTTATTTGCTTGTGAGGCAAATCTGCACTTCCCATTTTCATTTTAGGAAGCTTTCCCAGCTGGATGAGTATATATTTATTACAGCTGTTCATTTTGTAATTCATTTTGTAAGTCTCTTATTCATTGTCAGCTTTTATACATGCTTATTCAAGAGTGAGATCCAATTAGCGCAATGGGATGTAGCTCCACGGAAGTGTCCATGCTTGCAATAGAAGCCTCCTATGTACTGTTCAACTAGCTATTAGAGTGTAACAGAAATCATAATATTAAAAAGGCACATAACATTTCTCCTACCTTCTTCCACAGTGTGGGCCATACTATTGTTTCTGGGCTAATGGTGAACTTTAGATTTGAGGACTCCTGTCTCTCTATGCTCCCGATTTTCACACTAGCATGTGACTTATTAGGAAACAGCACCCAATTCACAATATCAAAGTCAATGGCCAGTGCCCCATTCTCATCCAAATACTGTCCATCAGCTGAAGTATTAGAAATATGGACTTCCTTCAAGAATGAATGAAGCTAGAACAACAGATAAAACCACGTCGGATGGCATCCATTAGAAAAGATTGGATATGATTTTGAGAAATGATGTAAAGAATGGTCATCATGGAATTAATAAAGGTGGAACACAAAGTTCTAAGAAGGATGGAGTCATATTTCTCCTACAGGATCTTGTTTTCTAGAGCACCAAACTTAAAGGAAACTATATTAAAAAAGGCTATAAGGTTAAAAGAAAAAAGGTAAAGGACCCCTGGACAGTTAAATCTAGTCAAACTTGATTTTTAGTGTGGTGCTCATCTCCACTTTCAGGACGAGGGAGCCAGCATTTCTTGGCAGACAGCTTTCCAAGACATGTGGCCAGCATGACTCAACCACTTCTGGTGCAGAGAGGACTGTGACGAGTCCCAGAGCACATGGAAACGGGGTTTACCTTCCTGCCGCAGCAGTAGATATTTATCTACTCGCACTAGTATGCTTTCAAACTGCTAGGTTGGCAGGAGCTGGGACAGAGCAACTGGAGCTCACCCCATGGTGCAGATTTGAACTGCCAACCTTGAGATCGACGAGAGTAGTTTAGACCACAAGATGGCTATACAGTGCCACCAGAAACCTGGTAGTCACAGATTATAAAGACCATTGAAGGTGAAAATCATTGGTTGGATATTCCTTCTCTTTGTCACATGGGTACATGGCTGGTGTCCCAGTTTTTCCAGGACACTTGTAGGGTATGCTATGCTCCTATCATGATGATTCCAGAGTTGGAAAATAAATCACAATCTTCAAAAGCAAGAGACCATACCTGCCATGGCTGTAGACTTTGAGGTTCCATCTCGTCTTCTCCACCCACCATCAGCCTCCGCTTTGATCTGGATGAATAGGCTGCGTTCAAGGCCTGAGCCACAACTTGGACACTGTAGTAAGTGATATAACTGTCTTGGGAGTGGATCCCTTCAATCTCCTCTTGGGGCAGGAGCATCTGATTCTCCTTCTCTCTGCATCTTTCCCAATTCCTCACAGATAAGGCATGCTTTGAATATGAACAACCAAATGCTTCATGCCAAGAAGCAGAAGCTATTGGCTCATAGTAGTCCTTTTTTGCCCCTTTTTTGGTCTTCATTACAAAGGACAAAGACCCATGGGCATATCGGAAGGCTTCTGTCTCATAAAACAAGATGTTGTCCTGAAGACCAGTGGTGATCCAGACTTTCCCCCGGTTTGTGTCCTTTCAAAGAAAGATTGTACCTCTATGACGACAAAAAATCCGTACTGAGAATCTGCATAATAAACAAATACATTGACTTGTCTCCACAAGGGAGATGGCTCATGAGAGAACCACAGGGTCGTTTTCCGTTGTACTCTTTCAGTGAAGGCAGCACAAATTTCCCTTTTGCTCATCAGAGATGTCAAGGTGCTCAGGAACTTTTCTCCATTGTCATTATCTGAAGCAAAGAGGCCAACCCATGTCCACCTGAAGTGCAGGAGGAGTTCAACCACCCCCTGGCACTGAGCGTCTTCATTTGGGGCCATAGAGTTGACAAAAGGGGACTGTTTTTTATCATGAAGAACAAAGCCAGAACTGAGCTGGTGAGAGAAGAGAAAGAGACTGATGCTTTGCTTTTCAGGACAAATTTAATTATCAACCTCAACCTTATTTGGAAAAAAAAGTATTTTAATTTTATTTTAGCAATGTATATACCACTTAACTGCAGTAGTCACTAAGCAGTTAAGAAAGAGTCAATAAGAAAAGAACCAAGAAGGTACATCTATTAAACCAAACTTCAATTAAAATGCCTGCAGCAATAATAATAATAAATCGTCAGCAGGACACATAAGGTCAATAGAGAAGGGCCTTGTTTTACCTAAAGTGGAAGGAAGTTCTATAAAATTGGTCCCACAATAATATGCACACAGCTCAGGATGGAAACAAGCTGTGCATCTGAGCCACTTGGGACCACAAACCATGACTCACCCTTAAAGCTAAGTGACTGAGTCAAGTCATAATGGATCAGGTGGTTCTAGAGGTATCCTGGACGCAAATAGTTAAGCCTCTTTTAAACAAATACAAGGAACTTGAACATAGCCCTGTAGCATAAGGGCAGATGGGGCAAATTTAGAGCACTGGTGTTAGATGTTGGCAATAGCCTGTTTCTGTCAGAGGTCTAGCTGTAGAATTTTGCTTCCCTTGGAGGCTCCAGACCAGGTCCAGGGGTAGCCTCATATAGAGCACTTTGCACTAATCAAGTCTTGAGGGTCACCATGTCCAAACTATCCCAAAGACCCAACCTGTTATTTTGTATGGAGTCCAACCCCATCCAGAACAATTGTATTAAAGGTCAATCCACTCTTTGAATTGGCCACTGAGATTCATTTGATGGATGGCCATTCCTAGGTCATAAGGGTTCCTTTCTTAGTATCATTTTGCTCAATTAATTTAATAAAATGGTTCTATTATCCTCAGCATAGCTTGTTGTTTCATGAAATGGGAAAAGTCAGGTGTGCCTGACTTGAAGATCATTCTTACTTGTGGGATTTTGTAGATGCCCAACATGCCTGCAATGTGCCTGGAGATGTCGGATTCACCCCGTTCAAGAACAGCCAGTAACCTTTTCTGCCTTCCACAGGTGTAGTTTGGGATATTGATTTTCCCGCCAGCAAGTAGATCTGTCAGAGCATCCGAAGTCGTTCTGCCATCAAAAAGTGTCTCATAGATGCTGTAGCCCAGGGTGATGTTTGGTAGGAGCCTGGAGTTATGATTGACATCCTGAATGGCCAGCAAGAAGCTAAGGATTTGCCATCCCCTCTTATTTAAATAACTGCAAAAAGAATTGTACCACATAGTCGTATTTGATTCCGTAAAATTGAAAGTCACGTTCTTTTTTGTATAAATCAAACCAAATGGGAAAGGAGCACAGTAAGTAGGGCAATGTCCATGGTATTTTTTGCAGGCGAGGAGGATGGTGAAAAAACTAGGAAACAAATCAGCCCCCTGAACCCACCCCCAGCTCCAGCGGCAAAGCTGCCAACAATATTTTATTCTGTGAACTTCCCGGATATCTTAGGATCAATGGCAGTATATAAATCAAATAAATAAATAAATAAATGAAAACTTGCACCTAAGATTGAGGAGGACGGTTGCACATATGACATCACACACGACGCATGACATCACATGACGTTTCGGGAGAAGCCAGGGAATGGAGCCAAACACAGCTGCCGACAGCTCATCATTTCTCATGCTCTACATTCTGGTCTGAGATGGCCCCATGAGCAGATACTTCCTTCTCCTTTCTCTGCTAAATATCTTCTGGACTTCTACAATACTTCTATAATACTAAACTGTGCAAACAAAAATCATGGCTAATTGGGTAATTCTCTGCTACCTTATTTTACTCCTAATCTTGAAGAGGCTTAATTAAGAGCAACATAAATACCAGAACTATTGCGGAAGATGGAGCCCCTTCAACTGCGCATGCAATAGCCGATCCAAAAAGGGGGGGGCTAGAACTTATTTGAATCCCACTGCCCTAAAATAGCTTAAGGAGATTCTTAAACTGATACAGCAAGATTTGGCTGTAATAATACACGATACTGCTCAAGCTATGGAGGAACATTCTCAGATGCACAAAAAATGGAACGCTTTGAATGGTGAAGACTTTGAAGACATGAAACAATTACAGTACAAAAGTGAGTCTAAACATGTAGACATATAGATTTACTAGTAGCAAAACTTCATTGATTGTATGGAGAGATATTTGATAAGGGTACCCCATCTACTGTATTTCATCAGGCTTATATTACAGTTCTACCCAGATAAAGATCATACCAATTGTGGGAACTGTTGACCCACATCATTGATTAATGTTGTTACGAAGATTTTAACAATGATTTAAGCAAATGCATTAGGTAATAATGATAGTTTTTAAGAATGACCAGACTAATTTTATACCAACAAGACAAGTTGCAGATAATAATAGACTAGTGAAGAACTTGATAGATTTAAATAGAAATAAGAATCAATTTTTTATAATATCATTAGACACTGAGAAGATTTTTAACAAAAATTATAAAGACTACATAGAAGTAGATTTAACTAAAATTGGATTTCCACTGGGTTTTATAAAATGGATTAAAGTACAGTATGTTTCACCTACAGCTAAAATTAACAGTATTATGCCTGCTCTTTTTCCACTGGTCCGAGGAACTAGACAAGCATGTTTAGAACCCCTGGCTTGCACCATTAGACAACATTGTAAGATTCATGGAGCAGTTCACAATTCTGTTGAATACAAATCGGTGTTCTTTGCAGATGATAGTCTTCTGTTTATTTCAAAGCCTCAAATGTGTATCCCCAATCTGTTGCAAACAACCAATGCTTTGGATAAAATATCAGGATACTCTATCAATTGGTCCAAATTAGAACTGATGGCAATAGGTGAAAATTTAATTATCCATTCAGTATCAATTTTGAATTTGTACCGAAACTATCACATATTTAATTATGTTAATACCAAGAGATTTAACTCAGTTGTTGTTGTTTAGTCGTTTAGTCATGTCCGACTCTTCGTGACCCCATGGACCAGAGCACGCCAGTTAGTTACAGTTAATACAAACAAAATAATCAGAGGCCTACCAAGATATTGATAAATGGGTGTCATTAAACCTTATCCTTTGGGGAAATGGTGAATGCTCTAAAAATGAACATTATCCCCAGATTCATTTATATTCTGAGAGGACTTCCAGTTTTTATATCCCTGTCAGGGGCTCAGGAGCAGAGGCACAGGAAAGGGAGGAAATAGAGAGCGAGGGGGAGGAATCCGAAGGAAATGTTAGCGATGACAGCGGTCCGAGGTCTCTGAGTCTTTCCAGCGAATCGGAAGATTCACAGAAAGGGGCTCCCCTGGTCAGAGCAAGGGGGGTGCCTAGGGGGACACCCCAGGAAGAAGGGGCCAGAGGGGACTCAGAGAGCAGCAGTTGGAAATCAGGACCAGCTTCCCCACCAGAGCGCAGTAGGGGGGAGGAGTCCCAGGTATCGGGATCAGGAGGCTCACCGCCAGCGGGAGGAGAGGAGTCAGGATTGGCCACGCCTCCATCGGAGAGCGAGGAAACGGTCAAGAGGAAGGTTGAAGGCTGGGCGTGCGCGCCAAGTTCAAATGTACAGGAGGGCGGCGCAGTTGGCAGCCCGGATAGGGAGCCAGGTCCCAAAGCCCGCCGAAAGGAGGGGGAGGAGTCAGGAGGGTCAGCGTCAGCGTCAGAAGAGTCCAGAAAGGAGGAGACCCTGGGGGGCAGAAGGACCCAGAGGAGAAAGGAGAGACGGAAGAGGTGGAGTAAGGTTAGAGTCTTAAGCTGGTGTACAGGGGGTGGAGACTCAAATGGAGCTTCGCCGGTCTAGCCTCTAAGACGTAGAGCTTGGCGCTGCGGCTTGAAAATGGAAACTGTACTTCAATAAAGACTTTTGTACATTACTACCGGCTAGCGTTGGTCCTCTGTGAGCTGGGACCTGGAGCCAGCTCTGACAATCCCAATCATATTTCCAGAAGAAAAACCCCCTGTTTAGGAAATGTCTTTGGAGGTCAAATGTACTGAGAATATCATTGCAGAAAGTGCCATTACAAATTAAGGAAGGTGGCTTTGGAATTGCAAATCTGGAATTATACCATCATGCTTATTTATTGTCAAGTATCAGACACTGGAAAACGGACGCGGGTGGCGTTGTGGGTAAAAGCCTCAGCGCCTAGGGCTTGCCGATCGAAAGGCCGGCGGTTCGAATCCCCGCGGCCGGGTGCGCTCCCGTTGCTCGGTCCCAGCGCCTGCCAACCTAGCAGTTCGAAAGCACCCCCGGGTGCAAGTAGATAAATAGGGACCGCTTACTGGCGGGAAGGAAAACGGCGTTTCCGTGTGCTGCGCTGGCTCGCCAGATGCAGCTTTGTCACGCTGGCCACGTGACCCGGAAGTGTCTCCGGACAGCGCTGGCCCCCGGCCTCTTAAGTGAGATGGGCGCACAATCCTAGAGTCTGTCAAGACTGGCCCGTACGGGCAGGGGTATCTTTACCATTTTATCAGACACTGGAGACCTGCTGGTGGTCTTAATCTCAAGAGTTGGGCAACTTTAGAGAACACATACATACAGTAAAGCCTTTGGTTAGGTGGACAGTATTAGGATTCATTTCCACATGATAAACTAACTCTGTGGGGAAATCCTACTTTATACTTTTATTTTTTTATAAATGAAATGCTTCTAATATTTTTTAATACAATCTCTCACACTCAGCAGCCTTCCACAGCAGGGAATCCTCCACCCCGTTACAGGAAGGGAAGATTGCGGAAGCCGGGCTCCGCTTTGTCCAGTGGTCAGGAGCTACCACTGTATCTAAGGTCTTCTCCAGGCATTATATATGTCACAAACATTGCTTCCCATAAAAGGATTGACATGTTTGGAATCAAAGCATGAGAAGAGCACCTGCCTAAGCCTAGTAGAGAGTTACAGTTTCCAGTTGCATAGATTGCTTTGTGCCTGGGGGAAATAATTGTGCATTGAAAATTGTACTCCCCATCTATCATTGCACCCAGCTATAAAGAAAAAGCCTGCCTTGCAACTTTTCTGAGTGACAGTTTTCATGCCAAGAAACGCTCCATGAGACACAATGAGAGAATGAATTTCCTTTGGCTAACTACAGAAAACCTGCAATACTCATACCCCAACACCTTCATAGACCTCCAGGACCCCATAGACATCCAGTAGAGACCCACCCTAGCTTCAGTCACTTTCATCTTAGAGGGGCTGACCCAGGAGCATCAAGAGAACTGGAGTGTAGCAGAAACACATCAATGCATTACTCACGCATCAACCCAGTTCAAGGGGGTTCTGGAGAAGGTGAAGGGAAAACGATCTCCAATGAATTTTGAAGATACGATTCCACTAATGAGATGGTTTCCTGGTCTGTAAAAATTCACAGCATAATTGAAATCCCTGACCAGATTCAGTGAGCATTTTGCCTTCTGCTGCATCCCGCAGATTAAAAGAGGGAGCAACAAGAGCTGTGCTATCATTCTGAATCCACCTGCTACACTTCCCTTCTGACTGTTCCTCTCAATTTCATAACCAGCTAATCAGAAGAAGCCTAAACTCTTGCAAAGACATGTCCAGCTCTGGCTTCAGAGACAAAGAGGAAAGGATACAGCTCAGCGGTAGATCATTGGCTTGCACCCAAAAGTGCCAGATCCAACCTCTCCTAACTGTTCCAGGTAGGGCTGAGGATGTTCTCTACTTGGAGAGCTGCTTCCAGTCAGTAGATACTACTAAGCTAGAAGGCAGCTTCCTATGCTCCGATTAAGCTTCACAAGGACTTATCTCCTGCACCCTATCACCTGAACTCTATATTGACTGCAATGACTCGTTGTGGCACACAATACATTTTATACATCAAACTTTTCAGGCACGGTGGAGTAAATAACCTCCTGCTGCTCTTGATTGTGATGTTTGTGTCATTGTTCCCAAAGGCAGCATTTGAAGGGTGTGCAAGAGGGATAAGAATAGATCACTGTGGTTCTGATAATTGTAAGGGGAAGAAAGGTCTCCTCTTGGAGCAGGTGCAGAGCAGGAGAAAAACATGTTGACTCAAGAGACTGACATGGTTGAAGGAGGGGAAAAGTTGAGTTTGGCTGAACGTGATGGGCATCAAAAGAGCCCTGAAACTGGATCAGGTGAAGGGCCCATAAAGTCCAGCATCCTCTTCTCAAAATGGACAGCCAGTTGCCCAATGGGAAGGCCACAAGGAAGGGGTCAGTGCAGCAGCCCTTTCCCTACATGTGATGCCCAAGAACTGGCACTCAGGGTCTTCCTGCCTCAGACAATGGAGGGAGGACATATTCATAAGGGCTAGTACTTGTTTATAGCCTTATCCACCTCCATGACATGGCCTAAATCTCTATTTTTATTTTAAACAAAATTCGCATACCACTTTTTTGTAGATAGAGGGGCCACTAATATGGTGTCCTCCAGATTTTCTTTGATTATAGCTCCCAGCAGACGCATCTTGTAATTTATTTTTCCTCTCATCATTTATATTAACCAATAGTTTTATCTTTATTAATCCTAAGACCTGCTACCTCACCAAAAACTTTTTATCTCTTCTGATATTTTCGGAATTGACTCTATTGGTTCTTTGACAGAGTGGCTGGGGAAACTCAGCCAGATGGGTGGGGTATAAATAGTAAATTATTATTATTATTATTATTATTATTATTATTATTATTATTATTATTATATTTCACCACATCATCTGCAAATGCTTTTAATTTATATTGCCTCTGTCCCACTCTTACTTACAGACTCCTTGTTAAAACTGTGTTTATGCAAGACAATCTTATTCGGCTACGAGGGATCGCCAAAAAAGAAGATACCTTTAATGTCTTGATTACATCTTATTCTTTGCGCCAATACTTCTAAAACTATTATAAACAACAAAGATGAGAATGGGCAGCCTTATTTTGTTCCTTTAGCTATTTCACAATTCTCAGTCAGGGCATTATTTACTATCAACTTAGCTGACTGGTTAGTATATGTTACCTTGACTCCTTTTACGAAAGTGTTTCCACAACTCATATATTCTAAAACGTTAAATTTACTGAATCTGAAGCAGCCGATAAATCTTTTTTTGTTCTCTCACAGTTTCCTATATTCTTATAAAGCTGGTTTTGTGTGGATATACATAGTTCTGTATAGCATAACTCAAAAGCTTAGCAATTACAGAGCGTGATCCCGGTGGGTGTCATCGTGGCTGCCTCCCTGCCCGCGCTGGGCGCCACTGCCCCATGGGCAGTGTGCCACGCCCCCAGGACGCACACCACACCACACCCCCAGGACGCGTGCCAGCCCCATCCCAGCCTGCTCTCCGCCCCCCACCCCTGGTGCCGGAGCATGAAGCGCCGCCACTGACCTGCTGCCCACCATGCAACATCCACCAGCCACAGAGGAAAAAATACAAATGGTAGCAAATCATCATTGTCCTTTAGTAAGGCTTATGGAATACAGTTAACAGCCAGATAATGTATAAACGTTTGCTACGAAGATATTAAGGATGCTGTCTGCCATTCGAGTTACTTCTCAAAAAGTATTTCAGGGAAGCAAGAGGCACAGGAAAAGATTCCTGAAATAATAAAGAGCTTAGAGCATGTGAGGACAGACTGGAGCATTTTTCGTTTTTCAGTAGAGAGAAGCTAGAATTAAATCAAGTTCTGAACTCCTTGGAGAAACACTACAACTCAGCACTGCCTGCTGAAAATGATGGACAATGCTTTGAATACAAACCAAAAGAAGGACAAATAATTTCACACTCTCTATATTTTTATTTATTTCTTTAAGATTTTTCACTTGCTCTTTGCCATAAAGCCCCAGGATGGATTACAATATATAATTTAAAAAACCAACAATAAAATGTTACAATAATTAAACAATTAGAACCACTCCAAAGAGAACAGAATAGTATGACATATGGAAGTTTGAAATAAGTAATTATTGTGCTGTGGGAAAAGAAGCGAAATAAAAAGCCACAGGCCTTGGATCCCATCGAAATATGAATATGAATATTATTTATTTGTGTAGCTGAAGCCATTACAAGAGACAAAAAATGAAAACAGAATAAAATGCATTACACAGTTATAATAAATATTTAAACCAGGAATTCTGTCAGGGAAGGGTTTGCTCCTGTGAATAATCTAACTTTTCTCCTTAATATTGCCACTCTGAAGGCAAAACAGGCCGTTTTTCAGTGATGGAGGGGAGATCTGATGCCTAAGAAAAAATTAACACAACTATATTTATTCCGGGGTATTTCCAGATTCTTTTTTCTTTATTTCTTTCATTTTAGAAATACCCGTATTTCTGCACCATAACTGATTTGTAGAATGGATCCTACCCAGAAATGGTTTTTGTCCCAACAGGAAGCCATGTTCTGGTCCAGATTCTGCTGTAGGAAGTACTTATTAGTAAGTATTTTAGTAAGTATTTCACTTACTACTAAGAGGTAGAGCACAGCTCCTCCCCCACCCAATCCAGGCCAATTTGGGGCAAAGCCTCCTGGATCTACCCCCAAATTAAGGCTAATAAAATATATGGTTGAGAAGGTGACAGGGGAAGGAGATACTCTGTCGGCTTCCAACAACTGAACAAGAGAGTTCAATTCTGCAGGGGACTGCTTCGAACTATTTATTAGAGTTCCGCCCTATTACAGATCCAATGTTGTCTTTAGTGTTTTGTCGTCAGGTGCTCCTTCATGTTCAGATCAGGCCTCAGTAAAATAATGTAGCACTTGGGCATGAAGATGCAGCCCAGGAGCCCAGCACAGGAGACTAAGATGGAGAAGACCTGCACGGCTACCATGTATTTCCCCTTGGTGCTCAGGTAGGTGGGCACAAAGGACACCCAAACACTGCAGAAGACCAGCATGCTGAAGGTGATCAGCTTGGCTTCATTGAAGGCCCCAGGAAGCTTCCTGGCTAGGAAAGCCACTGTGAAGCAGATGGCAGCCAGGAACCCCAGGTAGCCAAGGGCACTGTAAAACATGGCAACAGAGCCTTCGTTGCATTGGACAATGATTTCTCCAAGCTGGGAGCTCATGTCAAATTCTGGGAATGGAGGAGAGATCCCTAGCCAGATGGAACAGATGACAAGTTGGACACTGGAGCAGGAAATGACAATGGAGTGGGCCAAACTCTTCCCCAGCCATCTCCTCACCCTGTTCCCTGGTTTAGTGGCCAGGAAGGCCAGCACCACAGTGATGGTTTTTGCCAAGACAGAAGAGACAGCAACTGAGAAGATGAGGTTGAAGGTTGTCTGGCGGAGAAGGCAAGTCACTTTCCTTGGCCGTCCAATGAAGAGGAAGGAGGACAAAAATGAGAGAAGGAGGGAGATGAGGAGGATGTAGGTGAGGTCCCGATTGTTGGCTTTGACTATTGGAGTTTCATTGTATTTAATGAAGGTTGCCAGCACAAAGCCTGTGGTTAAGGATAAGAAGAGAGCAAGGCAAGCCAAGAGGATCCCCCAATACTCTTTGTAGTCTAGGAAGTTGATAATTTTGGGAATACATTGAACTTGGTCCTTGTTTGGATGCTGATCTTCTGAACATTTGGTGCAGTGCGTTGCATCTGAGAATGAGAAAAAGAGTGGCTTTAGTATTCCTTGCATCCATAACCACGTAGCTTCTAATACTTCTTGGGGGCGGGTACTGATCTTCTGGAGGTTAGGAAATAACAATGTGAAAGATTTAGTTTTATTTGTGTATGGAGTGGTACCTCTGGATACACATTCCTCTGGTTGTGTATCCTTCGAGTTACGCACGCGGTAAACCAGGAAATATTTTTCTGGGTTTCGCCGCGCACGCATGTGCAGAAGCGCTCACCGCACTGCGCGCATGCGCAGAACAGGCACCTCCGGCTGCAAATTCCTCGGGATCCAACCGGAGCTCCGGAACGGATCCAGTGCCAACTAGCGGTACGACTGTATATTTAGTTTCCACTGTTGCACCCCTCCTTTCCTCCAAGGACATAGAGCTGACACACAAGATTTTTCTCACTTTTCATCCCCTTGGGGTGTAGATAAAGCTAGATTCAGCCCTAGATCCTTGTTAAGAAATTGCCTTGTTAAGATGTCTAGATTCAGCCCTAGATCCTTGTTAAGAAATTGCTCTCAGATCTCAACAGAAAATGTATCTGAGTGAATCTTCACCCTCTTTCTATTCCCCTAAGAAATGGCCTCTCTCTTGGAGTCACCCACCTTCCTGAGTGGAGATGGTCCCTTCCGCACACGGAGAACAAACATAGCAGCAAACCGGCTCCCCTTCTTGGATCACCTTAAAATATCCAGGGTGACAGCTTTCGGTGCATCTGGAGCAAGGCACAGTCTAAGCACAAAGAGAGGAAGGTGCATCAAGGGGACAATTTCTCTCTATGGAATTGGTTGATAGAGTCTGGAATGGGCCCAACAGCATCTCATGGACCACTACCCTGCCAGGACCTCTGGCATGTTCCTCAAAAAACTTATGTGGTGTGTTTCCTTGCTTGCTTCAACATTCATTGTTCCTCTTTTCTATTCCTATACATGGTGTCACTGTCAACCTCAAATTTCCAGATTTCAAAATGGAATGTGGATATTCCATGTCCACTTCATGGATATGGGGCTCAAGGTATGAGGGGGACACCCTTGTATGCCAGCTCCCACCCCTGCACTGGGCAAAGGACTGCAGTCCAAGTCCTGTGTGAATTATTCCACAAATTAATGTATATCAACAGATGCCATATAGAAAAAGTTTCCCCCTACCTTGTTAAACCTCTGGGGCCACAAAATAGCATCCGGGTTGATAGTGAACTTTGTGTCAATGGATGTCTCTCTCTCTATACTCCCAACTTTCACTCTGGCATGAGACTTGTTGGGAAACACCACCCAGTTCACAAGGTCATAGTTGCCTGGCAGCTCCCCGTTCTCATCCAAATGCATTCCACCCATGGAGGTATTTGAAAACTGGGTTGCTCTTAAGAAGGGGTGAAGCTGGAATGAAAGTTGCTGGGAGTCACAGGCAGGCAGAGTCCTTTTGTTATGTGAATGGTGCCGAAGACCCCCTGGGTGGGTTACATTGACCCCCAGTGGGAACCATTGACCTAGATCAGTTTGAGAGCCAGTCATTCCATCCCAGTGTACATAGAAGAAGAAGAAGAATAGGAGGAGGAGGAGGAGTTTGGATTTTATATCCCGCTTTATCACTACCCTAGGGAGTCTCAAAGTGGCCAACAATCTCCTTTCCCTTCCTCCCCCACAACAAACACTCTTTGAGGTGAGTGGGGCTGAGAGACTTCAGAGAAGGGGTGAAGTGTGACTAGCCCAAGGTCACCCAGCGGCTGCATGTGGAAAAGCGGGGATGAGAACCTGGTTCATCAGATTACAAGCCTACCTCTCTTAACCGCTACACTACACTGGCTCTCATCTTAGTGGAATGAAACATTGTAGAAGAACAGAAACAGTGCCAATTGTGACAATCACTGTTTCATTGCACCCCTGGTGCTAATTTCTGCACATAGACACAAAGTTAGAAATTTCCTATTATTTAATATCTTTGCTTTCAATAAGCATTTCCAGCACGTGGGAAAGGTCCCTGCTATGGCTATTCTTTTTGTCTTCTGTTTTATCCTATACACAGTTGGTTGGTATTGTTTTGAAACTTTCAGCATTTTTAATAATTGAAACTTTCAGCATTTTTAATAATTCTGTTCTGTTGATATATTATAAACCTACCAGTGTACACACACAAAAAAATAATAATAATAAAGGGCAGTATATAAACATTGAAATAGAAAAAGCTCAATGAGTGTACATCTCAGCATCATGGGGAAGACCTGTGTGACCAGAAGGCTTGTGTTCCTGCTCCGTCCGTGTTGCAGCTGCTCAGTGAAGGCCACCAGAGACAGAGGAGGAGATGAGGACACACCAAGTGGGTCTCTCTCAGAGCCCTAAGGAGTAACCACTGGAAAATGAGAGGATCTTCTTCTGACATACCCATGATGGGCAGAAATATTAATCTGCACAAGAACCTCATCAATTGGATTTGCCTCAGGAAAGGACAAATTCTTTGTTCTGCTACTAGATTTTATTCCGCAGTCGGGAAGATGGATTGAAGTTTGCAAAAAGGTGAAAGGAAATACCTGCCATGGCTGTAGACTTTGACATCCCAAACTGTCTGTCCCACTCATCCTCGGCATCCGTTTTGACCTTGATGAACATGCAGCATGTAAAGCGTGTGCCACAGCTTGGACATGGAAGTAAGTGCTGTAGCTGTCTTGGGACAGGGATCTCTCCAGCTCTTCCCTGGGCAGAGGCTCCAGCTTCTCCTTCTCGGTGCATTTTGTCCGACCTTTCACAGACAAGGTATGCTTCGCATATAAGCAATAAAATGCTTTCCTCCAAAACCAATAAAGGAGATATGAAGATGGTGTATAGTAATCACGTTTGGTCAGTTTTTTGGTGTTCATTACAAAGGAAAAGGAACCATGGATGGGATGGGAAAACTCTGGACCCAAAAGTAAATTATAGTTGATGTCATGAAAATCTGTTGTGATCCAAACTCTTGCCTCAGCTTCTTTATGGTATCTTTGTTGTAGGGCCATGACTGGTATCCATCCTGTGTAAGTGTTCTCATAGTATAGAAATACATTGACTTGTCTCCATATCATAACTGGCACATTTGGCACAAGTGATCGATATGGATTGCTTTCTGATAGCCTATGTGTGAAGGCAACACAGATTCCACGGAGGATCATCTGAGATGTCAAGGCACCCACAAACCTTTCTCCATTCTCATTGTCTGGAGCAAAGAGGCCAACCCACGTCCATCCGAAATGCAGGAGCAGCTTGATAATCCCCTGGGACTGAGTATCTTCTTTGGGGAGCATCCGGTAGACAAAAGGGAACTGGGATTTATCATCCAGAGTCTGAGCATTAAAGCCATAACTGATCTAGTGAGGGAAGGGAGAGATTAGTGATTTGTTTTGGTCTCAGGGTAAAAATCTTGACTCCTCTGAACAAAAATTGGGTTTTATGCCCTCCTTCATACCTGTGGAATTTTGTAGATGCCTGACATGGTCGAAATCTGTTTTGAGATTACAGAATTGGTCCCTTCAAGAACACCCAGCAGGTTATTATTTCCTTTTCCACAGGTATAGTTTGGAATGTTGCTTTCCCCACCCGAAAGCAGGTCTAGCATGACATCGGAAGTCATCCTTGCATCGAAAAAGTTCTCATAGAGGTTGTAGCCCAGGGTGATGTTGGGTAAGAGCCCAGGGTCCCCATTGATCTCCTGCATGGTGAACAGGAAGGATAAGATGTGCCAGTAGCGTCTATCTGACACACTGCAATAAACAGATTAATAAAAACAATGTGAAACTGCTCTTCACCATTTAATGAAAATAACTATGATATGATCACCAAAGGGCAGCTTGTAGGTTTGTAGTGAGGGGTGAGAAGAGACATATCCTTGTTTCAAGTTGAAAATCAATTTCCCGCTTCAGAATAAAAATGGTGAGGTGTACTCTCTTCATTGAAGCAGCAGAAAAACACACAACTTTCAAAAATCAAAACTGAATGAAGACATTCTTTTTTGAAGGTTCGTGAAATGTAGGGACCTTGTTGCCAAGGTTGCAGTCGCTTTGGGGGTCTCGTTGTCTTCTTGCATAGATGCCCAGTTGCTGAAATGGAGAGCTCAGCCTACAAGTTTATCCCCACCACCATATCCAGTCATGGCATATACCGGTACTTCCCTCAACTCAATGCATCCTTTTAATCCCTGATCAGATTCCTTTGAGCAAGCAACAAAGCAGGGATGACAAAGGGAAACAGGACAGGTATGTTATAAACCTGTGGCCCTCCAAATGTTGCAGGACTCCAATTCCCACCAGCCCCCCCCCCCGGCAGCATAGCCAGTGACCAGGAGTCAGGGAGATGAAGTCCAGCAACATCATGATGGTCCCAGTCATGAAATAGGGGCAATTTCCCTAGTAAGTAGGGAGTGGAATTCTCTCTCTCTCTCTCTCTCTCTCTCTCTCTCTCTCTCTCTCTCTCGTGTGTGTGTAAAGAAGCATAAGAGACACCAGAATACAGTTACTTACTCATCAAACCTAGTTAATGGGGGCTGAGAAAAGATATATGGAAATTGATCGAAAAATTGTTTTGGAGAGATGACCCCACTAACGACGAAGTCTCCAGGCCGAAAGAAATTCTGCGCTCCATTTTCTTCCCTGATCAGATTCAGATGGCATTTTGCCTTGTGGTTTCCAAAGACCCCATGAGGCATCAATAGCAGCAGCAGAAGTAGCAACAGCAGGGATACCATTCTGGCTGTAGCTCCTGCACCTCTCCTGTGAGCTTGTGCAAGGGAATCTCATGCAAGACCAAAGCTGCAGCGTCATCACCCATGGAGCTAGTGGTCACTGGTGACTTCAGAGCTTTTAAGGATCACACACACACATCTCCCCCACTTACACCTGCTCTAAATCTTGACTCACTCTGCCTCCGACAGAGATATTATTCCCCCAGGAACGATGCAATGAGTAACCTCATGTCAGCCTTGATTCTGAAGCCTGGGCAACGTCCAGAAATCTCTCTTGGGCTTCGGCTATAGAAAATCACCATGATTTCTGTAATTACAACAGGAAGAAAGCTCCTCTCTGCAACATCCTGGAGCCGTTGTGTGATTTGATGGGAAGTGACAGAGCTGGAGAAAAACATGTTTGTGAGGGATAGCAAATGCAACTCTGTGTCTGACATCAGCCATGTGTTTGTGTGTGTGATAGAGAGTTTGGCCTGAACTTTTCTGACAATAGTATTAGAAGAGCCCGACAACAGTTCCCTTTTTTTTAACAGTTAAGATCAGTGGAATGGTCTCCCTTGTGGGAAGGGTGTGGATTCCCCTTCCTTTGAGGTTTTTAAGGAGAGGTTGAATGGCCATCTGTCATGGATGCTTGAGCTGAGGTTCCTGCATTGCAGGGACTTGGACTAGATGACGTTTGGGGTCTCCTTCCAACCCTACAATTCTATGATTTACACATATATATGCTGTGGGTTAAACCACAGAGCCTAGGACTTGCTGATCAAAAGGTCAGCGGTTCGAATCCCCGCGATGGGGTGAGCTCCTGTTGCTCGGTCCCAGCTCCTGCCAACCTAGCAGTTTGAAAGCACGTCAAAGTGCAAGTAGATGAATAGGTACCTCTCCGGCGGGAAGGTAAACGGTGTTTCCGTGCACTGCTCTGGTGCACCAGAAGTGGCTTAGTCATGCTGGCCACATGACCCGGAAGCTGTACGCTGGCTCCCTCGGCCAATAAAGCAAGATGAACGCAGCAACCCCAGAGTTGGCCACGACTGGACCTAATGGTCAGGGGTCCCTTTACCTTTAGCTTTTACATACACCTGAGTCCAGGTGGAGAGAGAGTCCAAAGCTTTCGCATGACACAAGGCTGTTAGGATTTTTATCCACCCGTGCTGCTCCAGTATGTAGCACTATGTTTGTTTATATCATGTGTCTGAGCGTCAGACAGGAAGTCTCAGCACTGTTGGAAGTTTAGTTTCACTTCTGTGTGTGATGCTGTTCTGTACTGCTGCTGAGAGAGCACAGACATGCTGATGGATTCTTTGTATATAGACTGTAAAATAAAGTAGTTTTATGCTACTAATTGACTCTTTCTTCTGCTACGAGATGCCAGAAGACAAGTGTGCTCCTCTCAGGAGGGAGGGGTCGCTTACTGCCAGTCTCCCTGGACTGAGGGAGATTTACAGCCAGAGAGTGACCATCGGAGAGACGCCCCGGCGTCTTGGGAAGTTGGCGGCCTCCAGACACCAACCGCCAAGCTCTGGCCCTCAACTGCCTCCTCACATTCAACCTTTGCTTTCAAACTCCCAGCCAATCATCACTCGCCACCAACATTCCGATTCCCTCTCCCAGGGCCGGCCCACCTATGGGGCAAGAGGCTGCAACCGCTTCAAGTGGCAGGATCCGCAGGGGCAGCAGATCTGGCCTCCAAGGGATGCACCGCCTGCTGCTCCTGCCACAGTGGCAACAACAGCTGAGGCATTGCCCCTTCGAAGCCAGATCTGCCCCTTCCATGGCATCCTGCCCATGCTGCCTCTTGGTGAACAGGAGCGGCTGCTGTTCTCCCTCCCCATCGTTCCCAATGTAGCTCTTTGTTCCCCCCTTGTTTCCAACATAGATCTTCACTCACCCAGTCTTCCTTGGCAGGTGGGCACCATTTTGTGGTTCTCCTCAGGTGCCAAAATGTCTTGGGCCGGCCTCTGTGACTGATCCTTAAGGAGGCTGTGCTTGTATAAATAAAGGCCCACTTTCCCACTTAAATCCTTGGTCTGCTGGCGTTCCTCTGCGGAATCAGGAGATTCATTTGGGAGACCATGAAGGGAGAGGAAATAAAACCCTACCGAGGAAATAGGGGTGATGTATTTGAAGGCTTTATTAACCCAACCTACAAAAAAACCACCATAAAATAACACCCACTCAGGTTAGGAAGCTATCGGATTATTAGATCGATAGATACAGGCAAGCTCTAACACTTACACGGGTTTCTCGGTTAGGAGAAGGCAGGCAGTTTTAATTAAGAGTAGAAATCCAGTAAATGAGAAAAGCATCACAGGAAGACAAGACGGCAAGTTTCCAGCAGGGTCCACAGCATGCCAAAAATGACAAGAGAGCGCTTTCCTTCCCCGTAGAAGAGGTCAGGTGTTTTTGAATAGCCTGCCCACCCCATGTAAAAAATAATGACGATCAAGTGTCCTCGGTTTTCTAAATATTCTCATCACGCTCAACACAAAAGCTTTGACATCCTTACGCGATGGAACATGCACAGGGACCGATTCTGAGCGTTTTGCTCCATCTCCAAGAAATTAACCAAAAAGATGCACCTGTAGCAAACGATGGAAGTGCAAGGTTTTGAAGTGGAAGATCCACCGGGTCTGATGGCACATGAACCCAAAAGCCTTTGAGCTTTGCCAGTTATCTGAGGTTTTCATGGCTGCCTTCCCAGGACTTCCGGGGTTCCTCCTAGCCACAAAGTCCTCATTGAGAAGGCGCACTGAGAAACCCCCAGGGTAAAAGCGAGGGCTGCAACAGAGTGCTTCCACCCAGGGCTCCAGCCAGCCACGAAGTCCTGCCCTTTCCCAGGTCACTCCATTCCCTATCCCCTCTGCTCCAACATTCAGCACTGAATCGCAGGACCAAAATTTAGATGTTTCAGGTCCTCCCAACCCCACTACTATCCATGGCCCCAAATGGTGTGTTGTGCGTTTCCCAAAGAGGAGGGTGGGGTTATGGGCAAGGGAGTGGTGGTGGGGCACTGGAGGTATAAATGACTGACGACGTTTAAAAGCTGGTATCACTGAACCTAAAGAGTTTTAACTGGCTTCTGTATAAATGTGCTGTAAATTGCTACTGTTTGGAAATTTAATTGCGTCCTTAGCTGCAAATTTTGGTGTTCCCTCAAGCCAGCTGATCCACTCCCCCCCCCCCAAGAAAAAAAGGGTACCATTTTTACTTTACAAGGATCCATGCTATGAGGATCCTGTACATGCAGAGCTCCTTCAAGGCCGTGTTTTCTTATTGGGGGTGGGCTGGGGAAGGGGTGCATTTGTGGCATGAAAATGCATGAGATTTCCACAGGAGACTACAGGAGGTGCCTCAACAGGAAGCAATGTAGGGATCCAGGAAATTGCAGGCTTAACAGCTGCTCTGGGTAAATTGATGGAAAGCATTAATAAAGATAGAACAACCAAACGTATTAGAAGAACAAGTCTTGCTGTAGAAGTGCCAGCATGGCTTCTGCTATTGAAATAGTTCTTTGAAGAGTCCAGCAAGTAGATACAGAGAAGGGGATGATCCAGCTGACATTGTGTAGCTCGGTTTTGTGAAAATGTCCAGGACTCCCTGCACCTCTGCCCCCGAAGGTATTCACTTCCTTGGTGCGGTGACGAAGCAACGTAAATGAAAAACGATGGCAAAATAAATGCCCCCATGTGGCAAAGCAGGTAAGAAAGGGGATCCATCCTTGCGGTGATGGATACTCACACTGAAACCAGGAGGCAAACAGGATGGGATCAAAGAACAGCAGCCTCCACCTTTTTCACACCTTGGACCCACCTTTCACCAAAGAAGGATCCATTTCTTAATTTTGTGCGGTGCTCGTGCCGCTGTAGTGACCCACCCTGAGACCGAGACACAACCTGGTAAGAGGGTAAAAGAACTTCCTCATGCAGCGCACAGTTAAACTACGGAACTCCCTGCCACCGGAGGCAGGAACGGCCACCAACTTGGATGGTTTTAAAAGAGGATTAGACAAATTTATGAAGGAGGAGTGGGCTATGGATGGCTCTGCCCTGCCTGCACAGCTTCTGAATACCAGTTTCTGGAAACCACAGGAGGGGAATGTTGCTCTTGTGCTTGCGGGTTTTCTATGGGCCCCCTATTGGCCCCTGTGAGAACAGGAAGCTGGACTAGATGGTCCATTGGCCTAATCCAGAAGACTCTCCTTAGGTTTTTATGTTAAGATGAAATACCAGACAACATGGAGCCTCTGAGGGCAGCTGATTTCTCAACCCCACACATTATCTAGAGGACAGTTTGCAAGCTGGTTGGGTCCACTGGCCCTGTTGTTGGGCCTGACAGGCTAAGAAAGCTAATCTAATTACAGTGGTACCTCGGGTTAAGTACTTAATTCGTTCCAGAGGTCCGTTCTTAACCTGAAACTGTTCTTAATCTGAGGTACCACTTTAGCTAATGGGGCCTCCCACTGCTGCCGCCCTGCTGCTGCACGATTTCTGTTCTCATCCTGAAGCAAAGTTCTTAATCCCGAGGTACTATTTCTGGGTTAGCGGAGTCCGTAACCTGAAGCGTATGTAACCCGAGGTACCACTGTATTCATATATTTCTTCTTGGAAGGTGGTAGACTCTCCTTCACTGGAGGTGTTTAAAAGGAGTCTGGGATGCCACCTGTCAGGGGTCCTTTTGCTGTGATTCCTGCACGGCAGGGGGTTGGACTATCTCTATGAGTCTATGACCACCAGAGACACAAGTCATTTAAATCGTAGGACCAATGCACCATCTCATGTTCTGAGCGTTTCTAAAATTTCCCCAGAGTTTCTCCCGTTTTAAAAAAATTACCACTGATCTATGGTTTCTCTTCCGGCACAAGTTCGACACACTGAACATTTAGGTGGTGCTTCAAGTGATAAGCGAGGCTGTTGCTTCGGCTGAAGCTTTTCCCGCACTCGGAGCACTGGTACGGTTTTTCCCCCGTGTGGGTCCTCTGGTGCGAGGTGAGGTTGATCCGCTGGCTGAAGCCCTTCCCGCACTCCGAGCACTTGTAGGGCTTCTCCCCGGTGTGGATGGTGCGGTGCAGAGTCAGGCTCACCCTCTGACTGAAGCTCTTCCCGCACTCGGCGCACGGGTACGGCCTCTCCCCGTGTGGACCGTCCGGTGGCGGGTGAGGTTGATCTTCTGGCGGAAGCTCTTCCCGCAGTCCAGGCATTTGTACGGCTTCTCCCCGGTGTGGACCCTCTGGTGCTTGTACAGCGTGGAGCTCTCGCTGAAGCGCCTCCCGCACTCGGAGCACTCGAACGGCTTTTTCGCCCGTGTGGATCCTTTGGTGCCTCAGGCGGCTGTTGCTGCACCGGAAGCTCTTCCCGCACACCGTGCAGATCCACCACTCCTCCCCTGTGTGGACTCGCTGGTGCCGAGTGAGGTGGTACCTCTGGCTGAAGCTCTTCCCGCAAACCGAACAGATCCACCACTTCTCGCCCGTGTGGACTCTCTGGTGCCTGGTGAGGCTGTAGCGCCGGTTGAAGACCTTTCCGCACTCGGAGCATTCCAGGAGGGTCTCCCGCTTGTTGATCCTCTGATGCCTTCGGACGCTGGGCTTGCTCGCCATGCTTTCCACGCACAAGGGAGGGAGCGCCTGCCTTTCGTTCCCATCCCAATGTTTTTCTTGCGTCGGGGCTTCGTGGAAGTTGGTTCCTTCAAGCAAGACACCCTCCACCTTGCAAATCGGTTCTCGCGGCTCCAAGTCACTTCTCTGCTGTTTGGCAACGATCCCGCTCTCCATTGCTTCACCTGAAGGGAGAAAGAGGAAAATGAACCTCACACCACCAAGCAAAAGCCCAACTCACTTCTACAGTGGTATATTGGTAGTCAAACAGTTTAGTTGTCGAACAAATCAGCTCCCGAATGCCACAAACCCAGAAGTGAGTGTTTGCGAATGTTCTTTGGAAGCCGAACGTCCGACACAGCTTCCATGGTTTCTGATTAAGTGCAGGAAGCTCCTCCAGCCAATCAGAAGCCACACCTTGGTTTTCAAACCATTCCAGGAGTCGAACAGACTCCCAGAATTGATTAAATTTGAGAACCTAGGTCCCACTGTATATCCCAGTTATATCATAACTTTTTTATATAAAACTGTGATGCGACTACATTTGGAGTATTGTGTACAGTTCTGGTTGCCACACCTCGGAAAGGATATTGTAGAGCTGGAAAAGTTTCAGAAAAGGGCAAGGGGATGGAGCGACTTCCCTTTAAGGGAATGTTACAGCACGTGGGACTTTTTAGTTTAGAGAGAAGATGAGTAAGAGGCGATATAGGAGAAGCAGATATGGAGGAAATGGGAAGAAAAGCTTTTCTTCCATTCTTACAACACTGTGGGCAAATTAAATCTGCATACCGCTCTTTATCGGAAGATACAAGAGTGGTTCACAACAGAAAAATACAAAATGAGAACACAGAGTACATAAGGAAACAAAAACAAAACGAAGAGCTCCCCTCCTACAAACACATTTTAAAAGTCATAGCATGTTAATCTGCCAAACACCTGATTGGAGAGAAATGCTTTTCGCCTGGCGCCTAAAGACATGTAATGAAGGTGCCAGGCAAGCCTCCCTGAGGAGAGCATTCCGCAACAGGGAGCCACTGCAGAAAAGGCCCCGTTCTCATTTTGCCACCCTCCAGGCCTCACATGGAGATGGTACCCGAATAAGTGCCTCCAGAGGATGATGATCACAGGGTCCAGGTTGGTTCATAACTATGGGCCTAACCCCACACAGGAGGCAGTGATGGCCTCCAACCTAGATGGCTTAGAAAGAGACAATGGACAATGCCATGGAGGAGAGCTCCAGCTATCAATGGCTACTAGCCATGATGGATCTGTTCTGTCTCCCATCAGAGGCAGCAATGCTTCTGAGTACCAGTTACTGGAAACCACAGGAGGGAAGAGTTGCCCTTGTGTTCGTGTCCTGCTTGCAGGTTTCCCATAATAAGCATCTGGTTGGCCACTGTGAGAACAGGACGCTGGATTCAATGGTCTTCCAGCCTGATCCAGCTCTTCTTACGTTCTTAAGTCTGGATAACTGGTCCCTTGCCTGCTTTGGGATGGAACTGTACCCCCACTTATCACCCGAGGCCCAGTGGCTAAGAGTGCCTTGCACCAGCTTCAGCGGATGGGACAGCCACAGCCGTTTCTTGACCAGGATAGCTTGACCTCTGTGACCCATCACTGCATAGCTTCTGTTAACAGGGGGAAAGGTGAGCCTTACCCAGAGAGACCAAGTTCCCATAATTCTCCACCATGACCTCCCACTGCAGGGATCTTTGGTCTGGATGCAGCAGAGCCCACTCCTCCTCTGTGAAGTACACGGCCACTTCCTCAAAGGTCACCGGGCCCTGGAAAGAAGAGGAAAAGAAAATGCTCATCACAGCTAATGGAACAATTAAAAAGAGAGAGCTGTGATTCCTACGTACCCAGGCTGAGACCCTACCTGCCTGCATACTTTCTCGCCAGAGTGGTGAATGCTCTAGTTATCTCCCGCTTGGGCTACCACAATGCGCTCTACGTGGGGCTACATTTGAAGGCAACCCAGAAATTACAAATGATCCAGAATGCGGCAGCTAGACTGGTGACTGGGAGTGGCCACAGAGACCACAAAACACTGGTCTTGGAAGACCTACATTGGCTCCCAGTACGTTTCTGAGCACAATTCAATTTGTTGGTGCTGACCTTTAAAGCCCTAAACAGCCTCAGCCCGGTATACCTGAAGGAGCGTCTCCACCTCCATCGTTCAGCACGGATACTGAGGTCCAGCTCCAAGGGCCTTTTGGTGATTCCCTCCCTGCGAGAAGCGAGATTACAGGGAACCAGGCAGAGGGCCTTCTCAGTAGTGGTGTCAGCCCTGTGGAACACCCTCCCATCAGATGTCAAGGAAATTAACAACTATCTGACTTTCAGAAGACATCTGAAGGCCGCCCTGTTTAGGGAAGTTTTTAATGTTTGATATTTTATCGTGATTTTAATATTCTGTTGGGAGAAGAAGAAGAAGAAGAAGAAGAAGAA
Source organism: Podarcis muralis (assembly GCF_004329235.1). Lineage (NCBI taxonomy): Eukaryota > Metazoa > Chordata > Lepidosauria > Squamata > Lacertidae > Podarcis > Podarcis muralis. The sequence continues at coordinate 127,485,145 of NC_041313.1, read as the reverse complement.
GAAGAAGAAGAAGAAGAGGCGGGATTTGGATATACCCGCTGTGGTAAAAGCCTCAGCGCCTAGGCTTGCGATCGAAAGGTCGGTGGTTCGAATCCCGCGGCGGGGTGCGCTCCCGTTGCTCGGTCCCAGCGCCTGCCAACCTAGCAGTTCGAAAGCACCCCCGGGTGCAAGTAGACTAAATAGGGATCGCTTATTGGCGGGAAGGTAAACGGCGTTTCCGTGTGCAGCTCTGGCTCGCCAGAGACAGCGATGTCACGCTGGCCACGTGACCCGGAAGTGTCTCCGGACAGCGCTGGCCCCCGGCCTCTTAAGTGAGATGGGCGCACAACCCCAGAGTCTGTCAAGACTGGCCCATACGGGCAGGGGTACCTTTACCTTTACCTTTTATTACTACCCGAAGGAGTCTCAAAGCGGCTAACAATCTCCTTTCCCTTCCTCCCCCACAACAAACACTCTGTGAGGTGAGTGAGCTGAGAGACTTCAAAGAAGTATGACTGGCCCAAGGTCACCCAGCAGCTGCATGTGGAGGAGCGGGGAATCGAACCCGGTTCACTAGATTACGAGTCCACTGCTCTTAAACCACTACACCACACTGGCTGGGAAACCCAGCCAGATGGACGGGCTATAAATAATAATTGATGATGATGATGATGATGTTACAGGGGGCTGGACTAGATGACCCTTTGGTTCCCTTCCAACTCCACAATTCTATGATAAACCTTTGAAAGGGATGGAGGCTCTCCCTGCAGGATCCAGAGTTCCCTCAGGATGCTCAGATCCTTCCCAGCTTTGGAACATCCTTTGATAGGGGTTAAGAGACACATCCTTTCAGGCCACAGACATGTGCAGGTGATGGAGGCACCCAAGTTGACCCTCCTTCCTCAGTTCCCCAGTTCCTCCGCTCCTACCTGTCCGGGTAACTGCGCAGCAACCATTTCCGCTCCGTCACACATTAAGGAAGGGCTGAGACCATCCGCCAGAGGAGCTTGGCTACCTGTGAAGGAAGAGGAAGGAAGGAAGTGGGAAGATGCTGCACCCGCCACCTCAGTTGTTTCTCAGTCCTGAACTGCCTGGGGCTTAATTACCACATTGGCCCAAATATAAGCCACACTTTTTTCTCAAATTCAGACTGTGAAAAGTTAAAGTGTGCCCCCTCCTTCGTGTGCCCCCTCCTTGAGAGGTCTGGAGGGTGGCAACATGAGAACGGGGCCTTCTCTGCAGTGGCTCCCCGTCTGTGGAATGCTCTCCCCAGGGAAGTTCACCTGGCACCTTCATTATACACCTTTAGGCGCCAGGCAAAAACGTTCCTTTTTAACCAGGTGTTTGGTTGATCCGATTGACATCCTATGCCCTTTTAGAATGTGTGTGTTTTGTGGTGGGAGGGGGCTATTGGGTTGTTGTTTTGATTTTTAGTAGGTATTTTGTGGTTTTATATCTTGATTTTATTCTGTGAACTGCTCTGAGACCCCCGGGTGTAGGGCAGTATATAAATTCAAATAATAATAATAATAATAATAATAATAATAATAATGGTAAAGGGTAAAGGGACCCCTGATCATTACGTCTAGTCGTGACCAACTCTGGGGTTGCGGCGCTCATCTCGCTTTATTGGCCCAGGGAGCCAGCGTACAGCTTCTGGGTCATGTGGCCAGCATGACTAAGCCACTTCTGGCAAACCAGAGCAGCGCACAGAAACGCCGTTTACCTTCCCGCCGGAGCGGTACCTATTTATCTACTTGCACTTTGACATGCTTTCGAACTGCTAAGTTGGCAGGAGCTGGGACCGAGTAACGGGAGCTCACCCCGTCGCGGGGATTCGAAACGCCGACCTTCTGATCAGCAAGTCCTAGGCTCTGTGGTTTAACCCACAGCGCCACCTGCGTCCCAATAATAATAATATTACAATTATACCCAAAAAAAATTGGATTCCCACCCCGGTTTAAAAAAGGGCTGGAGACGAGGGCAAAACTCCCACCTCCCCACCCTTTCACCACTGATGGAAGGGAAACTTAAAAGTCTGCAAGTTTCCCATTGGGGCATCGGGGGGGGTGTGATGCATTATGTGGGCCACTGACCTGATCTAGCAAGGCTATTCTTACATACCCACCTTCCCATTTTATCCTCACAACAACCCTGCAAAGTAGGTCTGGCTACGAGGCAGTAACTCTTCTTATGTCCTAAAAAGCAACGTCCAGATTCTAGGCAAACCCCCTCGAGAGACCAAGATCAAGCCAGAATGTGCTCCCAATTCCTCCTTACCCAGCAAGGTAGATGCATCCCCTCCAGCGTCCCCTGAAATGGCTCCCCGGAACAGCTGCCTCTTCCTGCTGGCTGGCGGGGCCTTTTCTACTTTGGGGGAAGAAGGAGCCCCTTTTCTCGCCCCTTGAACCTGAAACAAAATTTGCGGATCCTCAAGTGGGGAATGGAGAAAAGGGATTAGGAAGAGGGATTTGGATGGGAACTTCCATCCGACTGTTGGAATCAATTTTGTCATAGAGTTCCTCAGAAAACAGGTAGTGTGACCCTAAAATAAATATTTTACAAGCTTCTGTTCCACTGGAACAGCGTCGTTCAGCCCGGACACTGAGGTCCAGCTCTGAGGGCCTTCTGACAGTTCCCTAACTGCATGAAGCAAAATTACAGGGAATCAGGCAGAGGGCCTCCTCGGTAGTGGCAGCTGCCCTGTGGAATGCCCTCCCATCAGATGTCAAGGAAATAAACAACTATCTGACTTTTACAAGACACCTGGAGGCAAACTTCCCTGTTTAGGGAAGTTTTTAATGTTTGATGTTTTATCGTGTTTTAAATATTCTGTTGGGAGCTGCCCAGAGTGGCTGGGGAAACCCAGACGGTTTTATGTATGCATGCATGCATGTATGTGTGTATGTATGTATTTTTATTATACCTAACACCACCACATCTTACCTGGATATACAGAATAACCAATGTTGCTTGTGGAGGTGTAAAGCCACAAAAGCTGGGATATGGCGCATACTCTGGGCATGTCCCCAAAATCAGAAAATTCTAGGAAGATATGGCGAAGGAAACTCAAGTAATAGCTTGCCATATTTTTACCTATGAATCCCCCAATTTTTGCTATTCAGACATATTAAACAAACAACCAATAGAGAAGAGGGAATGAATGCAACACCTCTTAACTGCTTCCAGAATTATTATTTTTCTGAAATCTGGGTGGGGTAGCGGAATGAGAAGACCGTCCATGACAGAGCGGATAAAGAAAATCAGGAACACAGTGTGCATGGTTAAGCTAATGTATGCGGCAAAAACCAGAAAGGACAGAAAACAATATAATGTCTTTATCGAGAAATTGAGTCTTCTAATATAAATGTACTGGAGCAATAACATGCAGGATAAGGTGAATCCATTTGTGCTACTTGTGACATTAATTGATTGAATTTTGCTCCTATCTCGTTAATTCTAGATACCCCTTCCGCTTTTGCTTTGCATTATTTGGCCTCTGTTATTAAACTTTGCTTTCTTTTATTATAACAAATTAATGGGGCGGGCGGGGGGAAGAATTCCAGGGGATTGGACTCTGGCTCCTTCCCAACTCCCATGATTTAAAGAAAGCGCTCTCACCTGCTCCTTTTCTTCCTGCCTCTTCTCTTCTGTCTGGCTCAGGAGGAAGCCTTCTGCCAGGGCCACCGCCTGGGAGCTGGTCTCCGCTCCGCACTCCCTGACCCAGTTCTCCATCTCCGGGGGGAGGATAGTCAGGAACTGCTCCAAGACCACCAGGTCCAGCATCTGGGCCTTGGTGTGCTTTTCTGGCTTCAGCCACTGGCGGTAGAGGTGGTGGAGGCGGCTGCAGACCTCGCGGGGGCCCTTGGCCTCCTGGTAGCAAAATGCCCGGAAGTGTTGGCGCTGGACGTCTGAGCTGGCATTGCCCTCGCCCAGGATCTGCTGCACGTTCCTTTCCCAGACCTCCCCAGTGCTCCCAGTCTGGGTGACGTGGGGGTCCTTTCCTCCCCAGGGAGCTGCTGAGTCTGGCTTTTCCATCTCCCAAAGTTCCCTGAAGGAATCCAAGGATTGCCTTGCTCTGCGGAGAATTTTGTTCCCAAACCAAAGGCTGCCGGAATTTGATTGGCATTGGAGGGGAGGGTGTCGATGTCCGGCAAAGTTTGCAAGCCCCTAAGGGAAAGATGCTTTGCTAGGAGCGAAGGGTGACCCCGGCTGGGACCTGTAAAAGACGCCAGAGACTTATAAGCAGCCAAGACAAAGTCCCCCCCCATGATATTCTTGCAGAGAAGTTGGTAAAACGTAGGCTGGATGAGGTAACTGTTAGGTGGATTTGTAGCTGGTTGACTGACTGAACCCAAGAATACTCATTGGTGGTTCCTCGTCATCCTGGGGGAAAGTGACAATTGGGGCGCCGCAGGGTTCTGTCCTGGGCCCGTTGTTGTTCAACATCTTTATAAATGACTTGGACAAAGGAATTTGAGGGGAAGTTCATCAAATTTGCAGATGTCATCAAATTGGGAGAGGTAGCTATCACTGAAGAAGGCGGAATCGGGATTCAAGGTTCTTACACTTAGGCAAGAATAGCAGCTGCACAAATATGAGATTGGGGACACGAGGCTTACTAGTAATACATGTCAAAAGGATCTAGGGGTCTTTTTGGACCACAAGCTTAACGTGAGTCAACAGTGTGATGCAGCAGGGGGCGGAAAAAGTTTAATGCTATTCTAGGCTGCATCAACAGAAGTATAGTGTCCAGATCAAGGGAAGTCATAGTACCACTCTATTCTGTCTTGGTCAGACGACACCTGGAGTACTATGTACAGTTCCGGGCAGCATAATTCAAAAAGGATGTTGACAGGCAGGAACGTGTGCAGAGGAGGGAGACCATGATGATCAAGGGTCTGGAAACCGGGACTTATGAGGATTGGGGGAGCTGGGCAAGTTTAGTCTGGCTAAGAGGAGACTGAGAGGAGATATGATAGCCATCTTCAAATATCTCAAGGGCTGATGCATGGAGGATGGGGCAAGCTTATTTTCTCGTGCTCTAGTGGAACAGTCTCCCTGGGAAAGCTGTGGACTCTCCTTCACTGGAGGTTTTTAAGCAGAGGTTGGGTGGCCATCTGTCATGGATGCTGTAGCTGAGATTCCTGCATGGCAGGGGGTTGGGCCAACTCTACCAATCTATGATTCTATGGATTTAAGGGACTAGAAGTAGCAGAGGCAGTGTGGTGCACTGCTTGGCGTGTTGGGTGTGGAGGTGGGAGACCAGGGTTAAGAGGATAAGAAGAGCCTGCTGGGTCAGGCCAATGGCCTGTAAAGTCCAGCGTTCTTTTCTCATGGGGGCCAACCAAATGCCTGATAGAAACCTGCAAGCAGCATCTGAACAGAATGCTTTCCAGCAACTGGCATTCAGAAGCACTGCTGCTTCCAATTGTGAAGGGAGATCATGGCCACTGGTCCCATCACCTCCTGGCAAATAGAAGGGGAAGAAATGGAGGCAGTGAGAGATTTTACTTCCTTGGGCTCCATGATCACTGCAGATGGTGACAGCAGCCACGAAATTAAAAGACGCCTGCTTCTTGGGGAAAAAGCAATGACAAACCTAGACAGCATCTTAAAAAGCAGAGACACCACCTTGCCGACAAAGGTCCGTATAGTTAAAGCCATGGTATTCCCAGTAGTGATGTATGGAAGTAAGAGCTGGACCATAAAGAAGGCTGATCGCCGAAGAATTGATGCTTTTGAATTATGGTGCTGGAGAAGACTCTTGAGAGTCCCATGGACTGCGAGAAGATCAAATGCATCCATTCTGAAGGAAATCAGCCCTGAGTGCTCACTGGAAGGACAGATCCTGAAGCTGAGGCTCCAATACTTTGGCCACCTCATGAGAAGAGAAGACTCCCTGGAGAAGACACTGATGTTGGGAAAGATGGAGGGCACAAGAAGAAGGGGACGACAGAGGAGGAGATGGTGGGACAGTGTTCTCGAAGCTACCAGCATGAGTTTGACCAAACTGTGGGAGGCAGTGGAAGACAGGAGTGCCTGGCGTGCTCTGGTCCAGGGGGTCACGAAGAGGCGGACACGACTAAACAACAACAATAGGTAGCCCTCTCCACTTTGAATCTGTCTACAGTAATCCTCTTTCAAAGCCATCCAGGTACCACTTGGCTCCCCTCCCCAAAGAATCATGGGGACTATAGTTTACCCCCTCACCGAACTACAAATCCCAGATCCCACTCGGTCATGAATCTGGCACCATCCCACACTCTTGACCTACCTCATGGGGCAGTTGAAAGGTTTAAAACTTGGGACGGGAGGCCTGCATGGGTCCTCTTTGGAGAGAGAAAAAAACAAACTGTGAATAAACAAGACCAATCAGCAACAAAGGAGGGTAAAATCAGCTTTCTGCTTGCCAACCCCACAGCGAGAGGGAGACACCTTAGTTCTGCCCTAGCCCCTCCCTGCCCTTGAGCTCCCCCAACACCTATTTCTCTCCTCCTAATGCAAACTGGTTTGATACTGGTTCCAGTGCAAATCTTTTGTTCTGACCCTGGCAGCCGGGAGAGGAGGTGGGAGAGGGCTGGCCACAGCAGTCCACCTCTTTTTGGAGGAAGGGAATAACTGGAGTGGGACGGGGGGGGGGGGAGCGGGGAGAAGATCTCCCCCACCCTTTCTCCCCAGCCAAGCGCCTGGTACCCCTCCCTCCTTTTGTCTCCACCCGCCGCTGAGCCTTTCCCCTCTTCTCCCTACTCCCACCTTTGCAGCCCGCCCCCAAATGAATTTGCCACTCACCTGCTCCCCACCCCCAGCTTGGAGGAAGAGCCAACCTGAGTGGGTGGTCGGGGGGGGGTCCCGGTGGTGGTGGGAGGAGGGGAGAAAAACCCCAGGCTCGTTGGATGCTCTGGGCGCCGCGCAGCCACCCGCCCCCTCCTTCCCTCCCGTGCCCCCTCCCCTCCTCCTCCTTGCACGCCTCTCCAGGAACCCAGCCTCGCTCGCTTTAACCCCTTCCTCGCCGCGGACCCACGCAGAGAGGGCCTCCCTCCCCATCGCCCCCCACCCACCCCCGGGATCCCTTTGCAAAAGCCCGGAGAGCAGCCGCAAGAGGACTTTGCAGCTGGGGACGCGGCAGAGGGGCGCTCCTTCTCTCCAGGGTCTTGCATACAAAAGCCCACCCACCCACCCCTCTCCCTCTGCCTGCTGCCACCCCCACCCCTCCACGCTAAGGGGTCCACCGCGGCTGCAGAAACGCACTTGGGGCTCTTTTCCCCTAAAAGAGCAGCCCCGTGACGTGAAGCCCCCAGAGGCTGAGCCCCCTGAAGCCAGCTGGGAAAGGAATCCACTTTCTTGAAAGATGCCTCGTGTCAAGACACAAGAGGGGATGAATCCGCAAATCCTGCGCCCCAAGGATTGGGGGTGGGGGAGCAGATCTTGGCAAGATCCCAGATCTCATGCCCGAGATCCCCATAACCTTCCTAATGGGCCAAAGTCCTGCATGCTAAGCTCTAGTTCGGTGTTTCCCAACCTTGGGTCATCACCAGCTGTTTTTGGACTACAACTCCCATCATCCCTAGCTAGGAAGACCGGTGGTCGGGGTGATGGGAATTGTAGTCTGGGGGAAAAACAGCTGGAGACCCAAGGCTGGGAAACGCTGCAGTCTAGTTGGTCTTCTCCCGGTTTGTGGGGGCATCTCGTGTTTTGTTCCCCTCCAACGTTTCTCCGATGAAAAGAGGCACGTCCTAATCATCATGGTCATTTTACTATTTACACCCCCTCTCCTCTGACTGGGTTGCCCCAGCCACTCTGGGTGGCTTCCAAGATATATAAAAACACAATAAAACATTTTAAAGAAAGATCTTCCCTATACAGGATTGCCTTCAGATGGCTCAGGGGTCAGATAATTCCATCCCCTCCAACATTCCTCCGATGGAAACACGGACGTCCTAAGGAAAAGTTGGACCTTCTTGGATCAAATCAGAAACTGGGACGGCTTCTCTAAATCAGGGACTGTGCCAGGAAAACAAGGACACTTGGAGGTCCTGTCTACTGGGAAGTTTTTAATGTTTAATGTTTTACCGTGTTTTTAATATTCTGTTGTGAGCATCCCAGAACGGCTGGGGAAACCCAGCCAGATGGGTTGGATATAAATAAATTATTATTATTATTATTATTATTATTATTATTATTATTATTATTATTATTATGGCACTTTCCAGATCCGTACTTTCCAGACCCTAAATGTCACATCTGTGTTTGCAAAGCTGACTGGTTCTTATCTGCTACTGGGGCAGTTTTGCGGTTCAGGGAAGCCATAATGAAGCCTTCTGCCTAAAACCTTTGCTATATGGGAGGGGAAGCAGTTACAGGAAAGCAAAGGAAATTGTTGAAAAGCCTGGAAAAGTTTGTTAATAACAGCTGCCCACTTGGGTCCACCCAGGCCTAGATGCCTTCGGGCCGGCAATCAGATGGATTCCAGAAAGGCAAGGGGAGATCCCCTTCTTCTGGAGCCCAAAGACTGAAGCGGCCTCAATGGGGGGCCGTCGTTGAGCTACTTAGTCCATGAGGTTCATACACAATACAAAATCGTGTGGAGATGGAAGATGTCCCAAGGGTCATCTAGTCCAACCCCCTGCAATGCAGGAATAGCATCTGTGTTATATATTATGCACGCACAGAATCATAGTTGGAAGGGGCCTTATCTGGTCCAATCCTGCTCTCCAGGATTCCCCACTAGATTCATCACCCAATTCATGTTTGTTTGTTTGTTTGTTTGTTTGTTTGTTTGTTTGTTTGTTTGTGAGGGAAACTGACAAAATAACCTACATGTTGACCAAGGTTTGAGGGAATCTCCTGGAGGTTATTTTGTCAGATTCCCTCAGAAACAAAAAAAAAGGGGGGGAGTGAGGAGTCCCTCAAACCTCAAGTTTAATTTCGACCGTAGCTATTAAGGAAGCCAAATGCTCTTGTAAGCATTCCCACAAATCTCCATTGCAAGGGTCTTCCCTGGTGACTGGGAGCGGCTGCCGAGACACACCAGTCTTGAAAGATCTACATTGGCTCCCAGTACGTTTCCGAGCACAATTCAAAGTGTTGGGGCTGACGTTTGAAGCCCTAAATGGCCTCAGCCCAGTACACCTGAAGGAGTGTCTCCACACCCATAGTTCTGCCCGGACACTGAGGTCCAGCACTGAGGTCCTTCTGGTGGTTCCCTCACTGCAAGAAGTCAAGTTACAGGGAACCAGGCAGATGGTCTTCTTGGTGGTGGCGCCCTCCCTGTGGAACGCCCTCCCACCAGATGTCAAAGAGAAAAACAACTACCAGACTTTTAGAAGACATCTGAAGGCAACCCTGTTTAGGGAAACTTTTAATGTTTAACAGACCACTGTATTTTAATACTTTGTTGGAAGCCGCCCAGGGTGGCTGGGGAGACTGAGCCAGATGGGCGGGGTATAAATAATAAATTATTATTATTATAAATTATTATTGGAGGGGGCCCGAAGCCTTCAAATCCTCACATAACTGAAACTCCTGAGGGGATTCATATTTAGCTGTTCATCTGACTGCGGGCCCCTAGGCGAGGGTATCTTGTGTCCGCAACACTCCCCAGAGCTTTCAGGCCTCAAGGAGAGACAGAAACCGTTGAGGGGTTTTTTGACCCATTTTGCCACCTTCAGGAAAAAGAGCGGGAAACTCCTCAGAGGGAGGCTCCCTTGTTGATCATATATTGATCCCTGCCTGTTCTGAGGAAAAGTGTGTCCCACCTTTTCTCCACAGAAACTTCTCTGGAAACTTTCCAGGATTCCTCTCCAGGCTCCTCATCCCCCCCTTTTTTTTTGTTTTTGAGGGAAACTGACCCAATAACCTCCATGACGACCACGGTTTGAGGGAACCTCCTTGAATCCCCTCAGCACAAAGAGGGAACACAATGGGTTGCCCATGTAACCACAAACTGCCACACCATACAAGTCTCTGACAGCGATGATACAACACAAATCCGTGGCCCAACAACTCCTTGACCAAAATCCCCCCGACGCTTTGGGGTTGGAAAACATGGAGGTGGTCCTGTGTCAGATGTAACCTTGGCTTTATTCATCACAGACCTTACTCAAATCTCACAAACCTGGGATTACTACCTTTTCTAGCAGCTGACAGACTCTGAGGGAAAGGGACAGAGCATCAGCCACCAATGTAGGAAACGAGAAACTAACTTAACCACCTTGTGGGGCATCATAGAATCTTAAGAGTTGGAAGGGACCTTGAGGGTCATCTAGTCCAACCCCCAGCAATGCAGGAATCTCAGCTGAAGCGGCTTGGGAAACATACTGTAGGAAAGAAGTGTGTGTGGGTCAGGCTGTGCCCACTGAGTGCCATTAAAGTGCATTAAAAAAATGTCCCCCTCTCCAAAAACAAAAATAAGAATATTGTTAATGTTGGTTTATAGAAAGTACCGTAGTTTTGTTGGGCGTTATATTGGAGTGGATGAGTTGAATAACGTTTATATATAGCTGACACACGAAGAATCGCAAGTTCTTTATTCTCTTTTTTCCCCTTTCCCTTTCTCATATCTTTCTCTCATTATTTCCTCCCTGTTTCTCTTCCCTTTCCCCCTTTATTCCTTCTCATGCTCTTTTCAAATTCTAATAAAAATTACTCCAAAAAAGAAAAAGAAAAAACAGAATTTTTAATTTAGTGAAGTACAGATTCAGTTTGTGGTGTTTATAAGCTAATAACATTTGTTCCTGCTTTTTTATGACTTGTTTTTGCTTAATTGGCCAATTAGCCTTTATCAATTATTGCTTATTATTCATTACTGGATTTGTGCATTACCTGCACTGGAACTTATAGGTGACTTACATACATTCAAATGGTTTACCCCGGTTGTCAGTTCTGTGAAGCATAGTAAGGTTACCTCTCCACCTGAAGTTCTTTCCACACTCCATGCATTTAAACTGTTTCTCCCCATAGTTCTAGTTACAGGTAGGAAGCCGTGTTGGTCTGCCGTAGTTGAAACAAAATTTTAAAAAATCCTTCCAGTAGCACCTTAAGACCAACTAAGTTTGTTATTGGTATGAGCTTTCGTGTGCATGCAAACATAGTTGGTCTCTAAGGTGCTACAGAAAGGAATTTTTTAAAATTTTGTTTCTCCCCAGCGTGGGTTATCTGATGTAAAGTAAGGTGAGCACTCTGACCAGGGTTTGAAATTAGCAGGGCGCCAGGCATGTTTTTTGCCTAAAGATTCTCCATTTGTGAGCACCTCAGTTCGAAAGCATGTCAAAGTGCAAGTAGATAAATAGGTACCGCTCCAGCGGGAAGGTAAACGGCGTTTCCGTGTGCTGCTCTGGTTCGCCAGAAGCGGCTTAGTCATGCTGGCCACATGACCCGGAAACTGTACGCCGACTCCCTCGGCCAATGAAGCGAGATGAGCGCCGCAACCCCAGAGTCGGCCACGACTGGACCTAATGGTCAGGGGTCCCTTTACCTTTACAAAAAAGTCTGTGTGCCATTTTTTGCATAGAAAGTATGTTAAGGACTTTTGGGGAAACTACTCACCCATCCCTTGCCTGGACCGTCCCTTTTTTCCCCACCTGCCCTGACTCCAACCTTGTGGTGTTGATGTTTAGTCGTTTAGTCGTGTCCGACTCTTCGTGACCCCATGGACCAGAGCACACCAGACACTCCTGTCTTCCACTGGTGGGTGTCATGACACCCCATAAATCACAGGTGCTGGGCTACAAAAAGAGGTGTGAGGGCTCTGTCAGGGTCCTAGAGTCCTCCTACCTCCTTCCCAAAGCCAAGGTAGAACTTTCCAAGCTTTGGGAAGTAGGTGGGAGGGCTCTAAGATTTGGGCCACGCTGTTCTAATATGGAGGCCACACATACAGCTGTTTTGATCTAAGCATCATTTACGTTGATATTTGATGTGCATCTGAGCAGATGGTATCCCAAAGAGCTTCAGCAACAGGGCAACTGAAGAGCTGTTCGGATCACAAAACTTTATTTAGAATAAAAGATAGGGGGAAAGCAAGAAAACGGGTTGAACAGATTACAAAACAAAGCTGCTCAGGTTTTAAGGTCTGGCACCACCATCCCTTTGGAAGGACTGGCCTGTGATTCTTTCCCTATGTGGAGAGACTCATGCAATAAATAAATAAAAAGTCACAGTCAGTTATATTTCCCAACTAGGTACTCTAAGCCACTTGGGGACTCTGAATACTTGATGGGTGAAACCTGAGACACATGAGAGTTTCACTTAAAGAAAGGGCGATAGCAGCATACCAATGCCTTTTGCCACACCTCTGACCAAGTGGCTAAACTTTGCCTCCTTTCCTTCTCCACTTACTGCATTAATAATAATATGCCAGATGGCCAAGACATTAGGCCGAATGGGGAGACCATCTTGGGCAATTAGCATAGCAGTGCTAGGAATTTCTTATTTTTCTTAGAGGCAACAAAACCTATCATCATGCATTTTCAGGTGCCACAAGATGCTTGTTTCTACACTCGTTTCCTCCCTGTTATGGTTCTTCCATGTGTGATAAATACTTCAGTTTCTAGTGAAGTGCTGTTTACACTCAGTGAATCTCAATTTGTTTTTCCCTCTGTAAATTCTTCTGTGTTAAGCGAGTTTGCTGCATTTGCTGCTGTTCTTCATACAGTGGTGCCCCGCAAGACGAATGCCTCGCAAGACGAATGCCTCGCAAGACGAAGGAGTTTTCTGTTTTTTGAGTCGTCCCGCAAGACGAATTTCCCTATGGGCTTGCTTCGCAAGACGAAACATCTTGCGAGTTCTTGCGAGTTTGTTTCCTTTTTCTTAAAGCCGCTAATAGCCGCTAAGCCGCTAATAGCCGTGCTTCGCAAGACGAAAAAACCGCAAGACGAAGAGACTCGCGGAACGGATTAATTTCATCTTGCGAGGCACCACTGTAATCCAATCACTTAGAGGCGTTCTCCCCTGTGTGAGTTCTCAGATGCAGTCAGGTCTTCACTCCCACTGAAGCGCTTTCCACACTCTCTACATTTTAATGGTTTCCCCTAGTGTGGGCTCTTTGATGTACAGTAAGACTTCCGCTATATCTGAAGCTCTTTCCACACTCTATGCAGTTAAATGGTCTCTCCCCAGTGTGGGTTCTGTGATGAAATGTAAGTGCACTCGCACAACTGAAACTCTTTCCACACTCCATGCATTCATACGGTTTCTCCTTCGTGTGGGTTCTTTGGTGTAAAGTAAGTTCACTCCTACAACTGCAGCTCTTTCCACACTCCATGCATTCATATGGTTTCTCCCCAGTGTGCTCTCTTTGATGTACCGTTAGTGCAGTCCTCCGGTTGAAGCTCTTCCCACACTCCATGCATTCAAACGGCTTCTCCCCGGTGTGGGTTCTTTGATGTGTAGTAAGGCTTCCATTCCGACTGAAGCTCTTTCCACACTCCATACATTTAAATGGTTTCTCCCCAGTGTGAGCTCTTTGATGCACAGTAATTGCACTCCTACAACTGAAGCTCTTTCCACACTCCATGCATACATAGGGTTTCTCTCCAGTGTGGGTTCCTTGATGTGCAGTAAGGCTTCTTCTTTGTCTGAAGCTGTTTCCACACTCCATACACTTAAATGGTTTCTCCCCAGTGTGGGTTCTTTGATGTAAAGTAAGTGCACTCTTATAACTGAAGCTCTTTCCACACTCCATGCATTTATGCAGATTCTCCCCAGTGTGCACTCTTTGGTGTATTGTAAGATGGTGATTGAGACTGAAACTCTTTCCACACAGCATACATTTAAATGGTTTCTCCCCAGTATGGGTTCTTTGATGTGCGATAAGCAAACTGCTTGTACAGAAGCTCTTTCCACACTCCATGCATTTATGCGGTTTCTCCCCAGTGTGGGTTCTTTGATGTAAAGTAAGATGGTGATTGAGACTGAAGCTCTTTCCACACAACATACATTTAAATGGTTTTTCCCCAGTGTGGATTCTCTGGTGGGCAATAAGGTTTCCGCTCTGGCTGAAGCTCTTTCCACACTCCATGCATTTGAATGGTTTCTCCCCTCTGTGGGTTTTCTTATGCTTAATAAGGTTACCAGCACTGCTTAAGCTCTTTCCACATTCTGTGCATTGAAACGCTTTCTTCCCCGTTTGGGTTCTTTGATGCAAACCAACGCTTCCACTCTGAGTGAAGCTCTTTTCACACTCCACACTGCTTCTTCCTGTGCATTCCTCCTGTGAGTTCAGGGTTACATGGACACCAATGTCCTGAGTAGTGGAAGACTTCCTTTTCTCATTATTTGACACGTTTCTGCCTACATGCTTTTGGCGTGACAGCTGATTTACAAGTGTCTCTTTCCCTGCTTCATGCTCCACATTTCCTGACGGCTCCTCATAATTCTCTCTCCTCTCCCCATTACCTGTTTGGGGGTAGAAGAAATAGAAAGTGTTGTTCAAATTGCAAGGTAGAAGCAGAGACTCTCATTGAGGATTGAGCCTAGTTCTCTGCCTCGTCTACCATTTTCAAGCACGTCCCCCACTTATCTCCCCACACAGCTGACTCTGAAGTTAATTTCTCAAGACAACACCACGAGGCCCTTCCTGCTCCACCTCACACAAGCTGTCACCTCGCACTTCTGTGTCTGATTATCTCTCCCCTTTCTAAGAGCACCATCCAATTGGATTGTCTCCTTCCACCCAAGCGATGAAGTCTGGTTTGGGAAATGTTTTCAAAGCGGCCAGTTAATTCCGAGTGCAAAATACCCAGACATGCCAAGCCCTACTACTGCCATGGCTCCCTTCCCAAAATAAGGGAAAGGCAAGATCTTAACACTCCGTCTGAGGGATAGAAGAAGGGTGCATGGTCCCAGCAGAATCCACCTGGCACTTGGGAAGAGGATCTCACTGTACTGTACATTAACCTCAGAGGCAACGCGGAGGCTATTTTAAATTTAAACCTCAGACTGGATGGCGTCTCTGCTCTTTAGAAGAAAACTCAGTTGGACCCTGTGCAGGCAGCTTTTTACAGCCTTAGGGCCGGGTGCTTGCACTCTGTGGGACCAGAGGCAGAACTGGGTGTAACAACGAATGTAAATGCAACCTTTGGACAGGAGCAGTTTCTACACACACCCTTCTCTTTCTTCCACCCAGGCAAGCAAGAAACACCTTCAAATTTCAAGGACATAACCCAGGAAGGAAAAAAGGAGTCAAGGAGGATGTGAAGCAGAGGTGGTCATGGTCATGGCCTGGAGACAGCAGTGATGGGGGAGAGAGAGAGTCCCATAGGCTGCCCCCCCCAGGTCTATTTAGTCCCAGAGTCCTAAAGGAGCCAACTAGATGCTGACAGGAAGCCCAGAAGCAGGTCATAAAGGCAACAGGCTTCTGCTCTCTCTCTTTCCAGAGGAAAAAAAGGACCCCAAAATGCAGCTAAACACCTACCTTCTGATATCTCCCCTTCTTTAGGGACCAGGAGAAATGGATCTTGTCTTTCTTCCCAACAGGAACTGAGGTCTGATTCTGCCAAGGAAAGCGATAATATTAGCTCCTTTTGGCCACAAATCACCTGGCCGTTTCAAATCAATCTGTATCTACGACCGCAAAGGCAAAGAGGAGGGATTACCATATCCGGATCCTATAAAGACACGCAATGTGAAAAGGATAGGGCCGTGTGGTCCCCACTGTCACAAGGGGTGTGCGTGTGAATATATAGATGCTGCTTCAGAGAGCAATGCTGCAAATATCGTAGAGTACATCTGCAAAATGGGGATCCAAGCGGGCTATTCTTCTTATATTCCTACTCTGCATGAATACATGGCATAAAGAGCTGCTTGACACCTTCAACGTCTAGTAGTCCAGAGGCATAAAAAAGTGCCCTTACCTAAAGAGGCCACCATCTCATAATTCTCCTCCATGACTTCCTTGTACAGAGCTCTTTGGCCTGGATCCAACAGAGCCCACTCCTCCTCCGTAAAAAACACAGCCACCTCCTCAAAGGTCAAGAGGGCCTGGAAGAAGAAGAGGAAGAAGAAGAAGAAGAGGAGGAGGAGGAGGAGGAGGAGGAGGAAGAGATAACTTCTCTTAGATCCCCTTCATCCCTGTCCGTTTCGTTGGTTGGTCGTAAGCCTCTTTGGATCGCCCTGGGCAAGATAAATCCACTAACATAAATACAGTGGTACCTCTGGTTAAGAACTTAATTCATTCTGGAGGTCCGTTCTTAACCTGAAACTGTTCTTAACCTGAGGTACCACTTTAGCTAATGGGGCCTCCCGCTGTCGCTGTGCTGCCGCCACGCGATTTCTGTTCTCATCCTGAAGCAAAGTTCTTAACCCGATGTACTATTTCTGGGTTAGAGGAGTCTGTAACCTGAAGCGCCTGTAACCCAAGGTACCACTGTAATAACAAATATTCCCCACGCAACACAGAGGGAGGCTGGTTTGTCCCCCTCCCTTCCTCTTCTCCTCTCTCCTCCCCACACCCGATACTCTTACCCTACCTGAGGGAGCTGCCTGGAACCTCTTTCCATCCCACCCCTAAGATGAGACGGTCCAAACGGTGCCTCTGAGGCCATTGCGCTGCCTGTGGAAGACAGAGGGAATGGAGGCGTAAACTGGGACACTCCTGGGACTCTCTCAGGTGTTACCACGATGCACTTCAAAGCAGGAAGCAGCTCTCAAGTCAGGCCACTCCTGGGCCTGCAGGGGAAAGACAGGGAACGGGAAGGATGTCATGAACATAATGATATGAAAAGTTGCTTCTGTTTTTAGGGGATTGTGGTTTGGGGGGTGGAGGCATGCTGACGAACTATGGCGCCCCAGGCCTTCCTCTAAGGAATGTACATATGTGTGTACATCTTGGTCAGCCTATAGCATTAGGAGGCCCTCCTGCCAACCTGAATGTTTTCAAGGCAAGCGAGGAGACTGGGCAGGAGTGAGGCTGGCAGCAATAGAGGACAAAGACCTTCAGCACCCCTGTGCTGCGCCAGTCCTGCAAGAGGGGCCAGATCCCTCCCCCATGCCCACCCACGCCGGCTTTCATCTGCCCCCAACAATCTTCCCAGAGGATGTCTAGAGAAGCCTCTTTTTGGAGACAGCATCAAAATCTGCTGGGGGGTAATGTATTTCTTCCTCCCAAGTCCAAAACTGGGGAGTGGGCATTTATTTAATCCCTCCAGTCTTTTGCCTTGAGGCTTTCAAAAGTGCCTTTAAGATCCCAATCAATTTCAAATACCGCCATCCATGCACCCATTTCCCTTGCCTAGCGGGACGGAGACAGACCGGGTGTTTTTTCAGGCTCCAGGAAATCCAAAATTTGCCCCTTCCCTCCTGTTTTGAAGCAGGGACTCCTCCCTAGTTGCCTCCCCCCTCAACATGAGCAACCTCAACCTTTGTTCCAAGGAAACTACAGTCCCTTATCTACGAGTTTTGAAAGGGGAGCTGGGGGGCTTCCCCCCTCCCCAAAAACCCACATTTTGCTTCCCTTTGACTCTTTCCAAAAGCAGCCTCTTTCTTGCTAAGGAATCTCACAAGATGATCGAGGGTCTGCAAACCAAGCCTTATGAGGAACGGTTGAAGGACTTGGGTATGTTTAGTCCGGAAAAGAGGAGACTGAGAGGAGATGGGATAGCCATTGTCAAATATCTTAAAGGCTGTCACGTGGAGGAGGAGGGTGCATGCTTGTTTCTGTCCTGCTCTGGAGGGTAGGACTCGAACCAAAGGCATCAAGTTACAATGAAGGCGATTGCGGATAACACCAGGAAAAAGAACTTCCTGACAATAAGAGCTGTTCAACAGTGGAACCGTCTCCCTCTGGAGCTAGTGGACTCTCCTCCTTTCCTCGGATGTTTCTAAGCAGAGGCTGGAGGGCCATCAGTCCTGGATGCTTTAGCTGAGATTCCTGCATTGCCGGGGGTTGGACTAGATGACATTTGGGGGTCCCATTCCAAACTCTATCTAAGGCCGACTTCCTTTAGCATTTTGTCTGCTCCTCAGCTGCTGTGGGTTAAACCACAGAGCCTAGGGCTTGCCAATCAGGTCAGCGGTTCGCATCCCCGTGACGGGGCGAGCTCCTATTGCTCGGTCCCAGCTCCTGCCAACCTAGCAGTTTGAAAGCACATCAAAGTACAAGTAGATAAATAGGTACCACTCCGGCGGGAAGGTAAACGGCGTTTCCATGCGCTGCTCTGGTTCGCCAGAAGCGGCTTAGTCATGTTGGCCACATGACCTGGAAGCTGTACACCGGCTCCCTCGGCCAGTAAAGCGAGATGAGCGCCGCAACCCCAGAGTCGGCCACGACTGGACCTCATGGTCAGGGGTCCCTTTACCTTCAACAGCCCCACCTCCTATTCAAAATCTCCTCCATCTCCCGCAACCCAAAGGCGACTCTGCTCTCCAGCTCTGGGGCTGCAAAAGCAGCTCACCAAGCCCCCCCCCCCATATAGGGGGCGGCTTCTACTGCGCCAAAGCCTTCCTCCCCGCTGCTGTCTTTCCACCCCAAGGGGGCTTTAGCAAAGGAGCGGAGGGAGGAGGCGAGTGGAGGGCGATTGCAGATATAAACGAGAGCGCTATTAGATAGGAGGGACAGAGCAAGACTTACTTCTGAGTAAACATGCATGAGACTGGGCTGCACAGCAGTGCTTCCCGAAGAAACGAGATCCACTTGGGAGGCGTATTACAGATCCTAAGAGGGAAAAGTGGGAGCAGGGAGATTTTCCTTTGCAAAGGGAATCCTTTCCCTCTCCCCTCCCCCCGCCAGCTGCTTGCAGATTCAGGTGCAAGGAAAGCGAATCTTTCCCCTCCTCTCCCCCACCAACCCCGAAACACCCCCAAAGACGCAGCGCCTCTTTCTCCTCTCCAGGCCTCCTCCTTGCCTGGGGATGTGCATGGAGACCCCTCCCCTCCCATTCAGCCTCTACAACCCCACCCCACCCCTGCCACCCCAAACTTCCTGCCTCTCTAGGAAGCGGAGCTCATTGACCCTGGGAGAGGAAGGGGGGGAAGTGGCAGGAGATCCGCCCTCCCCCTCCCTGCAAACAAAAATCCCCATTTGTTTTGTGAGAAGGTCGCTGGTTCGATCCCCGGTAGCGGCACGGAAAGAGACCCAGCCACAGCCCCCACCTCTGGAAAAATTACTCCTGGATCTGAAGGTGACACAGGTTTACAATTAACTCTGTTAATTGGGGGGGGGAGAGATCCCGCCACTGTGACACCCATTTTCCAAGGGGAGTGTCGCCCTGCAAAGTAGGCCGGTGTTGTCCTTCCCGTTTTGCTGGAGGGGGTCAAAGTCAGTTCCTTGGCGGGGGGGGGGGCAGCTCAATGACAGAGGAGATGCTTTGCATGTATAGGGAAGCCCCAGGTTCGATCTCCGACCCTAAAAGAGGGCAACCCACCCCCACCCCCATTTTCAATTCTCCGCTGTGGGGAGGAGACCCGCCCCGTCCGACTCCAACCATGTGCAGACCCTAAGTGCAGGGGGGGGAAAGCTGCTTTACTGGGGGGAGGGGGTACTTTCCCCCACACACCCAGCACCCAATTTTAATCTCGATCAGCCTGCAGCAATTGCCCCCACGGTAAATGGAGCGTGGAGGGGGGACATAGCTGTCAACTTTTCCCTTTTCTTGCGAGGAATCCTATTGGGAATAAGGGAATTTCCCTTAAGAAAAGGAAAAAGTTGACAGCTATGGGGGGTGGGGCGTGTTGCAATTTCCCAACGGAGGCCAAAGAGGAAGAGGCAAAAGGCAGCGCCGTCACGTCCGACTCCCATCCGAGCGCAGGGCGTAGGGAGCAGAGGGAGGTCTTAAAAGGGGGGAGGAGGAGTATCAGTGGAAAGCACACCCTCCTTCCGCGTTCATATTGCAAGGAAGGTCATCGGAATAGCGAACAAAGGAAGCGGGTGGCCAGAGAAGACAAAGAGGTAAAGATGCAGCAAAGGGGGGGGGGACGGCGGCAAAGAGACCCCCCTCCCAAAAAAACCCCCAGCGACAGGGGCCTGGATCTATGCAATACAGCTGCCAACCCAACATTTGCAGGGTTTGCATTGCACGATCTCCTTTCGCGCACCCCCCCCAACACGCGTTTTCCTTGGGAGGGGGGGGCAAGAGATACTCAGCTGCCCTGCACTCTTCCCCCCCCCCTTTCTGGCGCCTGTGCTGGAATTGAAATGCGGTGCCCACCATTAGGGGGTCCTTGCGGGAGCCCCCGTCCCCAAGCAGGGCTGTGTTTGAACCGAGGCCTCAGACGTGACCCCGACGCTGCGGATTCCGGTTTCTCCCAGGCAGGGATCCCTGGGGCGCGCCTGGCTCCGCGCGTGTAGCGAGAGGCGCATCCGTGTCGCGTGGGGCCCTTTTGGCGGTAGAGACGGAGCCAAGCCTTTCTCCACATGTGGGTCCCCAGATGTTGTTGAACTACAACTCCCATCACCCCTAGCTAGCAAGGCCAGAGCTCAGGGACGATGGGAGTTGTAGTCCAACAACATCTGGGGACCCACAGGTTGAGAAACGTGGTCCACGCAAGGGTTTAAGGAAGCGGATAGAGACCCACCCCCACTTTCTTCTTCTGCTTATCCCCCCTCTGTGTTCTTCTTGCGAAGCCCCTCCAGGTGGAGAGGATGGCACGCTGGGGAGCTCAGCTGTCAACTTTTCCCTTTTCTTGCGAGGAATCCTATTCGGAATAAGGGAATTTCCCGTTTAAAAAGGGAAACGTTGACAGCTATGGCTGGGGAGACCTTGGGCGCGCAGGGGAGAATCCGGGAAGTAGGGGGACAGTGGATGTTTTGGGGGGGGCTGGGGAATGAATAGAAGCATCCTTTGGGAAGATAAGAACAGCCAAGCATCGGCAGAGAGAAAGATAAGAGGCAGAGGTGGCCTTTGGTGTGGGAGATGGGGGCGGGGGTCCAGAGGGCATGGGCGTAGCCAGGATTTATGGGGGGCACATTTTGGGGGCAGGGCAGAACCGAATTGTCTGTGATACAATTGGTCAGTTAGTTAAGTATTTTATTTATTTACTTGATGGGGGAACTGCCTCCCTGCACCCCCCTGAAAAGAGTGGTTAAATTCCCCCACCCCCACCCCAGGTTTTCAGGGTGTGTGTTTTTTGTTGTTTCATAAAATTTCATTCAAACTTTTTCATAATACCATATGATTAAAAAAAAACCACAAAATTAATTTAAATGACAACAAAAAGAAAGAAAGAATACAATGTCTACCTGTCTCAAAGCAGCGTTTGAAATTCCCGTTGTTCTGGGCAAATTTTGCAAAAGGGAATTTCATTAGCATGAGCAGTTTCTGAGCTCTGGGCACAGTACTGCACCTAAGATTTCAGATTAAAACTGCAGAGTGGAAGGAAAGGAGGACCTTTTCTGCCTCCCCACTTCCAGCCACTCTCTGAATTCTGGAGAAGAGACCATCTTAAGAATATTAGGGGAGCAGGCAGAAGAAGCATGGATTTGTTTTTTGCAGCCCAGACATTCCGTTGTTGTGCCCATAACCTAAATGGAAGGTGCCATTTAGCTGCTAGCTTTCATATATCAGTTTCTAACGCTGTCTCAAAGGTAGATCTTAACCCTTGTCTCACACAGAAAGGGGAGGGACCTCACCTGGGGGCTTCCATTTCTTCTCCCAGCTTGAAACCATGGGAGACCGTCCATTTCCAGCTTTTCACACAGGGTCCTTCACCAATCATTCAACACCTTCAGGTGTGTACACAGCCCACAAAAACATGAGTCATAATATGTCCATTACCCTTTAACTTGTACCAATAATTGTGGTACATGGAGGATGCTGTGAAAATGCTTTTAGGATTTAATAATAATAATAATAAATAATAATAATAAATTTTATATATATCCCGCCCTCCCCAGCCGAAGCCGGGCTCAGGGCGGCTAACAACAATAAAATAGTACAACATTCTAAAAACATTTCATTATAAAAATTAATTAAGATCAAATTGATGGCAACCATTAAGCTAAAGTTCTGTGGAGATTGCCAAAGGAGGGAGTCATGCTGCGCCCTGACCAAAGGCCTGGTGGAACAGCTCTGTCTTGCAGGCCCTGCGGAAAGATGTCAAGTCCCGCAGGGCCCTAGTCGCTTGTGACAGAGTGTTCCACCAGATTGGAGCTGCAGCCGAAAAAGCCCTGCCTCTGAGGCTAGCCTAAACACTCTGTGGCCTGGGACCTTCAGGATGTTTTTATTTGAAGACCGTAAGTTCCTCTGTGGGACATACCAGGAGAGGCGGTCCCGTAGGTACGAGGGTTCTAGTCCGTAATATAGGGCTTTAAAGGTTAAAACCAGCACCTTAAACCTGATCCTGTACTCCACCGGGAGCCAGTGCAGCTGGTATAGTACCAGGTGAATGTGATCTCGCAGCGAAGACCCCCGTAAGGAGTCTCACCACGGCATTCTGCACTCGCTGGAGTTTCTGGGTCAGTCTCAAGGGCAGCCCCACGTAGAGCGAGTTACAATAATCCAGTCCGGAGGTGACCGTCGCGTGGATCACAGTGGCTAGGTCAGGGCGAGAGAGGTAAGGAGCCAACTGCTTAGCTTGGCGGAGATGAAAAAATGCTGCCTTTGTTATAGCTGTAATCTGCGCCTCCATGGAGAGGGAGGTATCGAAGATTACACCCAAACTCTTAACGGACGGTGCTGGCACTAATTGCACCCCCGCAAGAGATGGGAGGATTTAACTTCAACCGGCTCCCACGTAACCATCCAGCCACAGCTTCCAAACATCTGATCAGTGTGTCGGGCCGAGTCAGGATGGCCATCCATCAACAGATAGAGTTCGGTGTCATCAGCATACTGATGGCAGCCCAACCCAAAACTCCGGACAAGCTGGGCGAGGGGGCGCATAAAGATGTTAAAAAGCATTGGGGAGAGTATCACACCCTGAGGCACACCACACACCAAGGAGTGGCGCGATGACAATTCCCCCCGAAGCGCCACCCTCTGTCCCTGACCAGAGAGAAATTTATATATTGAAATCATCTTCATTACTTCTGGTTTTTGGTAGAGTGAGTTCATAGAATCATAGAATAGAATCATAGAATCATAGAGTTGGAATAGACCACAAGGGCCATTGAGTCCAACCCCCTGCCAAGCAGGAAACACCATCAGAGCACTCCTGACATATGGTTGTCAAGCCTCTGCTTAAAGACCTCCAAAGAAGGAGACTCCACCACACTCCTTGGCAGCAAATTCCACTGTCGAACAGCTCTTACTGTCAGGAAGTTCTTCCTAATGTTTAGGTGGAATCTTCTTTCTTGTAGTTTGGATCCATTGCTCCGTGTCCGCTTCTCTGGAGCAGCAGAAAACAACCTTTCTCCCTCCTCCATATGACATCCTTTTATATATTTGAACATGGTTATCATATCACCCCTTAACCTCCTCTTCTCCAGGCTAAACATGCCCAGCTCCCTTAGCCGTTCCTCATAAGGCATCGTTTCCAGGCCTTTGACCATTTTGGTTGCCCTCCTCTGGACACGTTCCAGTTTGTCAGTGTCCTTCTTGAACTGTGGTGCCCAGAACTGGACACAGTACTCCAGGTGAGGTCTGACCAGAGCAGAATACAGTGGCACTATTACTTCTCTTGATCTAGATGCCATACTCCTATTGATGCAGCCCAGAATTGCATTGGCTTTTTTAGCTGCCGCGTCACACTGTTGGCTCATGTCAAGTTTGTGGTCAACCAAGACTCCTAGATCCTTTTTACATGTACTGCTCTCAAGCCAGATGTCACCCATCTTGTATTTGTGCCCTTGAGTCCATCATCCAAGTCGTTGATAAAGATGTTGAATAAGACCGGGCCCAAGACAGAACCCTGTGGCACCCCACTAGTCACTCTTCTCCAGAATGAAGAGGAACCATTGATGAGCACCCTTTGGGTTCGGTCAATCAGCCAGTTACAAATCCACTGAGTGGTAGCATAGTCAAGACCGCATTTTACCAGCTTCTTTACAAGAATATCATGGGGCACCTTGTCAAATGCTTTGCAGAAATCAAGGTAGGCTACATCCACTGCGTTCCCTTCATCTACCAGGCTTGTAATTCTGTCAAAAAACGAGATCAGGTTAGTCTGACATGACTTATTTTTCAGAAATCCATGCTGACTATTGGCGATCACAGCATTCCTTTCTAGGTGCTCCCAGACTGTTTGCTTAATGATCTGCTCCAGAATCTTCCCTGGTATTGATGTCAGACTGACTGGGCGATAATTATTTGGGTCCTCTCTTTTCCCCTTTTTGAAAATAGGGACAACATTTGCCCTCCTCCAGTCTGCCGGGACTTCGCCTGTTCTCCAGGAATTCTCAAAGATGACTGCCAGTGGTTCTGCGATCACATCTGCCAGTTCTTTTAATACTCTTGGATGCAGTTCGTCTGGCCCTGGAGACTTGAATACATCTAAACTAGCCAAGTATTCTTGTACTATCTCCTTAGTTATTCTGGGCTGTGTTTCCTCTGCGGAATCATTTGCTCCAAATTCTTCAGGTCGGGCATTGTTTTCTTTATCGGAGAAGACT
This sequence comes from Podarcis muralis, assembly GCF_004329235.1. Lineage (NCBI taxonomy): Eukaryota > Metazoa > Chordata > Lepidosauria > Squamata > Lacertidae > Podarcis > Podarcis muralis. The sequence goes on along the minus strand of NC_041313.1, from coordinate 127,460,685 downwards.
GAGGCAAAGAAGGCATTGAGGAGTTCAGCCCTTTCTGTGTCCCCTGTTTGCATTTCACCATCTTCTCCTCTGAGTGACCTCACTGTTTCTTTGTTCTTCCTTTTGCTACGAACATACCCATAAAAGCCTTTTTTGTTGCTTTTAACCTCTCTAGCAAGCCTGAGTTCATTCTGTGCTTTAGCTTTTCTGACTTTGTCTACATGTGCTGGCGTTACAAC